>CACRXP010000302.1:235701-341562 GCA_902702965.1 Spirometra erinaceieuropaei
GAGGACGAGGAGGACGAGGACGAGGACGAGGAGGAGGAGGAGGAGGAGGAGAAGGAGAATGTGATAGATTCAGCGTAAGTATTTGCCGTCCATAGTATAAGATTCGTCATTGAGAGGCTTACTGGGCACCACGCGAGACACTTGAAGCCGGAGGAATTTTTTGCACCCTTTTTTCAGGTGACAGTCAACTCAAAGCAAGCTATGTAAGGACGCGGTCAAATAAATTGTCGAGAACATACTTTACTCACTCTCCGCATGGATCTCTCGATAAACGTCGAGAATCTCTTTAAAAACAAGCCCACTGATGCGAAGTCTACAGGTTTAACTCGCGAACAGAGTCAGCATTCGTCAATGACTGATGTGTCGCGCGGCCAGGCTACACTGTAAGTCACAGGGGTTACGCAACCCCTATACTTCCGAGATGTTTGTTAGGGATATCGACTGGAAGTAAGCAATTGCCGCGTTTTGGGTGCGAACCTAATTTACTCCCTGCTCTGCGCCCTTTGTGAGCCCTGTGGGTGTAATCTCTTCTCGGCGAGTAGCTCGAAACGTAGCTGAGCTCTCTCTTTCTGCCTTACAACTGCTATATGATGGGAGTGCAACAGCGGTTTTTTGTTGTGCGATTTCGGCATCGACATACGAAGGGAAATTTACGAAAATCGAATTCAACCATTTTGACCATCGCGCCCGGCGACGTTTGCCGTGTGCTCCAAAGCAAGATAAATCAGGCACAATGACTTGCGAGTTGACTAGTTTATAGTGAAAGTGGACTTGTGCAGCATCCACTTCGCTCCTTCCTCTTCCACACCTGAGCCCGGTGTCAAGACAGAGTCAAGGCAAAAGAGGGTGCAGTTGGATGGCGCGGCCGGACCGCACCCAGCACACAACTCCACACTCCCTGATCTGCAACAAATACTTGACCAGGATTCTAACCAACAACGGCACCAAAACGGGTCAGAAGGACGAGGATGACTGGGCAGCCATGCTCACGACCTGTATACACAGCCGGAGCGTCAATGCATTTAAAGGCAGGGGACCAGGTGCTAGAGAACTGACAGCGCCCGTCAAGCTGAAAGGGCGGCATTTTGCCGAATCATGACATAGCAGGCTCAAACAAATCTCCAGGGCATCCCCTGGACTCCACCGAGTGCGCTCCTTGCCAAGCTGCGCACACAAGTGGACGCCATCTCACGCGCGCCGGCTGCGTCGCCTCATCCCCCCTCCCCGCTCGTACGCCCCCGACTGAGCGCATGGACCAACCAATCACATGCCCAACACAGCTAGTCACTTAATCATTCTGTCACAGACATGTCGGACCGCGTAGACAAAACACCGTGCCGCACGCGTACCCAAACGGACGTCTTGGTCGGGCCGAAAGCGAACCGTCCTGCGTAGAGAATAACTTAACTTTTACAGCCCTCTGACTTCTATTAGTAGGCGGGGCTAATTTATCTTGTGTGGTTAAGTTTATTTCATATTCTGGACTCAAACAGGTTCAATTGCCTCGGTTAACTTGGTGGGTTGTTCAGCCAGGCACTAACGGCAAACGAGAACGTATGTGCCGGGGGGGGGGGAGGTAGTTAATCATTTTTTCATCGATAAACACGAGTAGGTAGGTTCCTTAGTGTTTTAGGGTCATCCAGTAGTTTATGCCAAGCATTTGATACTGACGGCTCCGGTCATTGTTTATGCCATGCGCGTCTTGTAGACTTTCTTAGCTAAAATCTGACTCATCTCGCAGTATTGAAGGAAGCAGGTCTGACGATAAAAATGTTCATGAAATCCGCAATTGTTCTGCAGTTGCCGTCTTTATACTACCGTTTGTTCATCAAACCGGTCGGGTTTGAATTGCGAAGTGACCTCAAATGATGTTAGTTCTTTATTTTGCTTCCTTTTATAAATTTAAATGCAGTCGGACACCTTCTAGGTCAATCTCCCGAGAACCGTGTTTCATAAACGATGAACTTGACGGATGGAATGCAAATGAACCACCAATTCTGAAAGAGAACTAAAGTGCCGATGCAAGCAAAAATGCGAGTTCCGGAAAGTGAATGAAAAGATCCAGACGCGACGGCTGGAACAAAAGCCGGTAGGAATGACTTATACGACCTCCTAAACAGCACAGGAGAACAGAAACCGCTTGCACTACGGTCGGCTTCGGGCCAACTGCCAGTGCAATGAGGGTTAGGTTAAGGAATAGGTTTAAGAATAGATATAAAGTTGACGGTTAGCTTGGTCAGGCTCATGTCTGGGTTAATGTAGGAGCTAGTATTAACTGCTGAGTCAAAGTTTAGGATGGGGTTAGGGTTAAGACTGGGGCAACGGCTTAGATCTATATTAGGGTTAATGCTGGGGTTGGAGAACAAAAATATTTTGCCATTTCCGAAGTGATGCACGGGTCCAACTTTATTAATTGGACGGTGCGTTCCTATTTCAAAGTTTTGTTTACTGAGGGTCATATAATCCAGTCCCACCCGAAAGCTTTATTCGTCCGAAGTTTCGGACTAATGTTCGCACCCATCATCAGGGGCAATATAAAATACGGGTTATTCCTGATAAAGCAAGGATAAAGTACATAGCGGGGTCCGGTAAAAGTAATCCGTGAAGGGTTTCTTGCGAGATATATAGTAATAGGATTTATACGGTGTGGCCTCATAGAGGCATACTGCAGCGCACACCAAGCTGCAAGGGCCGCCTTTTTTGCCGAATCATGACATAGCAGACGCAAACAAAACTCAAGGCCACCCACCGGACTCGACCAAGTGCGACCCCTGCCAAGCTGCTCCCACAAATTAACTCCGTCTCACGCATGTCGACTGCGTGACCCCTCCCTCCCCCTTTTGTGGACTCGTGTGCTCGTGCGCACCTGACTCAACGCATGGACCAACCAATAACAAGCTAGTCACTTAATCATTCTGTCCCAGACATGTCGGACCGCGTAAAAAAAGCACGGCGACGCACGCGCACCCAAACGGACGTCTTGTTCTGGCCGACGTGTAAATTGTCCTGTGTAAATAATAACTCAGCTTTTACAGCCTTCTGACTTCTGTCCTTAGGCGGATCAATCTTTTTGTGCGTGGTTAAAGCTGATCTCATATGCTGGACTCCAGCAGGTAAACTCGCCTCCGTTAACCTTGGCAGCTTTTCAGCTGGGCTGCTATGTCCCTGACGGCAGACGAGAACATATGTGCTGGAGACATAGGCATTCATCTTTTCAGTCATCGCTTAACACGAGTAGGCAGGTTCATTAGTGTAGAATTGTGCAATGATTTACCGTACTAACAACACAGGTATTAGCTCAAAGCCCAGACACGCGTGTTTCGCCGATCTTATGCCGCTGCCTGACTCATCCATCCTGAAGGTAAGAACGTCCTGACCAATATATTATGTCCCGCATTTGATGCGTTGGCTTCAGTCATTGTTATGCTAAAATGTGACCCATCCTGCGATGCTGTAGGATGCAGGTCCACCTTTATTAGTTGGGCGGGCGTTCCCATTTCCAGGTTGTGTTTGATGGGGACCATATAAGTCAGTCCTACCTAAAAGCTTTATTCGTCCGACGTTTCGAATTAATTTGCGGACCCATCATCAGGGGCGGGATCAAGTGTAAGTCATTTTTGCAAAATGCAAGGGTCAGGTATGAGACTGCAGTCAGGCAAAGGTGACACGTGGATCTTATCTTAACAGGGATTCTAATACTAGGAATTGTTCAGGTGAGGCCTCATAGAAGCGTGCTGGAGTCGCCTTAAAAGGAAACTACTCTAGGGAGTCCCCGTGCCCGCCAGAGCGGTGGGGACCCACGTGGGCGAAGTACGGTACCGTCTTAGATTTAGGCTGAACATCACGGGTGTAAAGAAGGCAATGGGGATCTTTCTATCCCATTTTGTAAAGGAGAGAGTCGTGTTGTAATATTCTCCTTCAGGTACCCGGACATGACAGTGATGTGGGCAGTGAGCGTATGCATAGGAATACACTTTTTGCATCCCCCCAACAACAGTTTGCTTCAAATAATGTCGTACTGCGGGGAATAGAGCCGTCGAAGGGCTTACTGGACTCCGATCAAACACTCTACCGGACAACGCCTATGTAGGTAAATACTGTAGGCATTTCACGATATGAGCCCTACTCCGGTCATATACTTTATCCTCATTGTGCAAAACTTTGTCCGTTAATTATTCCCACTTTATGCTCTCTCTAAAACTCTGGCCCACACATGCGTCCCAAGCTGCAGCCGAATAAATCCTGAATTCCAACGCTTGCGCCTACTTGGAGAAGGAGACACGATCGCTGGGACAACAGCTTTATTAGCCTGACGTTTCGGATTCCTACCCGAACCCATCATCAGAGACAAAAGCATATAAGAGTGGTTCATGCACGTGATGAAATTGTAGCAATTAACGACGCGAATGTCGGCCATCAAACAGCCAGCAGGCCAAGTGCAAAAATCCCCAATGAAGGGGGAGAGTCATAAATATTCATAGGTATGCGGTAGCACGGCGAATGCATCCTATAAATACTGCAACCCCTTGTGCATGAACCACCCGTATCTGCTTTCGTCTCTAATAGTGATTTCTAGCAGGAATTCGAAACGTTAGGCGAGTGAATCTCTTGTCCCAGCAATCGTGTCTCCTTCTTCAAGACTGCTTCCTGGGTCTCGTCTCTTCGCTTCTATTGATTGGACCTACTTCTCAGTGAATTAAGGTTTTACTATATGTTTAAGCATTCCTCAGGCAAGAGAGTGCCGATATACACCAAAAGGTTTCGATTAAACTTTATGCGGACTGAGTTGTGCGGATGAAACCGACAACACACTTTGTGGGTGAGGATGTCTGGACTGTGTTTTAAAATGTTCTCAGTTGCTTAGACATAAACGAGTTAGAAAGACTGCGTTCATTCGGTTAAAAAATTTCAGTCAGGGGAATTCCTCAAAATTATGTTCCAACTTAAACTAATAGTGCAAATTCCATAATTGTGTTAGTGAGCAGTTAACGCGCAAACCCCACCCCCTTTCAAGAACTCCCAGTCGTGGTCAACAGACAGCTTCATTTATTATCACTATTGACCTTGGCCGTCAGTTTGAATTTAGTTTGAGAGCTGTTACGCCAAATGCATCAGCAGAAATGAGTGTGCGTTGTGTCTAAATGATCAGGAAGTAACGGTGAGATACGATCAAACGTCGACGATTTAGTTAAACTTAATCTGACTGGAATAAGATGCAGCCCACAAATGATCTACTGTCATGCCACGATTACCACGGTCTCCTTATGACAGCATAAACACTTTTTAGCTCCAATGTTTGCCCTCGGAAAACGTCAAGTTAGATGACCTTAAAAGACTGGACAGTGGTAAAATCAAGCCTTATGCGCATATAGACATGACAGGGGAAATTAGCATGTTTTGCCTTTTCCCACAAGCAGATCATATAATCTATACAATCATAAAAGTCCCCTCGAATCCAAAATAACGACTAAACACTCACTGCAGACCTTCCACGCAAGTAGGTGTCAGCATTTTAGAATTTCGCGTGAGCTGGGGAGAAAACCTAAAGTGTGGTTTTGTGGGAACATTTTGATTGGCCACATATTAATTCTTGGTGACATTTTACTCACAGCTTGACAGGACTTACTCAAAATGTAAAGTGAACACAATTTCGAGAGTCGGCATTTTTTCAATAACGACAATTTTCCTAATTGCTATAGTAGTTTTTTAAATAGGGATTTAGATGCTGCAGCTGTGTTCGCATTTCATGAAAAAACAAAAACCACACATAAGGAACGCAAAATAAGCATACGGAATCGTACTTATTTTGCCTCTTAAATTTGACTTCTTAAAATGGATATGGTGAAATTTACTTCCTTGTTGACCTTCCTTCCTAATGCTTCTAAAATCTGTGTGTGACTGCAGCTTAACTGACTAAGCAATATGACGATATATGCAAAATAAACGTATCGTGAAGATAGTTACGATGACTGGGGTTAGGTCCCAATCATATTTCCTATACAGCTTTTACCGCGAAAGTTTTCGGGCAGTGTATTATGCCTGGTGTTTGGAAAGTCTGGTGCCTAACCGCTATAAAACACTCAACATTGGTTGGTAGGAGCGATTATTCTGTTGCAAACGATGGAATTGTGCAAATTGCTCAATCTATAAAAGTACATCGTCGGACGAAATTTAACCACCGACCACGAGTTTGCTTGGGGCATCCATTAGTTGACCTAAGAAAGAAACGCCTACTGGCAACGCAAATAATCAATTCTGATGTGGTCGGCAGATGCGTCATCAGTGTTTCATCAGGAAGAGTCCACAACGCCCATGTGAGGAGTGAGTGTGATTTCATTCCATCCAAAAATACACACTGAGCTGAGGGAGTCCAATAGTCCAGTAGCTTTTTTCCTGTTTTATAAGCTGCTGATTCCCAATTTTTTTCAAATAAAACGACAATTATAAGGATACCACCATTAACTCACCATCTTTTATATTTTCCCGACCTCCGGAGAGAAGACCCGTTGGAAGCTTACCATTTGGAATGAGGCCTTTCAGTTCAAGTATGCTTTCATTCTCCTCTCTAAAAAGTGCGTTTTGACAAGGCTCGGTTAAAAAAACAATACACTGAATCACAAATCACGGGCATATGAACAGGCGGAGACTTTTGTGACACAATGGTCGGACGTTTAGAACGCTTTCAGAATTAACCGCCTTATGTAGGTACTTGTAGAATTTGCGTATGTTACGTAAATTCTTCAAAATTGGAACTGCTCAATTACCAGGTTAGGGCAATGTATTGTTAGTCAACCCGAGGTTGATCAAGTGATCACGTTTCTAGGCGCAAAGGATACATCAACTCGTAGAGGCACTTTTTCGCGTCTTTAAAACCGCACCATACAGTTTTTCTTATGCGTAAATCATTTTTGAAACCTTAGCGTTAGCTACTCAGTCGTTCTCATTGTCTGTCTGACAATCTAGGGGCCGCAGGTGCGTTAAAGACTCAATTCTGCAGATTTCGTCGTACATTTTATCCGCCTGCTGCAGACGAAACAGGTATCCTATTGCATGTCATTGACTTTCCAGAAGTTTTTATGCTTAGTGAGGGCTAAAATGCATTAAGCATCTGTCACGCAACTGTCTCTGCGGCCAAGTTTAACTGCCGAGTGAAGGTTAAAACTCTACAGTCCTTTTCCAATCGCGTGCCAATAACGTACGATTGTTGGTGCTATTCCAAGAATGAATTCCCCTGTTGAGGTTACTGTTAAAATAGATGTACTATAAGACAAAAGCTCTTAGATCAAAAACTGCTGCTTACCACTGAACGTTCATGTGAACTCATGAAATTTCGTTTAAATTACCCAATCGTTATTTTAAAAATTGTAGTCAGCCGACGATATGAGCACACACTGAATCCAAAAATGCAGCATGTAACTGTTATACATGATGAACATTTAGGCATTTTTGAGTCGCTCATATGATGGATATATTTTCAAATTTGAGAAATCTGGTCAGTATTGAGTAAATGACATGCCAAACACGTGTCTGTGGTACAGCATAAAGAACAGCAATGTGGGCTGATGACAGTGTTTGCAACAAATCCCTATAATCACTTTGATATTTGTTTTTGTTTTAGGGCCCGATTACAAGAAAACGAAAAACATTCTGGTCATCGGAAGCAGAAAAATCATGCTTAACGAGCCCTCGATTGTCCCAAGGAGATACAAACTGAACAAGAAATCCGTTCAGCCGTAGAGAAGAGCATAAACTAAACAGCCATTTGTGAGTCAACAAGCCCACGGTTCTTGAGCAGAGGAGTAAACCCACCCTGCTTAAACCAATCTTAACTGGCACAAACGGTAGTTTAGTGAACATACGAATGCGTGCAAATGCAATGCTGCCTCAAATAGACAAGCCGGGGGCCAGTGTTATGAAGCCGAGACGATCCGCCCTCTAGCAGTTTGAAATGAACTGTGCAAAAACTTTACGACAGGTTGAGAATCGTTATTGGTTTATTTAATCAATCATTTATGCCACGGTTAAGCAACTCCTAATAAAAACAAAAACAGCATTTTGGGGGTTGAAAGAAATATACTGGAATGATCTCATTATAGGAATTTAATTTGGTTTGCTATAGGTGTCGAGTCACGTAATAAAAACTGGACATACGAATGTATGCACATGCAATGCTGCCTCAACTAGATAGGCCGAGGCGGGCGTTATATGTCTGAGAAAATCCACCCTCTAGTAGCTTGTGATGAACGGTACAAGCACTTCATGACAGGTTGAAAATCGCTATTGGTATATTTAATAAACCATTTACGCAAAAAACAGCATTTTGAGGTTTGAAAGGAATATACTTGAATGATTTAATGTTGGGGAATTTAATTTCGTTTGTTATAGGTGTCGTGTCGCGTAATAAAAAACAATCAAAGTATTCAAAATTAGCTACTTACTGACAATGCATGCATAGTCACTCACCTTAGAACAGTAAATACCCTGGCCATTTTTCCAATTGCACGAATCTTGTTCCGGATGACATCCTTCCTAACGGCCATCGTACCTTAATATTAAAATGCAAGGTGGTTTATCTATTGTTCTTTTCCGAGGCAAAGCCTATTAGGATTTTATTTTTTTTAAGGAAAAGAATTTAAAAGGCCTTTAGAATACGAAAGCTATTTCTCTTATCTGAATATGCTGTCTGAGAGCCAAGTACTGCATACAAAAACCTATCTGGGAGATAAATGCAACCGTTGCAATAACAACTACAGTGGGAACCGCGAATTACCAGTGCGGGACCGACAACAACTTGGGGAATGCGACCGAATTTTCGGCTTGCCGGCAAAGGCCATCCTCGACCAAGGCAGTTTAAAGGTTAGAAGACTGAAACTATGCCCGCCAGTTCCGCTGCTGGTCACCTTGAGACTGAAAGCCCTTGCTGGACTTCCTAAGGCCGACCGGAGACGGTCAGACGTTAGGTTTGCCGACAGAGAAGCAGAAGGGGGCGTCTGAGGTACAAACAAGGTTCCAACAACTTCAAGACATTTGCTTTAGAGGAAAAAAACTGTTTTGTTCTCCGACATCTGCGCAGTTGCACACAACGCCGTTCTCTGCTGCGTTTTCTACTGGGAATTCTCTCGGGGAGTTTGCGTATTTTCTGCAGGATGTTTCGCGATTATTCTTTTCTCATTACTTATTTATACTGAACCGCGGTTAGGCTGAATGAAAAACCTCATCGCAGAAACAGGTTTTTGTTCAAAGGCAGTTAGTGTCAGCTCATACCGAACCACTTTTTGCTTCGAAGATGCAGACTGAGACACCCAAAGGTCGACCGCCCGGCAAAGGATTCCCTCTCAGTAAGTACGCACCACCTGCAGTTGTCGCCTTGGGGAATCATCTATAGTGCTTCACAGCTGATGCCCGAACGGCAAAACCTACGGAAATAGGACTCAGCGTCCCAACAACATTGTAGCCTTCCCTTCTTTAGAGATGGGCAGACGCATCTACTGACTTCAAGAACTAAAACACTCACAGACGCTTTTTCTGGTGTTACTCATTCACAGATTTTTCCTCCCTAATGGGCCTCCACCTCGGCGGGTGAGAAATAACACTGCATTTCCACCATAAATGAATTTTGTTACTAACTGCAAGACAGTCAAGACTGGAGTTGACTGCGCAGGGCTCTGTACGTCGGCGCCAGAGCAATAAACTCCAGGTCTCAATCAATTCTCGGTCTGTTTTCTTTCCGGCGTGGGCGACTATTTTGGTGCCTGCGAAGTTAAACTCGTGACCCATTCCGTAGGTGTGGGCGGCCACTTGTGATAATGCGTCGCCTCGTGACACAGCCAGCTTATGTTCGTGTATGCACGATCCGAGCATGCGTCCAGTCTGTCCCGTGTAGTTACAAGGACAATTTTGACAGAGGACGCGATACATTACTCCAGATTGCCCCTCAGACTTTAACAGGTTTTTAATTTTTCCGGCCCTACTTCGTCTAGTGGCTTTGGGGCGGTGTGCAATTCCAATACCTAGCTCCGCAGCAATGCGCTCGGTTGCTTCTGAGACGCCTTGATGCATGGCGGAAAATGCATATCGTTGGTGTTGTTGATGTTTCAGTCCTCTGGGGCGACTTATGAATGACCTCAGAAGGCCATTTTGCACAAACTGGTCGCGGAGGTAACGGGCATTACGTGCTCTTTCCTCTGGTTTACTGCAATGAGTTTGGATCCGTTTGTAGAGCTTTTTTACACAGCTTCATTTGTGAGCCACCGGATGGTTGCTGTAAAAACTGAGAAGCTGTGTGACGTTCTTTGCCTTCATTCAAACCGTCGTTCTATGTTTACCGTTAAGGTTTCGTCTGACAATCACATCCATAAAAGGCAACTGCTGTTCCTGTCCTTCTTTACTCGCAAATTTTATTTTAGAAAAGACTGTGTTGAACAGGTTGCGGAAATCTTGTAGCATGTCCTTCTTTACGATGGCAAACGTGTCGTCTACTTAACGGCGCAGAACTACTGGCCGATGTTGGATGAAGGCAATCTTTTCTACCTCCCGTAAAACCAGTTCTTCCACTAAACCGGAGACCTGTGAGCCCATTGGAGTTCTCTTAATTTGTTCATAAGTGAAAAAGTTTGTTTGTTTGGCATGCTTCCAATTACGGGGAGAATTTCTCAATGGCTGACTTCCGGCCAGCATGGACTAGAAGTCAGAAACGACTGTTACATGTTAGCAACTTATTATTCATTTGAGCTTTGTTTGTCAACCTGGGACAAATTAACATTTTAAGAACGCAAATTAGCTCGGTTAACTCTTGGAAATTGTGCGAATATAATTGTTCTATCAAGAACTTGCATGTATTGCAATTTAAATGATCCTTTTTAGAAACGTACTCTCCCAAATTACTGTCGGTGTCACGTGATTTAAACTTAATCGCATGCGACCAGAACCTTCGTAATTATTTGTTTTCTTTAATATGCATATAGCTACTAATGCCCTCTCTGAATCATGCAAATCGTTTAACATTCACTGCACAGTTAACTTACTTCATGCAGTTCCCTGGCGGAAATATGAGAATCTACATAGATCATTTCCCATGAAACACCTTACACAATATATGTAACTATAAACTCGACTCCGGCGCAATGAGCTACAACTTGCGGTAGCGGGTCATTTTGTCCTTTCCGAGTCAAATATTTTTCAGTAGTTTGCCAGTAAATAACGCAAAGGTGCATTTCCTTTCACTGAATCGCAATGTACTGTAAACATATAGTACGACGTATATGAGCTTTAAAACTAAATGAAGATGTCATTGTATTTAAAATGAACGCAAACTGTTAGACATTTCCGGAAAAGGTATATCCTTTCTTCTCAGACAATTGATTGAAAAGGCTGACGTACTTTAAAACGACCTTAATACTAGGTTTATGTATTTTTCTAAGAAATATCACCATACGTCTGTTAGTAGCAGGCCTTACGACATTCTACCAAGTGTGGTTCACATAGTTATACTACGCTCAGGCAAACGAAGCTGTCGTTCAGACACAACGAGGTGGTTTAGGTTTGAGATCACATTAAAAAACGTCAAACGTTCTCAAGACACGGCGAGGATTACTAGGCATTTGGCATCAAATGTTTTCTTGCTAATTCTCTAGCTTTGTTTGTTGCGAGCCATCGGAAGTGGATTAAACCGATTAACGTAAAAGGAGTCTCTTTTTGCACATTAGGCCTTCAGAATTACCCAAAATTCAACTGTCGTTATAAATATATAACTGTCCGTGCGCTGACCTGTAAAGGCAAAATATTGAAACAACATGAGAAATACACGTACTGTCTTCTTCTGTGTCCTCTGTAAAAAGTTCGTCTGTAGAGCAAATATTGAGTACACTGACCAGCATTTCGGTGACTAAAGGTTGGAAGCAAAAAAACAGTAATTTAGGATTGGACAACTTTTAATATAAAATAGCCAAAGAGCTAAATTCTGAAAAGGAATAAATAATTTTTTGAAAATTCAAAGATTCGAACTTGAATTTTTTAATTGTGGTCGTTTTATATCACTGATGATGGCGGAATTCTGCCTCTCAAATCACTTCTAATTGTCGACCATGTAAACCTAATTAGTCGTCATAATTATGGTAGGTTACTGGACCACCCAACGTCCGCCCTGAATTTTGGAACCTATATCTTGCGTTAAAGGTTTCTGGGGCTGAAATAACTTGTGGGATAAGGCCGACAGAACGCAGGGTTTGGACCTAATGACATCTTCAATTTAAATAGCTCTTTGCTAATGAGGTAGTCGCAAGCGGTGAAGACAATGTCCTCGGAATTAGTCAGAATGTCAAAACCTCCATTTCGTGTTGGAAGCTCGGCCAATATATGCGTGCCTTTCTGGCTCGCCGGGCAAGCCGCTTTCGGTTCGCTGAAATTACGGATTCTGGCAACCTACTGCAAATATAAGGCATTTCTACCATAACAACTATTCAGACTAAAACGAAAGCTCCCCTCCGACTTCCAGATAAAGAATTAAGAAATTTTCGCACTTCATGTGGACAGCGTGGACGCTGGGAGGTCAACAACTCTAGCCCCCCCAGTGAGGCGTGCTCTTCGATAGAAATGAGGAAGCAAATTACTGGTAACACTTCACAACGACAAGATACGGTAGCTGGAACAAGATTTTTATTCGCCCGACGTTTCGAATTTCCACTTAAGCCATCATCAGAAGCACAAGCACATAGGTGTGATGGACTGATTAGTATGAACCAATGACGAGGTCGATGCAATTAAGGATCTGGGTACAGAGGAACAGGAAATCTTTACCTTAATTTTGATCACCAAACGTAAATGTGAGGGCTGTTAATCACAGTAGATATATGATTGCGTAGCACTCTTATCCTACAAATATTGTGTTCCGTGAGCGCCCATCGTCCCCATCTACCACTCTTACTGCCGATGTGTTCGAATGAGAAGAGCTGTTTGATGCTGAAAACGTATTGTCTCGCCGATTGCATCCCATTCTTCTATGTGCAGTTGCTTACACTCTGACGTTGGCATTTCCTATAGCCCGCCAAACGGCGTATTCTGCACATCAAAACGCCTACTAGGTCAATCTCACCCAGTGATATTTTTGAGTGTTCGCAGGCAAAAAATACAGTTTTTCCTGTTATTTATTAGGGCGTAAAGCAAGCACATTTCCAAGAGAATAAAAGCAATTTTTATAATGTTTTTGGGTGCGTAGCATCCGTCTCCGCATGGTAAACAATTATTTCCGATTAATCGAGTTATGCAGCGCACACATTTTGGAAAATTTGGCGACGACTGAGACTGTTGGCTGTCTTTTGAAGCGAGGAGGCGAGTTCCGGTAAATTGTCGTGATGAAGGAGACATGTTCGATGGAACAAGAGTTTTACCAGCCTGGCGTTTCGGATTATTGCTCGAGACCATCATCAGAGACATTACATGTCAGTACTTCATGCAGAAGGGGCTGCAGTATTTACTGGATACAGTCGCCATGCTACCACATACCTATGACAATTTATGGCTTTACCCCCCCCCCTTATCAGGGATCGTTGCACTTGGGGTGATGACTGTTTGGTGGCCGATATTCGCGTCGTTAATTGCTGCAATTTCATCACGCATGTTGAATGTTCGTGAGATGATTGTTCGACTAGCTGACCCTCCGACCCTCGCGTTGCGAACAGTGTTAAGGTGTACGCTCTATGCATGGCTAATTACTCTGCCTAGGCTGTCTCAGCACTGAATATAGAAGGGGGAGGATTCAGGCAGCCCACGGCTCACGCGTAAACCTCTTCGAAATACGCATGCTTTTTCAAATAATTCTGTCGAGAAAGAGACTTGCAAATGTGTGCGGAACTCAACGCTGCTTTATATTTAGTCGATTTTCCACGAAATTCGCTGTGCCATACCATATGTGCGCGTTACTGCGTGTTTATCTGGTAGACGGCCTCCATTCAACGGAAAAAATTGTTAGAATTATTGACGCCAACCAGAAAGTTAGTTTATATGTCCGCGTAAATTAGATTTTGTAAGGTGAAGGAGAAGATATCCCTTAAAATCTGAACTTGTAATCTGTGCGATTAAATGTCCCTACTGCAGTTTTACTACCCACAGAAAAACTTGAATTTTAACGTGCCTCTTTTTTCATGGCACATAATTGCGGACAAGCACCATTGTGGATTATTTTAACTCTTAAGCATCTTTTGGGTAATACGTAATTTATAAACGGAATGTGAGCGGTATTAGTTAGAAAGGACGCAAATTTCGAGTTTCCGGTGGAAAGAAAGCGCATAAAGGAAGGGAAGACTGGACAGGCAGGATGACACCGCCAGAACTGAAACCAGCAACAGAACGGACAATAATTATGGGGCGGGTTATCTGCCAATCAGATGACAGTGACGTGTGTATGGATTTGACTGCGCAGGGCTATGAATACTGTCGCCAAATCGACATGTCGACTGACTGAGTTCTAAACGGAGGCATAGGATACAGTGGATTTTCGGCTTGTCTTGTTTCCGCCATGAACGATTGTCTTAGTGCCCGTGAAGTTAAGGTCATGACTCGTTTTGAAGGTGTGAAGGTGACACTTAAGATGATTCGTCACCCTATCGCACGGTCAGCTTATGAGAGTACAGTTTGGACACGCGTGAATGCTTCATGAGATGTGAGCGTTCTTTCTTTCATGGTCGCGGTGCTCGACGGTCTTCTTTTTATTCATACAGCATCAACAATCTGAACGCCATGTTAGTATTGATACAGCTGTTATGCAGTCAATTTACAATGGCAGATCAGAGCCGAAAGTAAACAAATATAGCGAAAGGGTTCGAATGCGTAAAGGAAGGGCGGTTTTGTGTCAGTGGTATAAAACGTTTCATTAGGTATCTGGGAAGGACATATGACAATCGAAAGTTCGGATTGTTTCTTTGAAAATAGAAGCGAACAGAAGAGCTCCAGCAGGCAGTCCAGGAGAAGAGGATGCGATCACTGACGTTTCGGATTTCCCCTTGAACCCATCACTGTAGCAGGACAGCGAGCAAGAATTGCTGGAAGACGTGCTAACTGTTGGAACAACTATCGCGAATGGACTAGTCCCAGGGAGCAGTCGTGAAAAAAGAGGCATGATCGCTGGAAGAAGAGCTTTAACCGCCTGACGTCTCGGATCCCTGCTCGAACCCATTATCAGAGACAATACATGCCGGTAGTTCGTGCACAAGGGGCTGCAGTATTTATAGCATGCAGTCATCATGCTTTCGCATATGAGAATATTTACGGTTCTCCCCTTCATCGGGGATCGTTGCAATTTGTGTGCTGGCAATTTGATGGCCGGCGCTCGCGTAGTTAATTGCTGCAATTTCATCACTTTGGTGTGATGATTGCTCGACCATCGGACTCATCGACCCTGGCGTTGGGAACAGTGTTCGCTTGTGCGTTCCCCGCGTGGCTAATTACTCCGCCTAGGCAAAGTCTCAGCACCGAGTATGGAAGGGGAAGATCATTGCACTTTTTAATGGACTGGGGGCCAGTGAACCATGACTTAAGCAGTCCGCAGTTTACGCGGTTGTCACCTCTAGCGACAACTCCGGCCTCCTTGAATTTGAACGTTTGGCCCGATCTAGTATAATGAGTCGCAACTTGATAGCTGGCGTCATTTCCCCGCACCGCTGCTGCGTGTTCGACCATTCTCGTTCGGAGCTGTCTTCCAGTTTTTTCGAAACAGTTGTTTGTCTGCAATTACACCAGACTCGGTAAACGACTACAGATGTTTCTTACCGTGATAGGCCTCCAACAAAATATTTGCGGATTACTACATTCGTTGAAGTGTAAAAAGCGTCTTCTTATCGATTTTATACATAACATGTTTTACTTTATGTTCTTTTGAAGGCAAATCACAAATTTCTTTGTAGCTTCCTCACAATCCATACAGGAAACATTGGCACTCGCTCTCTTACAACGGTCCCACCCGCCAGAGACAATACATGCCGGTAGTTCCTGCACAAGGGGCCGCAGTATTTATAGGATGCTATCGCTATGCTACCGCATACCTTCAGATACTGTTGCAATTGGTTCGATGACTGCACGATGGCCGATATTCCAGTCGTTAATCGTCGCAATTTCGTCACGTGTGTTAGTTGTTAGTGAAATTATTGCTAGATCATCTGGCAAATTGATCCTGGCGTTTGGAACAGTGTTCATCTATGCGCTCCCCGCAACGCGTGCACAAGGCGACTGCATCATATAAATACTGCATCCGATGATGGGTTCCAGCAAGAATCCTGAAAGTCTTGCAGAGAAAGTTCTTATTCCAGCGATCACGGCCCCATCTTAACAACTACCTCGAACGATAAACGAGGTTGGCCTAGTTCCAGCACAGACATCTTATCATTTAAGGCCAGGACAGAGCAGCCAAAATGCCACACAATACTCACTTGAAAATGCCGCTTGATTACAGTCCACAGCTCTGCCCCGGAACATCCGAGATGAGCTGAGACATGGAAGAGAATTTACCAAAATCTTTCACATAACTAACCGAGCACCGTTAAGCTTCAAAGTAGCCGTTCTCTGCAGTCAGATACCAGTCCGGCCAGCAGAGACCAGACTGTAGGCTTCAAGGCAAATCACTAGTGCACATTATTATTCCGCAGTCAGAAGAGATGGGCACGCGCCTCTCGCATCTGACTTCCAAGGCCGCTACATCAACATATAACAAGCCTATTAGTAGAGATTTGGGTTTTAGAGAGAGGTCTGTCCAGATCACACATCAGCATGATTAGAAGTCCGCATCTATTGTCCCAACACTTCCTTCCGTCCACTCCCGACGCCGCAGCTTCAACATAAACTGTCCCTGTTCCTATTCTCTGGCCGTTTGCCTCACGTATAACGTCGCTGACCAGCTGCAAGCAAAAGGGCTCACAATTAATTACCTGCCACGGTAATTAATTGCAGTTGCAGCCATGATTTCCTAAAGATGGTTGCCTGTACACATGACTACGTTCAGGTTTTTGATTCCGTTTTTAGGCGGAAACAAAATTGGCAATGCCGGCATCCTTCCGTGCGCGGATTGATGCGCCTTTCCTCGCAAATGCTGCCGATAAGTCAGCAGACACTTTTTTGACTGGATGCCTGGCAAACGGCTGAAATGTCTTATCGCCTATAAAAACATTTGACTGCCGAACGGGCCCCGACGTTCCGGATATGCGCACAGAACTTTTCATTGACGCTTCAGTGGCAGTATATATCTAGGAGTGTTTTTTTCGGGTTTAAAGATAGGGTGATGTTCCACAACTGCATTAAGGCGAATTTCAATGATAATTTGCTGAGAGACGTCAGTAAATTTAAAATTTTATTTGAAACCCTCCTCTTAATTTCCTTACAAAGCGAAAATTGCTTAGGATTAGTTCTAGCCTGGCAAAATAGACTAACTACGAATTGTGTCCAGTAGGTGGGCTGACTCATTAAATGTCAACCGAAGTTCCAAAATGCGTCTTCGTTTCGAAAAGATTAATTAAGCTGGGTCGTAAAACTAATCTTCTTGCAACGTAATTCTATAATAATTCATTTACCTCATAATGCCGGCTTTCGAACGAACTTCTTTTCGGCTGCAAGTAAAATCCATACTCTGTAAAAAATGACTGCTTAGGTAGCATGTATTTTTCTAATTGACTTTCGATTCTCTTAAAAATTCAATTATATTGCATCGAAATCATGCATAAAGATACCTATCCTTTTGTTCCTTCAGTAGAAAATCGTGTCCAATGTCATACTCGAGGGAAGGGCATAAATTGGTTTAAAAATCTCTTCCGATTCCCGAGTAATTTGGAACGCGGCCTTCCTTTGCACTTGCATTCAGAGTTTTCAAATTACAAGCTGTATATTTTTCGCGTACGGAAAACCAAACACTCCTCTAAGATATTTAGAAGATACTTTATAGTGTTCATAAAATTTAGAGATGGATTTGAGCCATATTGTAAACTTTACAAGCCACTGTGGTAAATGCAGATACATAATGTTTTATAAACGGCCATTTCACATTATTAAGTTATTTCACAATTATAAATTTTTTAAAACTGTACTACGCCCTTCCTCTGAGTATAAATTTGGAAAAAGGCGTCATTTCCTACCAAATGAGCAAGAGAATGAATATTTTATGCATGCTTTCGATGCAATATAACTGAATTTTTAAGGACATCGAAAATCAATTTAAAAAATCCATGCTACATAAGCATTCATATTTTACAGATTATGAATTTCGTATGCAGCCGGCATCATGAGGTAACTTAATTATTAAAGAATTACGCTGCATGGTGATTACTTTACGACCCTGTTTAATTAATCTTTTAAAAGCGAAAACACATTTCAGAATTCCGTCTGACATTTAATGAGTTAGCTTACATACTGTAAGTTCATTATATTCCAAACCAGGTACTATATCAAAGTCGTACTTGCAGTTTGCAGATGTTTCTGTTGACAGAGAACGCTACTCGCACACAAGCTGACATCCAACATTGTCCATAAATTTTCTTCTGAAACTCCAGTTTTCAAAAATGACGTTAGGAATTTGATTGCATTTGAACGATCCGAAACTCAGCAAACTCATTCACTGCAGCGTTTGCTATTACAACTCACGAAGCAGATAAAACGATGTTTTTTCGTTATTTGCCGTTTTCGCAACGGCCCGTCGGCCAAATTATATACTTGAGTAATATAAATCAAAATTCTCGAAATTCTTGCCACTGTGCCAAGATGTTCGGGAAAAAACTACTCTTCTAAATAAAAATTTCCTGTGCAGACACGAACACAGAGGACAGAAGTACAAACTAGTGGAAGGTTAATTTAACAATACAGCTCCCCGACATTTGGCTTAGCAAATAAAATTTGCATACTCTAAACGCTCTAGTAAATAGCTTGATCAGGTACAACGGGTAGGTATCTTTCATGTACAACATAAAGCATTTCCCCTGTTTTACAGTGGTACACTTTGAGTCGCACTTTTTCCTTTGAAGAAAGCTATTAGGCCTAACCGTGCCGACTACTTTTAAAATGTACTCTTTGGAAAGATGGTTGTCTACGGCTTTGAGGCAAGTCATCTGAGAACGCTAACTGTATTGCCTAACCTGTAGATATCTTAAATAATTGAGAAAGTCCGGCTGGGAAATGTCTGCTTTCATCAAACGGAGCCAGCGCATTTGAAAAGCAACTACAAATAATTCGGATATACCTTTTCCGGCGAGAAACAGGTTGGCCTGTAAAAGGCTTTGAGTCTTTAGATTTTTAGCGAAAACTAGATGCTCAAACCTTTTAGTACTGTCCATTTTACTTATACCAAAGCCGTCTCATGCTGTTTTCCGCATATCCGGAAGATAATTTAGAGCGTGCATTCTAAAAATGGACATTTAGAAATCGGCCTATTCTGTCCAGCCCCCTTTGGCAGAGACTGAAAACTAATCCACGATTGTGCTTAAGAGCCCATACACTTCACGCGGGTTAGCAAGACTGTTAAAATTATGCCATTTTTATCCTCGATATTTTAAGTATCCCATTAGATGGTCTAACATGAAAGGCTAGGGTTTAGAGCCAACAAATTGCCCTTGTGAAA
Source organism: Spirometra erinaceieuropaei (assembly GCA_902702965.1). NCBI lineage: Eukaryota > Metazoa > Platyhelminthes > Cestoda > Diphyllobothriidea > Diphyllobothriidae > Spirometra > Spirometra erinaceieuropaei. The sequence goes on from CACRXP010000302.1 coordinate 255,287, forward strand.
AAGCTCTCTGACAATCTAGATTCTTAGTCTTACTATAAAAGACCGCATTTTAACGAAATTGCCAAGACAGCTATTACAGTTCTGGGGTTTATTCTTTCACAGAGTTTAGAACATCTGGGATTCCTGTTTCGCTCTTAGCTACCTTTGCGATTTGCCTATCAATCTATACTTTGTTATCTGATTCATTTATGGAAGAATTTTTTAGGTGACGTTTAAAATCCAAAGAAGTTTCATAATACAGCTATTAGATACCATTTATAAAATTCAGAGAAAAATGCGGCTATTTTGTTTTTTTTGCCCGAGGAAGAAAATGTCTTTTTAAAACCATGCAATATTCAGTTACCTTTAAAACCTAAATGATTGAAAAGGGCCGATTACACTGCCCTGGTTTCAAGAGTAAGCGCAATGTGGGTATCGAAAGTAAAGAAAAACGAAAGGGGATGCTGCAATCGTTAGTGCGGAAAGTAGCCAAGGTTGAAACAGAAAAGGCAACCTGATGTATGAAAAATATGCCACGAGATTCGAAGAAGCCTTAAACCCCAGCAAAAGATCTGATTCCCAGAACGCGCGAGATAGCAATACCCTAAACCTAACGGTAGACGAAACCGTAACCTCAAAAGTAAACCTGATCCCTAACGTAATTATAAATCAAGCGATAACTCTAAGCCCGCCACAAGCCCTTACCCTTACCTCAAGCCTATCCTTGACCCTGATCCAAATCCCAACCTTAAACTTAACCCAAACCCTAACCCATATAATCTCAGTCGTATCTTGACCCTAACACTAACCCTAACCCCAACCCTCACACTAAACGTAAACCTGAACCGCAATTCAAACCCTTACTCTAACCGGAACCCTTAAACATAACACAAATCCCAACCCTGAACTTAATACTTAGCCTGACACTAACCCAAACCCTTAAATCAACCCTACCTCTAAACTGAAACATCAGGTTGCCCTTTTCCATTTTAGTCCTGGTTACTTTCCCACTAATGATTCTAGCATCCTCCTTTGCACACTTCACTTGCAATGGCGGCATTGCGCTTGCACTTGGGACGAGGACAGCGTAACCGACCCCTGCCAAATGATTTTCGTTGTGAAGTTCATAAGTAGCATTCGGCATGTGTAATTCCACTTGACATCGCAACCTTATTTGCCTTGATATGCCACCAATACCACTGACTCTCTAGGCAAATCTACCAATATCCCGGATTGCCGTCCCATCAATTGGGTTTTTTCTGTTTCGATTCCAAAATATCAATGATTTGTATATACCTCTTCACGCATTCTCCTCTTTAACGACTCGTGGTATTTTTAGTCCCCTAGGCCCTATTACTTTCCAGTTATTAAAATCGTTTGGATCCAAAAGGACCGTTCTAACAAAGGTCTTGAATACTGCAATGGTCGCTTCAGACTTCTCAGCCGTCGTCAATCAGGTCTGTTAAGGCTTGCTGAAGACTGACTGCCGACAAATGAAACGTTAGAAATGGCCATTCCAGTCGCCATCGTCTTCGTCTGTGTCCTCCTTCTCCCAAATGCCAAAAGTCTCTAAGCGCCTGCTCTTCAGGCCTCTAAACTGAGCGACTAGGCCTCGTAACCTGTTCGGTGATCAGGCCTTTTGAAAAAGTCATTGACTGTCTTTTTATCGTTCGGTGTACCACCAAGGCTGTTTGCATATTAAATGAAGAACATCAACCCTTCAGCACGTTTACCCCACTCATAGATTATTTGCAACTTCCTCTGAAGTTGTGATCCCACAATGCAGAATTTCGTGGATCTTATTTTTTATGTGAGAGCCACCCGGAATTTATAGGCAATGTAAGCGCCCCTAGTGTCTGCCAGGGTTATTCGTTTCGTAACCTTAGGGCCGTCTACGCTGAGGTAAGTTAGTTGTTAGGATCAACAACGGGCTTGTTAAACAGGAACATTTTTCGCGAAACCAACGTTTTCATTCCTAAACACTTTTGCAATAGGGCGATCCAACCGTTTTTATTTTTATTTTGGTTATACGATGAAAAACTTGCTGTCAGTATGATAAATCGTTCAGCATTTGTATACTATAGACTGCCTGTCCGCCCCAGCGGCTGGTGAATTCCAGCTTAAATATTCACACATGCCTTCACTCCTACGGCTTACGCGACTAACTTCTGAGATGGTCAAAAACGGAGATGTCAAAAATGGAATGCCGGCAGCTCTTTCCGGCAGCGGCAGAACATTGGCGAAACGCGTGCTTGGACTTTTAGCTAGCACCTGCGTTGTCAACTATGGCACATCGTGCCATCTCAGTATATACTACTTTATAACGGGCATCTGCTGGCCTGCATACTTTTTAAATGCTTTTAGCAGAAGGAAGTGGTATTTTCAATAGAACGCGGGTTCTGAGAACGCCCATTGCGCGCCTAACTGGTAACAAAGCTCGCCAGACAATATAAACTTAATGGCAGAGGGCGGAAGAATTATCTCCGAGCTAACATAAACGACGAATCATCCCGGCATCAACCCTTTGGCCTGTTTCCGTGCGTTAGGGAGGTCATCCTTAGGTTTTGGGAACATTTCAAGGATAACTAGTCTGAAAACGGAGTATGCCTTGGAAATAACAATAACAATCCCGATTAACGTCGACTCACGTTGTGCACCGATCCTTCTAACTAGGAACAGAGTGTATACCATTTTGCCTTTCTTGCAAAAGTAAAGACATGTAGGACAATTTATAAAAAGAAAATATTCTAGTCTACGTCTTTAAGAAGAATACTTCTCCACAAACTGTGCGATATAAAATTCCAAAGCGATTTGGGTAGACATTGTAAGGAATTGCACGCGATTTTCAGGCAGTAAATGCCCTTGCCCTTTCGGCATAATCGACGAATTTCTATCATGACGTTTAGAAGACATGGCGTGACATTCAAAAACACTTGTTTAAATCAGCATGCTTCTTACGTGGGCTAAAAAATTTGCCGATATGAAACTACACGCACAACAAAAATCACTCCTCAAAAGTCAAAAATAAGAAATATGAAATCAGAAAAATATGATTTTCAGAGGATCAGATATTTTAGGGACACAGCAACCGGAGTTTAAGTTTCTTGGGAAACTACAGACAAGACAATTGTAGATTTAAGAAGCCTAGACTTTTAATCTTGTCAAATCTAGTTACTTTAAGAGATAAGTGTTGAAAGCTATTAAAACCAAACTCGATAATCCGAATGAAGGAAAACGGAATAAGTGTCAGATTAATTTTTTTCGAGTAGCCAGCCTGAAAGCGGTAGGCTTTTGTCAGGTGTTTTGGTAGATTTTAAAAAGTTACCTGAATGCTCGCTCGTAAAAGTTTCCGATGCGTTCAAGCCGTGCACTCTCTGTTGAGTGTCGAAATCCCATCGAGGTCGTCAGGACTTCCACAATTAGGTGTTTATACTTAAAATCTGCCAAAACACTAGTCAATCCAAATCGACTGTTAATAAAGTTTCAGATTCAGAAGGGACTTCTTCGTAAATAAGGCTTTCCCTTTTAACCAAAAGTGATAACCTGGGTTGATTCCATAAGCTTCATTAAGTCGATTTCACAGTAGAGGTCAGGTGACAAAAGCAACTGCGAGGACAATTATTGCGAGGCAAGGAGTTTTCTTGTTAACGCATGTTTGGCGCACTCTAAATATCGGCGCCTATCACGGGCCAACACTGTGTCAACGCCTAGAGCAAAAAGCTTTGATTTTAAGTGAAAGCTGGTTCTGCGAACTCCACATTCTGCACTCGGTTGGTAACTAGAAGGGCGATGGAGAACCGTCGTCAGCCAAACGCTCGTCCTTATAGGAGATTTTCAATAGAGGACAGGAGAATTAATCTCGTCAGGAATCAACCACCACCTATCCTCGCGTGTACCGCCAAGTTAAACTAGTCAACGGTAAGCCGACCTACAGAGGACCCCAGGCACCTGTATCCGGACTGACCATGCGCCAGGTGTATTTGTTTATTTCTCAGAGGTTTCGAACTCATGCAGAAGTACATCGTCAGTAATGAAAACAGCAGCATAACGGGCAACAGTTATGGCGGGTATTTTTGCCAATCAACGATCAGTGACGCATGTCGGGATGTGATTGGACAGGGCTTTCTAAGCCAACTTTAGATCAATATATCGGTCGATTGAGTTCTAAACCAAGACGCAGAAGACAATCGATCTTCGGCTTGTCTTGTTTCCGGCGTGAGCGATTGTCTTGGTGGCTGGGGCGTTAAACCCGTGACTTGTTTCGTAGGTGTACGTCCCACCACACGGCCGGTTTACGACAGAATAATTTAGGCACGCAATACGATTCACTACGCCTGAGCGTTCCTTGCAATTTGATCGCTACATATGGAAACTTTGTGCCGGCGGACAATCGCCGCACCTAGTCTGCAGCAGTTCGGTAGGCCGCGTCTTAAACGCCCTCTACGAGGACTAGTGTGCAAAATATCGATGGGGGAGTTCCTCGAAAAGAGAACACGTAGGAGTTAGCTGACAAGTTGAAAGCAAAATGTGCTCAAAATTAATCGCCTGCTAGGGTACTTCATGGTAGTCAATTTTAAAACGAGTCCTCTGTATGCTCTTTTCTGCTGCCGATGTTTCTTATGTCTTTTTAATCGATATACTCATGCGACTACATTTCAAAATGGTCAAGCAATATGCCGGTCGAAAACTGGATGACGTTGGCCATCGCGTTCATTCTGAACTAATCTCCGCGAAGTCCGCCGCCCCATGCGCCGTGGCTTTCATAATATCTTCTGCTGAACAGCGACATATAAGCATTCTATATTACCATTCCTGGCACACCATCTCGCGTGTGAAAAGACACATATACAGAAACTAAGACCTGGACTGTTTCCGTGATAGCTGTTCCTGTTTGTGCTAACCTTTATGACTTTTGAGTAATTTGTTAACTTGTACTCTGTCCGCAGTGAATGCAGTCCCATTTTGCTAGAAATGTTGAATTCATACTTTCAAAATAAAGCAAATTCATCTCTCTCTTGGTTGTAGTCATGAATTTCTAAAGGTGATCGCCTGCATACATGACCTTGGTCGGCTTCTGACTTATTTTCAGCGGAGAATTTAGTGTTCCCTCACAACTGGCATAGTCAGATTTCAATGCGCTGATTAATGCGCATTTTCTCGCAAATGCTGGAGTTAACTCAATAGCTGCGCGTGCCTTTTCTTACGGACTGCTGTCTTGGGTCTGAATCCCTTTGAGGTGCATTGCGTGATAGATCTCATGAAATGTTGACCGCAATTCCGAATTGCGTTTCCAATTAGCCAGGATTACATAAGTGGGGTTGTAATATCGATTATCATGCGGCATAATCCTGTAGTATTTTGGGCTCGATAGGATGTCGGCCTTTGAAGGTACTTTTATTCGATCCCCTCCAAAAACTAAATTTGGTAAATAATGACCAGTTAATTAGCATGCATTTCGCACATTGATTTTTAATTGTCTTATAAACATAAACATATTTTATAGAAAACGGGCGCAAAACTAAGCTCTCCTTTACTCGTTTGGTAGAAAAGCACACTACCTTTCCCATGAATACCAAAACGAAGTGCATATTTTGGTTTTGAAAGGTTTTTCAATCCATTAAGAATATAGGGTTCAGAAAATTTTGCAATGGATGCGGATTATCTTATACATTTCATGAGGAACATTGATAAATGGACATGAGTGATGCTATATGAACGGATACCGGACGGTCTTAAAAATCTCATGATGAGAAGCCTTTTAAAACCGAATAATAACCTTTCTTAGGGGATAACATATAAAGACAATGTGATTTTCTACCAAATGGGCAGAGGAAAGCATATTTTGCGCGTGTTTCTTGTAAAATATACTTGAATTTATAAGATCATCGAAAGTCAGGGTAAAAAATGCATGCCACGTAAGTTGTCATTTTTTACAGAGTGCGGTTTCTACAGGAGGTTAAGCAAACGTGAGTCCAAATGCTGAAATATTACAGAAATATGCTGCATGATAATCAACATTGCAACCCCACCTAAGTAATCGTTCTTAATCTAAAACTTATTTCAAACTGTTGGCCAAGATTTCATGAGATCGGTCACTGACTGTGTGGTTACTGTAAAAGCAGTAAAATTGCGTGGTGTCCACTGACTTTCTGCAAACTGTCGTCCCAATATCGGCTCTGAAACAGGCAACTATTCGTACTGTTCCTCCTTCTCGGAGCCGCTGGACCTCCAAGGTCATCTGGAAATGCCAACTTTGCGCATTCCCTTTCTGTGACTAGTAGACAGTCCACTCAATGAAAGGGTCGAGTGGCGGGAACCTATTCATGCGTGTGTCAGGCCCAGTCAACTTTGACCCGAAATATCATTTGCGTGCCAAATAATGCAGAATTTAGTTCTGAGATGATGTTGGTGGACTTACGTTTTAGATTATTCTTCGTCAGGCTAGTGCACTAATATAGCCAATACTCATGTGCATATTCAACTTTGTCAATGCAGTCAGAAACAACATTCGTTTTGGCAAGGCGGGAGCTGTAACGCAAGTACTCATTAAGTACCCTGAACACCGAGAGGTCCCTAGATTGCTTAAGTTCTGGATTACTTAGCACATCCATTTGGTTTTCGGATGATTACATTGATCATTTGAATGACCAAAATCGAAAATGTTTTAAAACCTGCGGGTCGACTAAAAGCAGCATATAACGGACTATGTATGATTCTTGTTAGCCGCAAAAAAGTGGTGCAAGAATGCGACTAACGGCCTCGGAGACGTTCTTGATGTACGAGCGATCCCGTACATCAGGAACGTCTTGGAGGCCGTTAACCGCCTTCTTGCACCACTTGGAGTTGGAGTTGCACACAGACCGGAGGTCACCATGAGGCGTCAGGTGATGAGACCAAAAGACCCACTGCCACGACATGAAACATCTGCAGTTGCGGACAAGGCAACTACGTCGGAGAAACTGGAAGACTGCTTCGAACGTGAATTGCCAAACACGAGGCAGCGGTACGGAGAAATGACGCCAACTCTCAGGTCGACGAGACCCGGCCACACATTCAAGTTCGACGAGGCCGAAATTCTCGCGAGAGGGGATAATCGTGTGAGCGGAGGGTTGCTTGAGTCATGGTTCACAGGACCTCAGTCTATCGACAAGTGCGACGACATCCCCACTCCATATTCCGTGTTGAAGCTTAGGCTGGACAAAGTAATTGACCACTCGAGGAGCGCGCGAGCCGGTGAGCCAGATGGCCGAGCAATCATGACGCCAGCATCCAACACGGGTGATGAGATTTCAGCAATTAACTACTTATAGGCAGAATGATATTACCGACAAAGACAAGGGAGACTGGAATGGCCATTTCTGGCTTATTAGCCGTCGTCAGCCAGCCATACCCAAGCCCGAAGTGTGGAACACCCGAGCCTCGAACTCGCGACCTGTTGGTTTAGAAGTCAACGCCTCTACTCACCGGGCCACGAGCCCGTTGCCCTGTCGGTTTTCGATCGGGAATATACAATGGTAGGGGGCGCTCACCGGCCATCATGCAATTATCGCACCAGCGGGCAACAATCCTTGATGAAGACGAGCGCGGTTAACTGCTATAGGTATGCGGTAGCATAGCGTCTGCATCCTATAAATACTGCAACTTCCTGTGCACGAGTCACTGATGATGGATTCAAGTGAGAATCCGAAACGTCAGGCGAATAAAGCCCTCTTTCTTCTGATCAACTAATTCCTGGAACTCGCATCTTCGCTTGCATTGGCGATATTGGAGCTACTTAAGTAGGCATTCTCCGTCAGAAAATTTGGGAAACACCTCATGCAGCAGATGACAATGTCGTACGGCATGTTTCTTTTTTACCGGGGTGATGCTTTAAAGTCTCATGTTTTGACGGACGCAGTTGTGAAAAACTCGGCAACTTTGATGGGATTCTAACGCGCAACAGCAAGCGCAAGTTCTGAGTAAGCCAGCAGTTTCACCGCCTAAGCTACGATGCCCCGACCGGGAACCGTGTGTTGAACCACATTTGGGTCAAGTTCCGTTTGTCTAAATTTGCATAAAACTGAGGAAAATCCTTCGCTAATTGAGGCCATCCGAATGTTAAGTATTCGACCTCTGAAATGGTCTATACTATCCAGAGCCAGTAGAATTCATGTAAATAAAACCCAAATCCTTCAAGGTTACCCAAACAACTCCATCCTGGAAAATGGGTGAATTTCAGAATTAATTATTTGCACATTTCGTAAAGGAATCCTGCTATCGAGGGCATGCCGACCAATGTGATATGGTTAACTTGTTTTGGCTATAATCTTCATTCGCCCGCGACCACGCATGTTACAAATACCCCCGGAATGTTCAAATGAATTAACATTTCCAGTTATGCTTTCGATTTATTAGGGCAGTCGTCGGATTTATAACGTCTCAATATGTTTTGCTGTCTACGCGCCTACTAAATGTACCAAATCCTAGATTTTATGGAATGTTGCCCGTCTATTTGGAAGTATCGACATTCTGTTCTAGCTGCAAGAATCTATTCTGAGGCCAGACCAACTGTCACTTCTAAATCTTATTAAGAACAAGTACATTCGACGTCCTAAGAGGTTTCCGTTGAGCGTCAGCATGACAATGTGTCAGAACCGTCGTTCACAAATCAGGTCTTGACATATGTACGGTACTGATCGACAGTCTGTCCATTGGTTAAGGTTGCTCGTCAAGCTAAAACTCGATTGAAATTTTGTTTAAGTGTAAAGTGAAGAAGCCGTTTTTGCAATTTTCCCATTCTCATCGGGAGAAACAATGTTTTCAACGGTTGTGTTTGACCTGAAAGCGTCAAGACGCCCAAAGCTTCATTAAACCGGTGTTTGGTCAAGGTTAAATAACCAGTATGCATTAAATGGCGTGACGGATAGAGTAATTAAGAGCAACGGAATTAGTAAGTAACCCAGCAGATATTCAAGCTCTTCACAATACTGGACAAGCTCTTTTGCCAAATAGGAGAATTTAAACCATGTGCTAGTTAAAATTTCAAATGCCGATTTGCGACACCTGTATAAGATGACATGTTCCTTTAAAAGAGAATCAATGAGTTTTGATTTATTCCCAGATACTTCTTATCAGAAACAGTTTCTAAGTGACTTAAAATAATGATCTGTATCAAGTAAGTGAAACTTCTTGTTTATGTCTCATTCGAAACAATCATTGACGGGCATTTGTAAAGGATAAAACAAGACAAGCTCGGTAAACTTTGTGGTTTTAAAAAATTATACTTTGTAGACCAAAAGAGACAAAAAATCTGTGGAAGGTAAAAGAATACACAAAAGCACATATTCTCGAGGATGAGATTAGTATAATATTTACCAAGGTTCTTCAAAAGATGCAATTAGCTAAAATGCGCAGCGGGAAGAATACTGAAGTCAAAAAAATTTATTATGAGCTATAAGAATCTCTGCACGATGGTGCTTAGGCTTTTGATTAGACATCACCGCAGTTATCTCCATAAGAACCGTTTTGAAAAGCCATATTTTCAAACGTTCCTATTGGTTTTTCCCTCACGTTTTGATGGCTCAAAATATGCAGTTACAATTTGCACAAAAGGACAAGGTGGTGCATTTGTGCTTCTTAATTTATCAACGTTTTTATCGCATTTTTGTATCCAAACGAGGCCGACGGTAGTAAATAAAAAGGTTTATCAGTTTTGAATCAATTTTGGATTGTCAAACTTCTCTTTAAAACCCTGTCATCTTTATGGCATCAGTTAGAGGTTGCATTGTTGCTTATTTAAGTTTAAAAAACGCCATCAACAACATCAGAAAACCCGGGAATGATGCGCTAACAAAATAAGCATGCAAGCGTGTCAAACGTTTTTGCAGTTATAAACTCTGTTAAAAAGAAAAAATATGTTTTCGATATAAAATGCGAATTACGCATTATTTAAGAAAGGCATGCTTTATGCAGATGGAGCAGCAATTGAATTCTCCATAGTTTGGCATAGTTGGGCTGAATTGTGCAGATGCGTTAGGTGTGTTGTTCATGAAATGTTAAACAAACTTCTGAAGGTATCTTAAGTAGGTTTTTTGTATTAATTATCGTGCATAACAATCCCAAACAAGTCGGAATGTGTGCTTACGAAGGAGCCATTGCCAATAGAAGCGAAGAGACGAGTCCCAGGAAGTAGTCTTGAAGAAGGAGACACGATCGCTGGGACAAGAGCTTTATTAGTCTGACTCTTCGGATTTCTACTCGAATCCATCATCAAAGACAAAAACGGTTGTCACCGCGTGAGCCGGGAGCTACTGGAATCATGGTTTACTGGCCCCCAGTCCATCAACAAGTGCAACGATCTTCCCATTCCATACTCCGTGCTGAAACTTCGCCTAGGCGGAGTAACAAGCCATGCGGGGAGAGCAGAGGTGAACACTTTTCCCAACACCGGGGTCGGCGCGTCAGATGGTCGAGCAATCATAACGCCAACATCCAACGCACGTGATGAAATTGCAGCAATTAACGACGCGCATGTCGGCCATCAAGCAATGATCACACCAAGTTCGACGATCCGGGATGGAGGGGGGAGCTGTGAACGTTCATATGTATGCGGTAGCATGGCTACTGCATCCTATAAATACCGCAGCCCCTTGTGCAACAACCACTCGTTTCTGCTTTTCTGTCTCTGATGATGGATTCGAGTAGGAATCCGAAGAGTCAGGCTAATAAAGCTCTTGTCCCGGCGATCGTGTCTCCTTTTTTAAAAAGGAGCCATTCTCTTACTCTATTGGAATCCAATTTCGTCCTCTTCAGACTTTATACTTGAAAAAATAGTATCTTTTGACTATAAAAACCTGACCCGTGTAAAGTGATGCTTGGTGTAGCCGAAGGTAGCATGTGTGCAATTGCCCGTGACGCAGCTCCTCATTGAATGAAGGGGTTAAGGAAGGCTCAATCACATGGCCACCACAATCACCCGGGGAAGTTTTATCACCGTCTGACCAACTTCATAAACAAGTCTATTTAGCCACTCTGTCGATTGAGATGATAAAGAGGACGCAAGCGGGACTCAAAACACGCTCAGGGAAGCGCGTGTGAACTGATATAACCGCGGGCGGCGCATAAGAAATCCCCCCGAGGCAGCATCCTTCGCTGAATTAAAATATTACGAAAGAAGCAAACAAGAGATGTATTTAAAGTCAGCCAAATCGCACCTGCTGACATTGTTTTTGGAGGCTAACCAAGTTTGGCTGCGGAACCAAAACTCCTCCAAATCTTTTCCAATTCCCGATTACTTTTAGCATGCGCAGCTATCCCACTTGTATTTAAGATTTCCAAACTGCAAACTGCATATTTTCCATGTATGGGAACACATATATTTTATGCAATATTAAGAAGATAATACATGGAGTTAAGAGAATTGTGCAGTGGATTTGATCATATTTTGTATATTAAAAGTAACACTGCTAAATGTAGATATACTACGATGTGTGAATGAATTTTTCACGATTTTGTAAAATATCATAATTAGAAACCATTTTATAACCAGAGGAATCTCTTTCTTCAAGGGTGTAATTTAAAAAGTGCGTTATCTGCTACTAAATAGGGAACAAACAAATGCTTGTGTATGTTTTCTATAAAATTTTTAAGGGCATTGAGAATTACCGAGAACATTTATGATACTTAATAAACTCCTTTCCACAGAGTGCAAATTTTGCAGACAGTTCAAAGAGGCCTTTTAAAAGTTGGCATCGTGAGGTGTCTAAAATATCTTGATAATATGTAGTATGATAATAAAGATTAAAATCGTTCTTAAGCAATCCTTTAAAGTCAAAAACACACCTCGGAATTTCAGTCAACGTTCGTGGGATAAAGCATCCATTGTATTTAAGTAAAAATAGAGTGCAGACAATATTTGAAGACACATTCTGAAAACGCATCCCACACTTTTCGATCAGAAAGGATAAACAAAGCTTCCGTCATCTGAAAGATTCTGCATTCAGGTAACCCTCCCAAGCTAGAAAGATAGCAATAATTTTGATGAGTGTTCCATGTGTTTCTGCGTGCACGGTAGGATAGGCGGCCACGTGGGTGTCCTTCAACGGCATTTGGAACTTAACTGTGCGTAAATAAACCTGAGTGATTACAAGGTGTCAGTGGGTTGCGTGCGGAGTGGCAGGGTAGCCCATGGTGCCTGGAACGCTCTAGGCACTATGACCGTTCAAAATGTCATGAATTCGTGCCATATTTCGGACATGCACGATCCATAGCGCACCATCCCACTAGTAAGCGCAGTAATAACCGATGATTTTACATCGGCGGTAGGTGGGCTAACTCACGAAATGTCAACCGAAATTCCAAAGTGCGTTTTCATCGCAAAAATATAAATTAAGTCTGATTGTAAATCTAATCATAGCGCAGCGCAATTCTATAATAAATCATTTACCTCAGTATGTGGGCTTTCGAAACGACTTCTTTGGGGTTGCGTGCAAAAAGCATGCTCCGTAGACAATGCAACTTAAATAGCACGCGTTTTTCCCATCGTTTTTTGGCGCCCTTAAAAATTCAGTGGTATTCCATAGAAAACAGCATAAAAATATTCATTTACTTACTCATTTGGGAGAAACTTATATCTTCTTTCATTTTTGTATTCAAGGAAAGACTATAATAGGGGTTTAAGGAGGTTTCTAACTGTAAGATTTTTTACTATCGTGGAATGGCCGTTCGTAAAACGTCCTACCTCTGCAGTCAACTATGTGACTTTCACAGTTAACACTGATAACGTTTGCAAACCCCATATAGTGTTTTTCTTAATTGCTTAGGGATATTTGTAATCTTCCGTACGCGCAAAATACATGGCTTGCTGTTTGGAAATCGTGGATGTAGCGAAAGGTCGGGTTGTTAATTGCTTGGTAAATGGAAGAGCTTTGAAAAGCGAATTATAACCTTCCTTCAAGTATAAAATCGGAAGGAGACGTCGTTTTTTTACCTAATGAGCAAATAATGAATATCTTTGCGCATAATTTGCGTAAAATGCAATTGACTTTTTACGGGCGTCGTATATCAATGAGGAAAATGCGTGCTGCTTCAGTATTCCTTTCTACAGAGCGTGGTTTTTTCTTGTAGCCTAAAAGACGTTTGTTCGAAAGCCGGCAGCTTGAGTTGACGGAATTATTATACAATTATTCCGCACGAGAATTAGTTTTAAAACTCTATTTAATTAATCTTTTCGCAACGAAAACATAATTCGGAATTTGGGTGGGCATTTCATGCGTCGGCACACCCACTGTATATATATATATTGTAAAGGTATTATACCGTACTCCCGACATACATACTTGCTAAAAGCCCAGACACGTGTTTCGCCGATAGTCTGCCGCTGCGTGACACAGCTGCGAGGGGTTCGGTTCTTCAATGGGACCCCCAGCGTTCTCTAGCGGTTTCTGGTATGTGGACTCCAGAGAATAATCAGGTGAATAATTTCAGAAATTAATCAGTACAGGACTTGGAGTTAAATCTCCGGGACATGACTTTTTAGGGTCAGAACCGAAATTTCAATGAACATTTGAGTCGAAGACAATCAACTACTGTGGAATAACCCCGTAATGCCCATTCATATATATATATATCTACGCACTATCAACGCACTAACGTTGGAGTTACTTATGCGCTCTGCTTGAGAACAATAAGTCGCGCTCTAAGGCAAAGAAATTTAACAGAATTGACTACGTTACCATGCCTGGTGCAGGGAAGAGTGAAGTGGTAGTCACAGTGTGAACATCACAAATTCGTTCGACAGAACGGATAAAGTTGGAGGTCAGAGGAAAATATTTTGGCCAATGTGATTGTATTCTTGGGATATAAAATAACGCGCACAACATCGACATAGACGTGGCAGACTTACCTTTCTCTCCGACAAAAGGGAGCGACCATGTAAACACGTCCATGAAATTAGGAAGCCAATAGGGATGGGGACAGCAGTTAAATTGACGAATGTTCATAACGTTGTTCTCATATTTGAGAATTGCACCTTTAAGGCATGAGAATAACTTTAATAGATTTTGAAGATATATATGTCAAAATTTCATTTTAAAAAACTTCAGTAAAAAATCGAGATCGGTTCGGAAAAATATATGTTACTGAGACCACGAATGCTCATAATTCTTTATTATTAAGGTTAGCTGGAACGTACTTACGTCGCACATGCATGAATTTGCACGATAAAAACCCAACGATTTTTAAGATCGGACAGATATATCTATCCGTCCAAATCCTGGTGAAAAGCTACAATTTTACTACAATCCTAGAATGTCGATGTCTATTGCTGTGTATAGGCCATTAACACAGAAATTGGCATCTTGATTTTTTGTTAAAGATAAATGTTTTGCAAACTAATGAAGTAAGTTAAAGTCTCCGTTGCGCAGAAATCTTAAAGCATATTTTATAGGATAAAACTGTCCCAACAAATCAGTTTCAGTTTCATGTTTTCTGTACAACTAAATCTCTTGCTTTAAGCTTGATTTGTAAACGTTCACTACTAATTAACCATCAAATGAAGCTTAATGATGGTCTCTGGGACTTGCGCAATTTTGCTGAACAAGCTGTTGTTTGGCCTCATACAAATTACGCAGAACATGACTACTTTTTAAAAAAGACTCCTAACTGCAGTATCGAACGGATTTCCAGACACCTAAGGTAAGCTAATCGGCACATTTTAAATTCCCTTTTACAACCTACCTTTGCCAATCCTAGCAAAAAGTCAATGGCCTCCGCTCATTCTCAGACTTTTTAAAATATGTGTGACGAAAATTCTGAAACCTGCGTGACCAAAACAGTAATTCAACAGAACTTTATTTTCAAAAATAGTGAATAAAAAGCACTCTAATTAATGGCTCTTCAAGATGTTTTTCTTTTTGATTTATGCAAAATAGGAGATTAAACACCCGAGTTTAAATTTTGCAGAGTTTTTCAGCCAAAACCCTATAAAACATTAGTCGTATAAAAGAAGACAAATATCGTCGTAACTATAAATATTCGCTCGAACAAAATCATCCAAGCAGGTGTACATTTATGGCTTATATATGACACGAAGGTTTAAAGCAAAGCAAAACATGTCTGCTAATAAAGACAATTTCGAATGTCGAATTTGTTCAGACGTTTTAAGGGAAAGGTAGAGGCTTTGCCATTTTTAAGGAATGCACCGTTTTACTGACTGTGCGGGTAAGAAGTGAAAACAGTTCACGTTTTCCGAAAGGATTTGTATATTTTGCACTACTGTTGTTCCAGGATTGGCAGCCGGTCCTAATCATGATTCGCATTGTTGGAGATTGCATGCGTGTACCGTCTTAATACTGAATATTTATTTGAAGCAACTCAATTTCCCATTTCAGTCTTGCTGTTAGCTTCACAAAGAACGCAAATAATGAAACAACCGCGTAATTCTGGAGGAAGAACGTTGACTTTCTTTCAAGTCTGAGAAGTCCATTACATAGGTGCAACATTTTTTAGAAAAAATCCGAGCCGCTCCCCCATAAAATGAGTTCATTTCTCAAAGGACGCAGTTGGGTGCTTGTTTTTCTGATGTTTATCAAATAGTAGTCTATAAACCAGAAGGCGAAAATCAGAATATTTTAAAAAAAGGTTTCACACCTTTGTTGTTATACACATCCAGGTAGTTTGGGGCGGAAAACAGGGTGATAAGTGCCGGAAAGCCTGTCTGCTGATTCTTGCGATACATTTTGTACCTAGGAAATACAAAAACAACAAGAGCGCCTTTGTGGGAACTACTACAAAGTAGACAAATACAACAGATACTAAGAACGATGTACATTTCTTCTAAGATTAAAGTCGATAGCCCTCTTATCAGTTAGGTTAGGGCTTTTTGTAATGCTTTAACAAATACAAAACTCGCCTTTTGCGCGTATGATGAGCGTACATTGATTAATTAATAATCGAGTTGGAAAAACCTCTGCGATGCTCGGCGATTTGTACGTAGGAAATAACGGACTACATTACGGCAACTGGATGGTGTGTTCTTTGAATTGCAGTCGATAAATTGTCTGGTGTTGAAAACGACTGTCTACAACTAAACCATATTGTTAAATTCCCGTGTTTGGCCTTTGGTGTTCTTAATTCTTTTAATAAGAGACTGCGTATACGTTGCCGTCCCGCAACACTCAGCCAGTATTACGTGGTATTTCAAGATATTCATTACAAACATTTCCCGCCAAATTACGCAAGTTTTTTTTAAATGTTCTGCTGTTTCCAGATTTTATCCCTCCAGAAATAAGAGATTGAGCTCCGAAGAAGAAGAAGAAGAAGAGGAAGAAGAGGAAGAAGCAAGGAGTAGAACAGAAAATTCATTGGTCTGACGTTTTAGATTCTCACTCGATCCCATCACCAGGGACGATCCATGATGGTAGTCGAGGCACAAAGATTGCGGTATTTGCAGTACGTAGTTATCATGGGATCACATGCCCACTATTATTAACGTCTATCGCGATCACCGCTGAAGGTGAGACGATGATGATTCATCATTCCGTGTCCGAGTCGTCAATGGTCGCAATTTTATCATCGATGTTGGATGTTGGCATGATGAGAACTTGGCCATTTGAATGATTGGAACTGTTACTCGCCTGCGCCCTACCCAGGTGACTGGTTCCCCTGCGTAGGAAATGTCTCAGCACCGAATATGGTATCGGGAGGTCCTTGCGGGCCCGAGGACCATGATTCGAGCAGCTCCTGGTTCCCGCGGTTTTCATCTCTTGGGAGGATTTCGGCACCTTGAAAGCTGAAAATATGATCGGGCACCGCTGAATGAGCCGCCACTTGGGGGCTGGCGTCTTTCTTCCCCACCGCTGCTGCGTGCTCAGCCATCCGCGTTCTTACAAATCTCCCGATTTCTTTGACGTAGTATCTCTGTAAGCAACTGCACCAGACCTGGTAAACGATGATTCCAGTAGTTCTTAGAGACCTTTCCCAGATGCCAACATATACTTGTCCATCTCACATTTCTTTGTCCAGTCGGTAAAATTCCACAAAATCACCCTTTCATAATTTTGTTGTTGCGCTGTTCGTCAACGAGACGTGAACTCCTTCGTCGGGTGAGTCTGTGTTCGACACTTGTTTGCAACTGTCATCCCTGCAATCCCACATTTGTTAAACTTGACCCATTTTTTGATTGGCATTTAGTACACTCTACTGAAGGCTTCCGATACCTGCTAACGACGCCGTCTTTAGCTCACAAAGAAATGGTTCTCAAGGAGTCGTTATGATTGCAGAAGTTAAATTTCTAAATGTATTTTGAAGAGCTCTGCCTGTCGGCGTCCTTGCCTACTTCCGGCCCCAGGGGACATAGAGAGAGTCCGGCGACTTAAAAGTATAGCATACTGCACATAAATTCTTAATGATCCACTCGACCCAAGTCCAGATTTTCGTAGAGCAAACATTAAGGGATGTGCTTGGTAGGTGGGATCAAATCAAAAATAACCGTTGTAGTATCATTTCTCCTCGTTAACTAAAACTTTCAGTTGGAGATTACGGGTGATTATGCAAGCATGCATATCCTAATCCGAGGAACAAACAAAACATTTTTTGTTTTCTTTGCTGAAATCAAAATGGATAAGTGAAAATGATGCTCATGTGATATGTTGTACGTTTATCCTTTCCACACAGAAATCCCATCTTTTACCTACGATGCACTTTCCACAAAAATTAATTTCGGTCTAAATTGCATCGAATCAAACCCGGATGTATAGATGCTCACTATAGATTGTCTTTTAGAAGAAGCGATTTTTACAACACGGATGCTTATATGAAATGCATAATCTAGTGATCATATATGACCACTAAAATATTTAACATCTCTGAATTTATGACAACCGTGGGGCTTTGAAGTACCTTTGTCAATGAAAACATTTTAGCACATATGTATTTTTAGCTACAATTTTATACATTTTGCTCACAAAACCGCACCTATCTAATAGCCGAAACGAAAATTTCCTCCCATACCTTTGTTAGTTAAAAAAATATTTAGATCCAAAAACCGGAACTCGATTTAGGATTATGTGTCAAGCGCTGGAATCACATGGTCAATAGTCGGGAACATAATGCCATGAGGCAAAATCGTCCACGTAGAAAATCGCGCCATAAATTATGGTTTATGAACCCTAATTAAGCTATATTTCAAGTCTTAGAAATATGCGCCGTCGCTTGGTAATATATATCGAACTTTTAATTAGGAGTAAACTAAGGTGGGTAAGGATCGGATGAAAGACCCCAAGCAGCTGTGGCATGCAAAGAGTATCTTATACGCTTATTTAAGTTGGTTTAGTCCGATACGATTATTTCGGTTTGGTGTTTCATCATACAAGGTTGGGTCGTCTGTTGTAGACGGTCTGGTGCATTTTCTGCAATGGCATCAGCTCAGAGAGCTGGCTAAACCAACTTAGGTACATTTGCAGGCCAAAGTGCTCAGTTTAACATGCGTAGAGAGGCCGACGGCGTGTCTACTCGGCGAGGAAGAAGACGATTCACCCGACTGACCACCCGACAAAGGTTCTATCACCCGCCCTCGACGAAGCGGTGACCCACAAAGCACGCAGATAGAACGCCCACCAACCAGGCAGCGAGCGAAGAGAAAAATCGATCAACATGAGGCCGACCAACGCGACCAGCCACTGCAGATGCGTGGTCGATTAAGTTCATTTTACGCTTTGACAATGGGAAGCCGGCCAGGCTCTTCGAAACGTCAGCACCTAAATAAACCCATTCCGGTGCGCTCATCGTTCTTCTGATTAGTCATATATGCCGACAGTCTGGGGCTTAGGCTGATAAAGTTTCACGATCCCATGATTCTACTCTCTGCACATGGACTTGAAAGTGGCCATTGTTTCAAAGGCAACAGCAAAGACGTCATCCTCGCTGCCAGCAAAAGGCGGACCGCAGAACTCCTCGAGGTTTCATATTTCAACACGAGCAATAGCAATTGATGCTTCTTCGTCTTGGAAGACTACTGACTTCCTCCGACCATCTTGAAGTAACGACGGTCGCTTTATATTGCGATTGACATACAGGGTGTGAACTGTCGTTACTTTAAGTAGCACGCTTATTCGAGACATACGGAGTTTTTTCCAGAGTGGAATAGATCTTGAACATCAATGCCAGAGAGGATCAGAACAGGTATAACTAAAAGATGACGTACTCTCACATCCAGGAAATGTCTTATATTGTTGAAGGTTTCAGACCGAGGTATCATGCCTATGCCATCTTCAACATGAAAGAACACTAACAAAAGTGTACTTAAACTGGGGAAGCTAGTTTTGCACCCAAGACAATAAGGCAACCGACAGTCAGCTGATATGGCTTTGAGATTTTCTTGAGAAGGACTGGTACGCTACACAAGCAATAATACAGGGAGCACGCACAATGCGCTAATAAGGCATCTAAACGCCTTTCATGGCTTTGATCGTGTGCGCAAATTAGCAGCAGAAGCCCTGCCCTGCAATTTGTTGGCAGATATTATGAGTATTAATACGATAAATTTCTTGTACATTATTAATGACAGAACAGTGCCTCTGCATGGCCATTGTAAAATAAAACGGCAAACTCATCATTAAAAAGTATCAGTACATCCCCTGTAAGAGCGTTTTTAGAGGGCGAGTGTCAATTTTCTCTTCATGGATAGTGAGGGGGCTACAAAGTAATTTGTTAGTCACACTCAAAATGCCGTAAAGTAAAACATTTTGTGTATGAAGTCGATAAGAAGGCGCTTTTTACTCTCTACCGAATGTAGTAATCCGCAAGCATAGTGTTGGAGGACTGTCACGGTAAGAAACATCTGGGGTTGTTTGTCAAATCTGGTATAGTTGCGGACAAATCAACTATATCGAAAAAAACCGGAAGACAGCTACAAACGCGAATGGCTGAACACGCCGCAGCAGTGCGGCGGAATGACGCCAGCTTTCAAGTTGCGGCTCATTCGACGAGATCAGGCCGCACATTCAAATTCTACGAGGTTGAAGTTCTCGCTAGAAATGACAACCGCGTGAGCCGTGAGCCGCGAGCTCCATGTTCTGTTTTTAAAGAGCATCTTTATTAATATGTCAGCTTTCTTGAGATCGGAGGTCAGGTGGCTGACGCTTTATAAAATATAATAAGTTTCGTCCGGTATTTCATTTATATTTATAGATTTTATGATTTTTTTCGGAAAAGACAATGAGTTTATTACACTCGGTTCCTATTTTTAAATTCTCAAAAGACGGTGGTGGTGGTACGCCCAGGTGCGGGTTTTCGCCGTGCTATCTACCTGCGTCCTCACCCGGTCTTTTTGACTCCGATTTGACATCAGAGCCAGGTGGGGAGGAGGAGGAGGAGGAGGAGGAGGAGGAGGAGAGGGTGCCGTAGATGCCGTGCAAGTCTGCTCTCACCATAAATCAATTCACACTCGCGTCACCATTCTTCATCACATCCCGCCGCAAAGCGCATCATCGAGATCGACGGTCAAACAATCGGTTCTCTCATTAGTCTGCAAACAGGTGGTTATTCTGAGTGCTATCCAAATAGAGAATATACGGTGTCCTGCTGTTAGGAACCACCTAGCCTACTATTCTGACAGTCATTCTGGACGAGCAAGACCAAGTGTTGACTTGTTTACGCTCGGTAAGTATCGCCATAAAAGGCAATGGGTTTCTGTTAGACATACTAGGCTGTTGATATCACTTCGTTTATGAGACACCAGATGGTTACTCCCATAATATAAAATGACTTCAGCATACGTTTTTTATGATAAACAGGGGGTTTCAAATGATTCATTTGCTCGTCATCATGCAAGCAAATCCCGAAATTGAGGCTCGACATTAATTTATATCTCGAGCATAAACTGGATTTCGGAAACTGTAGAATTAGCTTTTTATGGAGCGCATGGGGCTGATCTCTACAAACAATGGAAATATGGGTTAGAAGACGGAGATGGTGCTGGTTTTGACGCGGGCACAGCCTTTTTCGATTGTCCACAGTGATTTGTTTTCCAGACCTAAGACCTACCAGTTTAGCGAGGGAAGTTGGGTAAAAAGTCGTCTTATGGGTTTGTAAAAGTCTATCAGCGTGTTGTTTTACTGGCTTTATAAAAATGCACGTAGGCAGAAAGTTACTTTCAGGTATCCTTATTACATAGTGCGATTAGTTGTGACTCATTTCACACGAAAGATTCACGTTTCCTTAGAGGGATTTACAGTTACGCTATTCTGACGATGGAAACGAGGAAGTTTCCGAAACGTCAGTTCGAATACCATATGGTCCATGAATTCGCCCTCTCTTCTTCTTCGTCTTCTTCTGGAGATGATGAGCGCGATACAATGCCTGGACCTCGAATCTTTACGCATACAGTTAGTTATTTATTTTATTTAAAAAAGACCTCGTTTCCTGCGAATATTTTAATTTGTGAACCGCATTGTTCCCTGCTCTTTGAAGGGTAATATTATGCACTGGCTGGGGTCAGGATTTATGCGAACGATGCGGTTTCGGACGTAGTTCGCGCTTACTTAACCAAAAGTAAGCACCAGCCAATGTTGTCAATATTCAACCGAACCGCTGCCAATATTTGATTTGCTTTTTACCAAGCAATTTTGACCGTAAGAAGGCTCACAACCCGCATGCATGAACAAGAATGGATTATATAAATGAGAGACCAATCTTGTGTTACAATGAAACAACGTGGTGTTAGTTCATGGAAACCGATGAGAACTCAAACACTAGAGCATTGGCCTCACATTCACACAGAAAACGCAGGCTCGCAGTTTCTTCCGTTGATTAGTTCAACGGCCTTCTAAGTCCCGCTTAGTCACCATCATTTCTATGGACGGCTCCTCGACTAAGTTTTGATATTCATGCTGGTTAGGCAGTGCTTTCAGCCAGTCTCTCCATCCCAGGAAGAGTCGTGCTACTTTTCACGAGAGCATGAAGTTACCAACTAGTAATTGAGTAACTCAGTAAATTTTTGTGGCTCAGATACCGTAAAAAACGTTCCTCCATAGGGGATGTAGTAACGATAAAAACAGCGCAGTCTGAGACGGTCATTTCCGATTTATTTGCCTTAGTCGGTCGGCCACACCGAACCCCAATTCGGATTACCCTGGGTTAGAATAGGGGTTACTTGGATACAGAGTGGTAGGTTGCCCAAGCGCCAGACAACGTTGTCAAAATCCAACCGAATCGCTGCCGCTATTCGATTTGCTTTTCACCAAGCAGTTTTGACCGTAAGAAGGCTTAAAGCCCGCATGCATGAAAAAGAATCGGTTATACGACTGACAGACCAATCTTATGTTACAATGAAACAACGTAGCTTCAGTTCATAGAAACCGATGCGAACTCTAACAGCAGGGCATTGACCTCAAATTCACAAAGGTCCACAGCCTCCTCCGTTGATTAGTTCAACGGCCTACTGAGTGCCGCTTGATCACCATCATTTCTACGGACGGCTCTTCGAATAATTTTTGATATTCATGCTGAACCGCTGCCGTCATTCGATTTGCTTTTCACTAAGCAGTTTTGACCGTAAGAAGGCTCAAAACCCGCATGCATGAACACGAATAGGCTAAACGACTGAGAGACCAATCTTCTCTCTGGGTCTCTGAAAGTGCCGCATAGTTGCCATCATTTCTACGGACGGCTCCTTCAACGAGTTTCGATATTCATGCTGTCAGCCAGCCTCTCCATGCTAAAGTCCTGCCATCTGCATTTGCCCAAACCTCCGACACCGGCTTACCCCGCATCCTGGGCTTCGTGGGCTCGGATGAGACAGAGTAGATTATTTGTCTGAAGAAAGTGACAGACGGCGGCGTAGGAGTAGAAGAAGGAGCAGCCACGAACGGAATTGGGTGCGTAATGCGAGGTGCCCCGCTCCTGGCCAAAATCCTCCGTGGGGTCCGACCACAGGAGGTCACACATTGCACCCTGAGTTGGCGGTTCACGAAATCGATCCATCTGTGGAGGAACAGAAGGCGCAGTCAGTTGGACATTGCGAATTCGGCCGGAAATGAACCGTTTGCCGCCAATTTTATGCAGTAGGTAAGAAAAATGGGATCGTTTAATGCTGCAATAATTGTTCTCTCCCTCGGAGAGGAAACAATCGAGATTCCAATTTCATAAGTAATTTCACATAAAGCCCCCCCCCCCCCCCAGTCAGACATTTCATAACGACTGTCAGCGACCCATGTAATTTTTACTGTGATCAGTGATGTGCAGATTGAATATGGAGACAAAGTATTTACTGACCATTAAACTAATTATGCGCTCTCGGCCAGAGTGGACGTTGTAATTAGAGACTAAATGGAAATGATAATTCGTAATGTATTGATGTCTCGGCCGCACAAGGATTCGTTTACAAGTTAATAAACTGCCGCGGGACGAAACGCCAGCAA
Organism: Spirometra erinaceieuropaei; assembly: GCA_902702965.1. Classification (NCBI taxonomy): domain Eukaryota; kingdom Metazoa; phylum Platyhelminthes; class Cestoda; order Diphyllobothriidea; family Diphyllobothriidae; genus Spirometra; species Spirometra erinaceieuropaei. Next base: position 278,662 of record CACRXP010000302.1, read on the forward strand.
TTTTCCATTTCCAGTCCTCGGTTCACTCGGATGATAAATGCGATGATGATGGTTAATCTTAGAGAGAACTAAAATGCATTTCATGATTGAAATACTGGTTACTTGGAACCATCGTTCATTCTTAAATTTTTAAATCAACAGTGAGAGTCTACGTACACACATTGCATTAACTTCGCTTGTTTGGGTGATATTTTTGTTCAATTTTATTATGACCAAAAGAGCAGCACTCGTCATAAAAAAGACTTAGATAGTCCATTCAAATTAAGCTCAGGCGAGTATTTCGCACTGGCCACATGCCTCTAAGGCTTATTTTAATGGGTCAAGAGTGAGCATTCACGACTTTCAGTGCGTGACCGACCTCATAAAATGTTGACCAAAATTCTAAAAATCGTTTTCGATTAGGAAGGATTTCTTAGGTGGGGTTGTAATACTGATTAGCGTGCGGCATAATCTCACAATACTTCGGACTCGCCGGGATGTCGGCTCTTGGATTCACTCCGATTGGACCTTCTGCAGAAACCGCACACCGTAAAAACAATATAACCCAAATAGCATGCATTTTTCATAAGTAGTTTCGATGGTCTTTTAAATTTAAATATATTTTATAGAAAACGTTCACAAAAATAAGTTTTATTGTCTTTGCATTTTATGCACAAAAAGTGTACATTTTGGTTTAAAAAATATTTCTTATTATGAGATTTTTAAGACTGTGCAATGCCCATGCATACAAGACGCAGATGTACGTTTCGCACTGCTGCTCACTAAATGGACATTGCATGGTCTTAAAAATCTCATAATTAGGAATCTTTTTAAACCAAAATATACACTTTCTCTGTGCATCAAATGCAAAGACAATGTTATTTGCTACCAAAGGTATAAAAGAAAACTTATTTTTGTGAATGATTTGTATAAACTATATTTAAATTTATAAGACCATCGAAAATTCTCATCAAAAATGCATGAACTTTATGTGTTATCTTCTTAAAGGCACAGAGAAATAAATGCTCTTCCACACACGGACAATATGCACTCTGTTAACTGAAATCGCTGAACACTGATTCAATGGCAGATCAGGCTAAAAAATATTCGGGAATTGGGAAATGTTTTTAAAACCTAAACATACACTTTCTTCGTGCATAAAATGCAAAGAAAATGTTATTTCCTACCAAACGAGTAAAAGAAAACTTATTTTGTGCACGTTCTCTATAAAGTAGATTGGAATTTATTAGACCACCGAAAATCCATATGAAAAATTATCCTACTTGAGCAATAATTTTTTTACCGTGTACGGTTTCTGCGGAAAGTCCAGAAGGCGGGAATCCAAGAGCCGACATCCCGGCGAGTCCGAAGTATTGTGGGATTATGCCGCACGCTAATCAGTATTACAACCCCACCTAAGTAGTCCTTCCTAATCTAAAACGATTTTTTGAATTTTGACCAACATTTTATGATATCGGTCACGCACTGTAAAGATAGACACCAAAACCGCCAAATGATGCAGGAACTTATTACTCACAGGTAAATGAACTCGGCAGCGAAATTCATACTCAAAAACTCAGTTTTGATCCGGTGGAATACATGCATACTCTGAATTAACTTCGTGTGTTTGGGTGATATTTTTGTTTTATTTGATTATAACTAAGAAAGCAGCACGCATTATAGACAAGGAACTAGGTGGCCTAATCAACTTAAGCTCAGGCGAGTGGACTGGTCATATACCGCTATGTCTCATCTCAATAGGTCAAAAGTGAGTGTTCAAGACTTAGAGATAGACATAAAAACCGCCAAATGATACATGAACTTATTATTTACAGGTGAATGAACTCGGCAGCGAAAGCCCCACTCAAAAATTTAGTTTTGATCCAGTGGAAATAGGCAAAAATCCTTTGTTTGCTAGCGCAGTCACCGTCGTTTCCTCGTACAACCATAAGTTTCAAAGGAGAGGTTTAGCATTTCCTGAAATAAATACTCTACTAGACCGAATAAAATCAGCGTCTTAGTATTTATATTGTGGCCCAAATGACAGGCATGCCGAAATCTTTGCTGGAAGTTGGGCAGTACGGGAAAACCGCCAAGAGAAAGGGAGATGCTGGTGTCAAGGAAACCCGTGTTTAACTTTTTTCAAAGTCGTAGTCGTCAGAAACACACATGGCTGCTTGAACAAGGCTTTAATCGTCCCTCATAAGATACAAAATTAGGCTAAGGTTACTGTTTTTGCAAACGTGTCGATGCGTTTACAGGACAGCCTATTCAATTGGGAACGCCAGACAAATAAAGGCGTTGTTTTATCGATAGTGCCTCTATCCTCCCTGAGATCGCAATTGCGCTGACATTGGCCAACTGGTTTTCTTAATGAAAAATCAGATTCGGCATAAAATTTGGGAGAATGTGACAAGAAGTTTAGTGTGACTTTTCACGAACACATGAAGTCACCAACTAGTAATTGGGTATCTTATTAAATTTTTATGTCTCACCCGTGTGTGTATGAGACAGGTAGGTGTTGAATAAGCGTTCCACTGTGGGGTATGAAATAACGATAAAAACAATGCGGTCTGAGATGGTCATTTCCGATTTATTAGCCTTCGTCAGTCGGCCACACCAAACCCCAATTTAGCTTAACTTGGGTTAGAATTTGGGTTACTTGGTTACAGACTGGTAGGTTGCCCAAGATTCTATCGCTAAATCCCAAGTTCGTTGTCCATCGCCTGCAAGTGCACTAGACTGAGTCTCACTCGACGACGCGGAGGCCGCATCGACCGTTGCCAAATCACAAATTTATCTCAAGCCCCATATTTATTGTTTGTTAACATTTACTGCCTAAAGCCCAGTCAGTATCACAAAATGGCCTTTAAAAGATATATTAGATACCAGAACTGGACCTACACTAAATGTGCTAACTCAAGAAATGTAAGCCGAAATTCTGGAATCAGTGTTCGACTCAAACGTTTGCTCAAGTATGGTTGTAATTGTAATCATCATGCAGCCTAATTACACAATAATTCAATTACAGGAGGATGCCGGCGACCGGATGAACTTCTTTTGAACCCACACTCCGTATAAATGAGTGCTAAAGTAGTATGAATTTTTCTCACCGACTTTCAGTGCCTTTATGGATTCAATTATAGTTGGTAGAAAAGGGGCATAAAAATATGCATTCTTCAACTCTTTTGGTAGACAATTACGTCTTTTTCAAATGTTATACCTGAAGGAAAGGCATAATTCGGTTTCGGTCAGTTCATAATTATGAGATTTTTTTAGTCCGTGAAATTCCCGTTCATAGGACATCGTGTCTCTGTATTTACCAATGCGGCTTGTAAAGTTTACAATATGGCTCAAATTACTCATCACATTTTATGAAAACCGGAAAATATACAGCCTGTGGTTTGGGAAACTTGAACGCAAGTATAACTGTAGGTCCAACTGAGACCGACAATAACAGACTACAAATCAAATCTACCATAATCAAGCGCTATCACATATAAAAATAACTTAGAAAAACGATGCTTTTCCCGCTAAACAGAATACTGCATCAAAATTTCTTAAGCCGCTGCTAGTAAAATCTAAGACCAAGAGACCTTCTTTAGATACTGCTGATTCCTGGATAGCTTAAGTAGACTACAGTTCCCTCAAGACCACTTTTAAAATTTACCAAGATAAAGAAACGATCGTTTCACCGTATTTTTTTCTGTTCCGCTTACCAACGTGAGAATGCAATCAGCCAATAGTAAATTTTTGATGCCTTGTCCACGGTCTCACCTCCCGCGTGACATAGTTTCTTTCTCATTTATTTTTAATTACTTAAGTAGAGTTAAATAACTCGGTTGCCTCGTAGGGCATTTCGACTATTTCTAAACCATTTGACGAAATTCCCTATACAACGGATATTGCATACTGAAAATTTGCAATTTTTGCGCAATAGGAGTTACCTCTGAGGGTTTTGTGACATTTATCCTGCATTATCAGTTCTCGCGCACAATGAGACAGACTTCTCGCCCATCCGTTTTATATCAGTGGCAGGAAAAACTAATCGCCGCACTCAACAAGGGCTACCTCGATGGACAAGTTGACTCAGTAAGTCCGCTCTTACACTCTGCACGAAGGGCGCCCACTTAAATATGAGTAGTCGCCAGTCGTGAACAAGGGCGAGGTCGCGCCAGCATGTACAACATCACGCCAGATAAAAGTGCCCAGTTGGGGAGGAGGTCGACTTCGCGGGTGAAGCGCGCTGGTCCGGAAGGAACGACAAAGCGATGACAATCTACCTTTCTGCGCTCAGCTTTCGCGCTGGCTAAAACACATTATCTTCTTACGCAGATTCTTTTCAGGCTGTCGTGGCGAACGCAAAGTAGTCCGTCATTAAACCAACAAAACGTTTTTCTGAAGTCCGTAAAATACGCCAGCTCGCAAATAAAACCAACGCTAATTTGGCAGTGAAAATGCAGTTATTAATACAGCAGAAAGTATTATCGAAGGAACCTTCCGATGCCGATCAGAGTAAAGCATGATCGAGAGAGCTTAAGTGGGGGACAGTAGGATGTTAGTTACTGGTTAAGCATCGCTCAACAATGCTGCGTAAATCACGTGCAAATGGAGCAATTTATACCGGTTTCACTTTTGTCCATACTCCTATAAATGAAGTCGGATTTCTGTCGAAATCATTTTAAGAATTATTACGACTGCCTGAGCTTTTTCCAGAAGTGAACCAAATATTTAGGCTTGAGACGCTTTGCAAGTAACCTGGTTTGAAGACATCAGTATAGCTAAGCTGGAGAGGACTCCGTCCGCAAAAAATTATATTGCTTGACAGCTAACGTGAACGAATGAGTGATGAATACGACATAAGTGCGGAGCCACAGCGGCACCAACCCATTCAAACGCAAACGCGTTTGCGTAATTTTGCTTCATCGACACCTATCGGTGCAATTAATTGAGTTAAATGACATTCTTAACTGCCTTCTTTCGTGGCTACCGTCCGTCGCCAAGTGAAAAGACCAAATGATCCACTACCAATACAGGAGATGTTTGTCGTCGTCCACCGGATCTGGTGTACTTACAGCAAGACAATTTCATCAGAGAAATTGGAAGAATATTCTAGAAGCGAATGGTTCGACACCAGTCCACAGAGAGAAGGCATCAGAGCTCAAGTCGCGGCTCATCCTGCCGGACTTTAACAGCAGATGTGCTAGCTCATGAAACTTTAGCTAAAATTCTAAAATGCGTGTTTGAAACGAAAAGGTTACTTAAATATAGTTGTAGAATTAACCACCTTGCAGCATAATCCCAAGATAATTCAGTTCCATCAGGATGCCGGCTTTTGACCGAACCTCAAGATTGTCGCCTGTAAAAACTTCACAGCAAAACACTACTTAAGTACGATAGATTTTTTTCGCTGATTTTCGATGGCCTTATCAATTCAAATATATTTAATCGAAAACATGCTTAGCAATATTCATTCCTTTATTTATTTGAAAAAATGTCTTTTTCAAATTTGTACTTAAAGGAAGGGTACAATGTTAACTTTAAACGGGCATGAACTGCCCGTCCATAAAAAATCGCGCCTTTGCACTTACTAATGTTGCTTGAAACATTTGAAATACAGTTCAAATCCACTGCTAAATTGTTGAACCCTATTATAAGATTTGCTCTAAATAGCATATAGAAATGTATGACTTTTCGTGCACGGAAAATATACAGCATGTAGTTTGGAAACCCCGAATGCGAGAGTAACGGCAGGTCGGCTTTAAAATTAGCCGATAATCTAAAACGTTCTCCGAAAACAAATCATGCCTTTCCTTCATGTGCAACATTTGAAGAAGACATAACTTGCTTTCAGATGAATAAAAGCATGAATATTCTAATGTATGTTTCCTATGAAATATATTTGAATTTATAAGGACATCAGAAATCAACGAGAAAAATTCATGCAACTCTAGTAGTCGTTTTCACAGAGTGTGCGTTTTGCAGGCGGAGGAAAGAAGTTCATTTAAAAACCAGCATCCCGAAGTAACGGAATTATTTTGGGATTATACTGCATGGTGATCGATATAACAACCCCACTTAAGTAATCTTTTCGAGTCAAAAACGCATTTCAGATTTTCGGTTAACATTTCAGGAGTTAGCACATCTACTGTACTCATGCTGGGCGGTGTCGCCTCTACCGTCGGAGGTGACAGTCATATTAGACGCTAGATGCCAGGTTTTCCGACCACCAGTTTATAGACAAATGCGGTGATTATTGCTCCTTCCCGTCCTTCTCTCCTGTCAGGCAGCACGCAGCGCTCGAATAAACACTACGTCTACAGACAACCCTGATAAGGCTAATTGCTGAGTCATTATTATGCCAAAAATCGACTATTAATGACTTACTTGTGAGTTACCCGCCCAACCTACTGCAACGTCTGGAATCCACCAAATCTAATACAGTAAGTTGACTGCCCAGGCAGGATTTCCCAAGTAATTCACCTAGAATCCACAAGGTGACTACCAGGCTCACGTAATTCATATATGTTTTGGCAGATTTTAAATAATTCATCTATGAATTACGCAAGCCTGGTAGTCATCTGGTGGATTCTAGGTGAATTACTTGGGAAATCCTGCCTGGGCAGTCAACTTACTGTATTAGATTTGGTGGATTCCAGACGTTGCAGTAGGTTGGGCGAGTAACGTGACCCAAATGTGATTAAACTCGCGTCGTCCGGCGAGTCCTCGTAGCTCAAGTGGTTAGAGCGTTGGCTGTACTAAAGCCTTCCCCTTACTGCGTGGGTTCGAATCTCACCGAGGCGCCGAGTTTTTCACAGGTGGGTCAATATTAATTATCAAAATCTGTCAGAACCTCTATGAATATGTCTTTTTCAAAGTTTATGCTTGAAGGAAGGGTATAAATCGGTTTGAAAAAACTCTTCCAAATGTTGGATAAGTTTGAACCCAACTTGCCGTTGCACCTGCCTTCAGGGTTTCCGAACTCCAAGCTGTATATTATCCGCGTACGGTAAATCCCAGATTTCTATATACTAATAACAGGATACCATATGGCCTTCATAAAATCTGGTAGTGGATTTCATCCATATTTCAAACTTCATAAGGGACGTTAGTAAATACGGACGAACGATGTTTTATGAACGGGAACTTTACGTTCTTGAAAAATCTTATAATCACAAAGTTTTTAAAGCTGAGGTTTAGACTTTTTACTAGTAGAAAATTTGCAGATGTAAGTTTCTAGTAAAGGAATAAAAGAATTAATATTTTCATCCTCGTTTTCAACGAAATATACTAAAATTTATGAGGGCATCGAAAGTCAATGAAAAAAGCTCATACTTCTGAAGTAGTCACCTTTTACAGGGTGCAGTTTTTTATGCCGCCGAGAGGACGTTTGTTCAAAAACCGGTACCTGACAGTATCTTAAATATCTTGAGATTGTGCTGTATTATAATTAACTTTACAGCCCAACTGAATTAATTTTCTCAAGTCGAAAACGCTTTGCAGAATCTTAGTTAACATTTCATGAGTCAACACATCTACTGCGTGTGCGGGTCGTTCTATCAGGGGAGGGGTTTGACTGAATCCGAAACTCCAGTCAAATAATACTTATGTTTCGGCGATTAAACAGTTTTTTCTTAACTGCTGGCAGGAACGTTCTGGTTCAATTTTAGCAGTAATACTTTTTATCTCCATATAGTATGACAACTGCATAGCCATCATTGCTGTTTTAAAGGAAAACAAAGAAAATCGTGTGTACAACGATAATTTAGGTGTGCCTTGAACATTCCTCAAGGCATAATAGGTTTCAAAGAGCAAACAGTAGGCTAATCAGAATCCCGAAATGCTGTCGATTAGATAGGATTACATGAGGGTGCTACTTTGCTCATTATTTTGCATCGCAATCTCAATGTGACTCAGTCACGCGAACACAACTAAGTAAAGTTTTACGACCAAACCAGAGTGAATTTGTTGCTGCCGAGGGACCAATGATACAGCTGCATCCAAAAGGTGATTATTTTTAATAACTCTGCTAAAAAATATATGACAACTATAATACGCACAAACCATTGGGGTGGTTATCCGATATAACAATTCTTGCTAGGAGTGAAAGACATGAATTATAAACAACTAAGAAAACAATGGAAAATCTGTTTTTCTATTTAAATAATTCGCAGTTAAATGTTTCCGTAAAGTTAAGAATGAGAGAACATCAGATGTTTCTGTTGGCAGTTATTTGCTTTCTTTTCGGATACTGCAGTAAATTGTAGTGGTGACAAGCTCCAATACCAGGAACAGATAAAACGGTCAATATTTGTAAAAAGAACGTTGAGAATGACGATAAGAGCTGAAATCGTCATTTTGAGTTTGTCAACAGTCGAAAGTCAGTCAATCACCAAAGCCACACTTAAACAACTTGGCATCGGAATCAGTAACCATAATGCACGGTGCGAGTCGATGTTGCGGGATTATCGCCCTGTTAATTTTAAGGTTGAATTCGATTTAAAACGTTCATTTACGTTATCACTTCTCCACCCTCTAGTACTCTTTAAATCTAGGCAAGGTTGTCTATGTAATAAAACGTCAGAGGACTGTATCACTGCGCTTACCTTTTTAATATCATCCAGCGTATGAATTTCTGGCGACAGTCCACCGTGCACACAAAGAAACTGTTGATTTATGAGAGCGGAGAGCGGCAGACAGTCGAATGCATTCATGCAGGCATCGTAAACCTCATCGCCGTATTTCATCCTGCCTGAAAAATTCAAACAGTGAGATCCCAGGCAGAGGGATATTAGAAGCGCTTCTCGCAAAATATCGGTATGGACCGAGAAGAGGCCACTGTTTTTAATCGCGTGCACGTATTTTTTGTACTGGCTACCGTCCACCATTGAGGGTTTGGACCGGGTAAATCGGAAAGAAATTCTGCTTAGCGTTTGTACTGACCTTGAGTTTGTTTAAACTAGTCAATTCTTAGCTGTCAGAAATAATAATAATTTTTAATAGAGAATTGCTGTGTAACTGGGCCAAACTAAATGCTCAGGAAACGTAATCACCTTCAAAATTGTTGTATTAGATTGGTTTTGCCGGGAAGATTTTTTGGGAATTGGCTGGCTTATCGAACCATTGGTGTTGTATGATTTTAAATCAACGGAGCGATGCAACCCCATGTAGAGCCGAAAGCACAGGCGATTTGTCATACTACTCTGTTTGAAAGCAAATTCGACGATGCGACTAGCAGTTTAAATCGGAGCCAACGTATTCCTTACCTCCAAAGCGACGCATGCACGACAAATATCCGACTGCGCTGACCATAGTATACTACTTTCCATGCTATTCCCCATTGAAGGCTGTGGAGATGGCAACGTTCTCCCGCCTACGACTTCCAGATGCAAAAGGATTTTCGAATTCAGTGACTTAAAATTGTCTGGCTCTTCCGGAAAGGCTTGGCTACTAGGTTGATAAATGACTTCAGAATGTGAAATCCTATTTCACAAGCGACGCTAATAAGATTTCCCCGGAGAGCCCTTTGTCGGTCTAAATTGATGAATTTTTACCGTGGTCAAGGGGCGTGACCAAAGAAGGCGTGCGTCGATAACTTTCATTTGCTCTTAAAAGGGAGAATGCTTTCATGCACAGGTTCGGAAATGTGTTACAAAGAGTGTTAAGATATGCACAAAATGGCATATGAATTTTAGGTCTATCTCGTCTCGAACCGTCTCCAGATTCTGTGAATATCAACCAAATATGATTTTGAGAACGACAATATTCGCAAGTAACCTTCTGTCCTTTTAGATAAAAAGGCATAATAATAGGCAAATGCGCATTTGCTTCAAGTTGCACAGAGGTAGCGAAATCACACAAAAGCAAAACCACGCGTATCCAACAGCCGCCTGGTTCACTAGTCGGAATAAAAAGAACATGATGATTATTTATGGCTGTCCAGCTACGCCTCCGCGTCAATTTATTTTTTTTTCTCCAGTTCCTCCTCTGTTGTGGCCAATTTACAAATGCTTATGCAAAACGTTACTTACATTCCTGATGGAAGGTGAAATACTCTGTGAGATGTCGACACTCATGGTTGCCCCGTAGCAGGAAGAACGTCAATGGGTAGGTCATTTTCAGTGCGAACAGATAGAGGACACACTGCAAAACAGATGCATCTGTTAATACTCGTCATTTGAACCTCGCAGTTTACTACAGTAATACAAGTTGATTAGATATCTAATCACGTGCCTAGTTTTCTCCTAAATCTAACCCCAGTGATTAGATTTGTTGACAAATAATGCAATCGCCTCTAAGTTTGCAGCAATGAGAACATCTAGAGCCAAGAGCCCAAAACAACCGTATGGAATTTGTATTTCAGAGGAAACAGTGGCGAGCGAACGTTGCTTTCGATAACTTCTCGTCAGGCCAGTACAGTTATACGGGACGGGGTACAGTGAGGGAAAAATAGATAAAAGTTAGTTTTTAAAATGCAGGCTAGGCAGGAGCGGAAGGGCGCAGAAAGTTGTATCTGGTTAGTCAACCTATGGCCACGGTAAGCGCGAAGCCCGAATGAGGTTCTTCTGGGCGCATAGGATCGGTTTTCGTAACCTGATGGCGGCCGCTTCTGCTGTTGCTAACAGGCGCTGGCCCAGTAACTTAGGGTAGCTCGAGGGGACCTCATAAATCACACGTAATGCTTCAGTGGGGTCCACACGATGCCCTGAATCCACTGCATGCGCAAGGATGGCGCTGTCTATTCTCCTAGTTACACCTTTTTCCAGCCATGCGGGAAGGTGCTCTCGTGTTCTTTTGGAAATGCGCCGACTCATACGACCAATATAACCGGCTCTACAAGAGGAAGTAGATGCGCATTGTGGCGGTCTAAAGTGGAAACCTACCTTGCTTTCTCCGAGCATAACAGGGTTAGTAGACAATGATATGCGAACCCTTGCTGCTGGAAAGGTTCCCGAGACAGCTTGGTCAAGGCGTCTTCTAAGGAGTTTACTTGCGGTGTCTCCTTGTAAAGGGACTTTGAAGAACAAGGTTTTGTTTTCGGCGGTCAGTGTAGTGGGTTTTCCGGGTCGCTTGACAAGGTTCTTTGCAGCGAACCTGTCAGGACATCCGTTTTCGCGAAGCAAATCCTGAGTTTTTCTGAGTTCCTCCTCGATGCTATCTGTTGAACAAATTTTTCTAGCCCTTTGTGCCAAACACCTGACTAGATTCCGTTTTTGTTGGAGAGGTACGAAACTAGCGAAGTTCGTGTATTGTCCAGACCAGGTTTACTTCCGATAGACGCTCCTTCGGATGCAATCGTAAGATCACCCGTTTAGAAGAACATATAAGGAAGGAAGCGAACCGGCCGATTAGTATTTTTCAAAAGACCGGCTCTCCGCTTGACGTAGTTGTCGAGCTTCTAATAGGGTCTCCTCTAAAGCCTAGTTTTTTCCCGCGGAACGGTGGCATTTTGCAAACGACCAAGTAACCAATCCCTTTTAATCCTTCAGGAAAGTGTTCGAATCTTTCCATGTCAACAGCTCGTGAAAATGAGGAGAATTGAAAGGAGAGCCAAAGTAATTATTTTTTTCAGTGGCCAATTGTACTTTTAAAGGCGCAAAACAGTTTTATAAACAAGTTAATCCCAAACAAACCTCAATGCTGAAGCAGCCTCGATCAACGTAATCACCCATAAAAAGATACTGTGTGGCCGAGGGGTCTCCACCAACCTCCAGGAGTTTAACGAGGTCATAAAACTGCCCGTGGATGTCCCCGCAAACTAGACCAACGCAAAAAGAAAGGAAAGGCGTTAGCTGCAGGCAAATTAATATGTTTGTGTTGCATTTTTCAAAAAAAATGTTCCGGTTTTGGAAACGATGACATGATAAGAGGGGCAAAACTTGCAAATTATCCGCCATTATTGTGGTTACGCTGCTTTCTGGCTAAGTGGCCATTCGAAATATCGTTTTACATGCCTGCTTCAAATCGGATGACGTAGAAGAGAATTAACCTCAACAAAACCGGTCCCCTGTATGCATGATGCAGTCCGGGTATAATGATCGGCAAAACGAATGGCCGGACTTTTAGCCTGCTCAACATCTCTAGGACAAGAACTATGCAGCCCTTTTGACAAACTACGGCGATTGAACGGTATAAAACTTGTCATGGGCTATCGACTTTGCTTAAGGCTCTAACCGGTAACGACTGTTTGGTTGCGAAATTACCAGAAAGTACAGTGAGTGACCAATCTCATGAAATGTTGGCTGAAATCCCGAAGTACGTTTTCGATCGGAAAGGTCTACTTAGGCGCGGTTGTAATGCTGATTATCTTGCGACATAATCCTATAATATTTCGAACTCGGCAGGATGTCAGCTTATGAATGCATTGCTTTTCAATCTCCTGTAGAATCAGTGTTCGACAAAAATGACTACTTAAATAGCATGTATTTTTCACAGTGATTTCCAATGGCCCTGCAAATTAAAATATATCTCATAGAAACCAAAAAACGAAAATGTTTTTCAGTCGTTTGATAGAGAAGTACGTCATCATTTTATTTTTTTCCCCAAGAAGGAGTATAATTGGGCTGTAAAAAGTTATTAATTATAAGATTTTTTTAAGGTCGTGCAATGTCCATTTATATAACATCATACCTGTATGTTTACCACTGCTCCTCATGAAATGTACAATATAGTTTGCATCCATTACAAAATTTTATGAACTCTATATGATATCGTTTAAAAGGCACAGAAGATTATGTGATCTTCTTTCCGTGGATGGCATGCATCCTGTAGACTGAAATTACTAAGGGGTTGCGCAACGACTGATCAGGCTTTAAAGTATTCGGCAATTAAAAAACTTTTCTAAAACCGAATTATACTCCTTCGAGTACAAAATATAAAGATGCCATGATTCCCAATCAAACGAATGAAAGAAAGAAATTTTTTCGTGGTTTTTATTAAATATCCATGTATAAATTTGCCTGACCATCGAAAATGCAGGCTATTTAACTAGGCATTTAGTGTATTCAAAAGCTGGCATCCTGCTGACTCCAAAATATTATGGGATTATGCGTAAGATAATCAGTATTTCAACCGCGTTCAAGTTGTTCTTCCTAATCCAAAATGCATTTCAGAATTTTAGCCAGCATTTTATGAGATCGGCCGCTCACTGTAGGCCTTCTAAAATAGTTCCGCAATTAATGTGTTTGTGTGCTTCACTTGTTGCATGCATACGCAAATTTGTGGCTTATTCCTATATATGTCGTCAGTTTTATTTACCAGAAGTATAATTTATGCAGTTAATACAATTTACAGGGGTAATAATTACATAAAGGCGTTCTTGTTCATCCAACTCCCGTTATAAACCTAATGCTTGCCTGGAATTGTCCTCTCCTGCTATTAGGTCGTTAGTTTATCTTTAAATTCCTGTCTGTATACCATGTTCATCATATATACTGTTCAAATGAGGGAGAGCGGTTGTCGAAAGACGGACTAGTGTTTACTCCAATCCAGAGATATCAACAGGCACTGTTGGTAGATTCGGTTCAGCAGCATCCCCCTGGATCAACTGGTAAGGACGCAGATCTTCTCCCGTCGAACGGATTACCGGTGCCGGTTGTGATTCCTATCCAAATACCATGCATGACCGTTTCAGCTCTCGCCATTTGATTTCGCAAGAACGCGTAAGCAGGAGGCAAATCAAGGCGACGACCAAGTGACCAGTCAATTAACGGTCTAGCCTACTTAAACTACCATCGATTCAACACTTGGTTTTATTCTCGTCAGCTTCAGTGCCCGAAAAACTATTTTACGATTTGAGTCCAGTCTCTGGGGCAGTCACCTAGCTCTGTTAAGTTTATTCATAAAAAATGAACCTTGGCTTCATGCTGCGAACAACCCCTGACTTATGGCATTTTACTGCAAATTACTTCTGGCTATTATACTTACTGATATTGACGACAGCAAATTCAAAAGTATTTTAGTGCTACTTTTAAGAACTTTTATCTGCAGGAGAGTAAAGTTCAACGGAACGAAAAATTTTGTCTTTAAACATTTATATCGGTCATCTTTGCTTCTAATTTTATCGAGTTTTGTGACAGTTCGACCGTCTACCGCGCATTCCACAACAAGGTGAATTAGGCACGGTGACTTGCCCGTCAGGTAGTTTTCAGTAAGCCTAGACTTACGTAGCATCTACCGCACTCTCTCCTCCCCCACCTGGACCCAGTGTCAAGGCATAGTCAAGGAGACCGGGGGCGGGAGACGTCGCAGGTAGATAGCACGGTCGGATCCGCGCCTTGGCATATCACCGCACTCCTTGTCCACAGCAAACCCCTAACTAGGATTTTAGTCGGCAATAACACATCAACGGTTCAGAAGGACGTGGATGAATGCACAGCCAAGCTCACGACCCAACGGTGGCACAATCACATCGACCGGCAGGGATCCGGACGCGAGGACCAACGTTTTCTGACCCTAGCAAAACAGTTGCTTACCATCTTTGAGACCCGAAGACTGATCAATTTTTGTAATGGTTCATCCAAGTTTCGAAATAGGACCCATGCTCATGTATATGCATAATTACATTACCGACAAAGGCAAGGGAGGTTGAAATGGCTATTTCTGGCTTATTACTTGTCGTCAGCCAGTCATACCCAACCTCAAAGTGTGGAAGGCCTGGGGTTCGATCTCTAAGGCACAACGGGACGAGTGAGTTCCCTAACACGATTGGTGAGCACTGCTCTACCATATCACATTCCAGATTGCAGCCGACAGGACAACGAGCCCGTAACTCAGTAGGTAAAGACGTTGGAATCTAAAAACAGGTCACGGGATCGAGTTTTAGGTATTCTACACCTCGCAGTTGGCTGACGACGGCTACTAAGCCATAAATGTCCATTCCAGTCTCCTTTGTCTTTGTCGGTAATGCTATACTGCTTATATTACGCGCCGATATACGGCTGCTGGTTGGCTCGAGAGATAGCCCTAAGACACTATGGGACACGTGAGTTCCGTAACACGATTTGTGAGCGCCCCTCTATCCTTGCATTTATACATGCTAGGCGATTTTCCGTCTTCTTAAAAGACTATCTATATCCGGCGGGTGACTACTAGATTGCAGCACCGCTACCAAAGTCCAGACGATTGGTTGACTGATATTGAACGTTGCTCCCTTTTGCTTAGGTTAACGCGCTAAAAAAACGTCATCTTCAGGCAGAAATTGCTTCCAAGCTGTTTTATCCGCAAAAAGCATGTATTTCCAGTGGGCATTAACCCTTCCCTATTTCGGAAAACTTTCTACGTTAATCGTAGACCGAGTCTGCCTATCTGAGTTTGTTGCCGCAATGAAGAAACCTTGGCAAGCTGGGATTTCATTTCCATTTCCTTGTAAAGTAAATTTGTGAAAAGTGGACAGCTACGGTATATTTAGAGAAATTTTCTTTGTATACTACAAAATAAATCTGGTTGATTCATGGAGTTATTTTTGTTAAAATTAATGACAGCTTTTACAGGCAATCCCTTGTTTAAGTAAACGCATTTCTTCCAGGTGCATGCATGTGTTTAACATGCAACCAAGAAACAGTCGTCCACCAGGTGATCATATAAACGTTTGAGAATGTGACAAACAGATCATCATTCGTTAGTGCAGAACAGATCAAAAGTCTGTTCAGATGTAGGCAATCCGGTGTTATCTTAAATATTCTTTTATGTTTTTGGTAAGTTTGAAAAATGCTTTGAAATCTTGTGATAACAAAGAAAATAACTCATTTGTTACCCTTTTCTTGATACCAATCTTAGTTCTTGAAACCTTCGAAACCCATTAACATCCGGTGGCTGGAGGAGTGACGTGAATGCAGCAACGTTTTTCTAATTAACTTTCAAAAAATAGCGAATACATTATTTTGATATATATCTCCCCTCTTGCAATCTGAAAATGAATATTTTCTTTCTAAATTTGCCGCTAAACGGGAAAGTTCCGGATAAAATGAATCAGTGTTGATTGTCAAATAATGATTCCATAGGCTCGAGATGGTAAAGGTCTTTTCGTGATTCACAGACTGTTCGGCCCCTCTGCGGATCACCTTGACAAAAGTCATAGATCTCGTCAATAATAATGACCCTGTCCGGAAATGGATCCTAAATCTCCCAAGCACACAAAATCCCCCTTAAAAGGACACTGCTAGCGTTTTTAATCAGACAGGCCACATGGCAAAAACTGCTAAGAGACTGACGCCTTTCCAACTCTACTCATTTCATGCATCGCAACTGAATGGTTAACATTTACAGTAGATGTGCTAATTCATGAAATGTCAACTAACATTTCGAAATGCGTTCTCGTTTCGAAAAGATGAATTGTGGTGTAAAACTAATTTAGGATGCTGCATAAATCTATAATGATCCAGTTAGCTCAGGGTGTCGACTTTTGAAAGAACTTATTTTCGGCTGCATGGAAGATCTATACTCTGCGAAAAATGACTGCTTATGTAGCATGCACTTTTCTCATTGATTTTCCATGGCCTTGAAAATGCAATTATATTTCATGGAAAACATGCATAAAATATTCATTCTTTTACTTTCTCGGTAGAAAATCACGCCATATTCCAATTTCATACTCAAAAGAAGAGTATAATTCGGTTTTAAAAAAGTCTCTAATTGTGAGATTTTTTAATACCGTTAAAGGACCCTTCATGAAACATCATGTATCTGCATTTACGAATGTGGCATGTAAAGTTAACAGTATTGCTCAAATCCACTGCTTAATTTTATGAACCCCATATGGTCTCCTTTTAGCACCATAGAGAAACGCATGGTTTTCTGTACACGGAATATATACAGCTTGTAGTTTTGAAAACCTGAATGCAAGTGTAACAGCAGGTCGGGTTCAAAATTATTCGGGAATTAGAAAAGTTTTTTAAAACCGAATTATATTCTTCCTTTGAGTATGAAATTGGAAGAAGATGTGATTTTCTACCGAATAAGTAAAAGAATGAATATTTTTATGCATGTTTTCCATGAAATATAATTGAATTTTCAAGGGCATCGAAAATCAATGAGAAAATTGCATGCTAATTAAGTAGTCATTTTTACAGAGTATAGATCGTGCATGCAGCAGAAAATAAGTTCTTTCGAAAGCCGACACCCTGAGATAACTGGATCATTATAGACTTATGCTGCATCTTGATTAGTCTTACAACACAATATAATTTATCTTTTCGAAACGAGAACGCAGTTCGAAATTTTGGTTGACATTTCATGAGTTAGCACATCTACTGTAAATGTTCACCAAGTTGCCCTAGTCAAAATTGAGGAATAGCCTGGAAGTCGTGTGTTGAGGTTTATGCCCATTCATGTCATTTCCAAAGCAAAAAACACCTTCTACACGTTTTTTGGCCTTGACATTAAAACCGTATGTGTCACAAGAGTTCGCGGTAATAAACTCAGCAAAAATCGAAAGAAAAATGGGTAAAACGAACGAGAAAAGACCTTTACTTTTGTCAAAATAGGAACAAAATGTCCTTACACTGTGGTGATTTTGCGGTCATTTGACTGCTTTTTGGTGCGTTTGCAATGGTAGAAGGCGGCACAAACCGCTCATACATGACGAAGCCGTCTTCAACAAGGGAAAAAGGAAAGTTTTTTGCATGTGACAAAAAGTTTCAGTAGCGTTCAGAGCACAGAGAGGCTCATATTTACTTTTCGACTTTGTTTTAGGAAAAGAAGACAAGCCTGCGCACTCATCGAGGCATTTTCCAAAAGGGTAACATTTCTGAGGTTCTTCTATTCGTTCAGGTACATGGCCTTCTTTGTGGACAATGCAGTATCTCAGGCAATCATGTTCCGGTTTTAAAAGAGCCCAAAATTATGGACCAAAGTTTTGTCCACAGAACAATGACAACCATAAAGCTTTCTGTCACCCTCCAGGGGCGCTTAGAACCCCAGTGGCCTCCAAGACTGTCAGGAAGTACAAAGTGGACAAGGTCAAGGTTTGTCTACTACGTGGAAAATGGTATGCGTACGCCTGCGCCTGCTACTTATACACCAGCCTCGGTTGGACACGCGGATAAGAACCCTCTTCAGTACTGTAGGTGAACTGGCGCTAGAGTTCATGGAATTTTCTGTCTCATAGCGGCAAGCCCTATCAGTGGGTCTGGAATCTAGGGCAGGGCCGCTTGTAATACGGAGTGGGCGTCAATATTATCGTGCGCAACGCCACATCCTTCTGCCCGTTTACACCGACCACCCCCCACGCCCGGATTCTGCGCCTGGATACGGGCGATTTCATCTGCACCCCTTAGAAGCGGTTGAATGATGATTGAAAATCAACAAACGACAAAGACATGATTTTTGGAATGACCATTTTTAAACTCAGATTGCACTATCAGTCCGTGATTGTCCAACCTCTATGGTCGCTGCACTCATGTTTTAAGCCCATGTCAGGTATCCATCGAGAGCGGTTCTTCCTGCAGCACAATCTAAAGCGCGGTGTACGAAGTTTCTCGCCAATACAATACTTATGAAATGGGACGACAACCTTATAAAACCACCAGTTCTTGGTGGTCCTTAGGTGAAAGCAAGTACTTTTATTGGACTCTGAACATCTTGACGTCTCAAAACACGTTTTGTGAGATTGGCACATATCTTTACTGTTCTTTAAATAGAAATAACAACCCGTCCATTTAATCTTCTGTTTATAAGGTGTGTATCTTATGAGTGTGCGGTGATTTTTATTTATCGATTTAGTTTTAGTCCAACAAGGCCGGACAACGTCCCATCTAACTGACCGTCTGAATGAAGCAGCCTATGACGAAAAGGTCATCATTAAACCGGTTTTGGATTAGATCTGACTTTTCCAACGATAGCATTAGAAACTGATCAAACCGCCGCACACTAGTCTCTGTGAAAAATAATAAGAAAAGAACCTAATTCCCACCTTGTTCCAAACCTTAACGCCCTGGAATTTGGGGCACTAGGAAATCCACAGTTTCGTCCCAACCTCAACGTTTCGTCACTTGCCAGCCACTTAAATTATGACGGTTTGTATTCGTATGGCGTTGTAACCGCGTAATAAGAGAAAACCACTCTCACTTTAGTCAACTGCATCTGAAAAAATGCAAACATAATGTGCTTTTGCTTCTACACCAGCGTGAAATTCTGAAAAATCCTACTAGCCGTCGAGTGGTTGGCTAACTGCCGTACTGATGCCAGTTGGCTCAAAAAGGTTTTTTAAATGTTTCTATGCCTACGCCATCGCATCCCGTTGTTTACATTGACATGCATCATGCACAACTACAATTTAAACGTACACCGTCTGTCTTTTGAAAAAATGGCAATTTTTGACAATGACAACATTCCTCTTAATGCTCAGTGCATACCTTTGTGAAACTGAAGTTTTTTTGATTTTCTGTGTTTTATTTGATGCGGTTTGTTCAGCCCACGCAGGCTTTACGTGCTAGATTACCCTTGGACTCGAAAACTGACGGGTTGAAAAGGACTTTTAGTTGTGTTTTGAAAATAACAGGCCGTGAAGTGTCATGCGGATGTTAGTAAATGTGTATGGAAACCAGCCAGGTTGCAAAAACACCCGACAAGTGCTTCTAGCGTTGTTAACAACGCAGTCCGATATCGTCCATTCCTTTGACAAATGTAAATATTCAAAACGACGATGTGGGTAAGTGTTTTAAATCTTCTAAGAAAACCAAATAATAGTTGCAATTCATGGGGGCCTTCGTTGGAATATAGTCTTAAGACCGGTTATACAGAGTAAGCAAAATGAAATTATTAACTGGTTAATTCTCGTAATAAAAGCTGCAGTAATAGTTAAGTCGGTTTCGTTTTATAATCAGTTACAATACGCTTTTTAAAGAACTTGGCACAACATTGAACGAGACAGAGAACTAGCATGTGCATTTTTACCTGCTGATGACTCTGTTCTTATTTACTAGTTTGTATCTGTTGGGATACTTCTATCTTCGTTTCCCCGGTTTGCCTATTTACTGTTGCTACCTAATGGGTTTATCACTTACAACTCCAAGCCTTGTGGGGCGCTTTCCAGCAATTGTTCTCCGAGACTTGGTCGAAAGGGCTTTGAATATACTTTTTCTCTAATCGGTCTTGCATGCGTTGACGTCTAGATATGACCATATTTGAATCAGATTTTATTGTGTCTGACTTTATGGTAGTTTAAGTCTGCACGCGACCCTCGATGGATATCACAAATTTCAGTCAGACTAGCACTCAAGAATCTTTATGACCTCTGGCTCTTAAAGAAAAACCGGCAATATGTGGCTTATGGCGGGGGTTAGTAACTCCGGACAGCATTTTTGCTGAGCAACAGCGCTTAGCATCTGAAAATTTTGCTGTACCACAAATTGTGACCCTTCCTACTGTCACCAATTAGAAGGGGACCCTATTTTTACCATTTAATGAAAACAGTGAATGCATTTAATGCCCCTTGCAGTCATTGACAAAAAGTTATTGCATTATCGTATTTTTACTCCGATGTCTGCCTTTAGCATCCTGGCCACACTCACGCAACGGGCACCACGACGTCTTTTTATTCCTTTCTCTGACACGTACAAATAAATATAACCAGCTATAGTAAAAGGAAAAGGCTCGTTGGAAAACTGAGGTATACTCATGAATTTTCAAGTCGGCTACGCCAACCCGTCGTCAAACGAAATGAAAAGTGTGAGGGAGATAATCGCAAAAGGGAGCTGGGGGAACATCGAGGTTACATCGACGAAACAGACGCCTTTGTGTGGGGGTGAAGAACGTGTTTGGATAGGTGACGGACGTTAGGGGGAGGGGTGTTGAGGGTTTCACATATGGCTCGCTCTGTGGGGGCGGTGCTGAATCCGTGATATTCTGCATGGCCCAACACGGATTAACAGCTTTTGTCTTAGGGTGGGCGCAAGTCGGCTAACCGTGTACTCAGACCTTTGTGTTGATCGTCCAAGTCGACATGGCGGTTGATGATATTTGTTATTAGAGGGCCAAGCTTCTAAAAACTCTCGCGCTTGTTTGGTGTGGGCACTAGCGATCACTTGAGTCCCCCCCAGTTGAAGCGGTGATTACACTGAGAGAGACAAGGGGTCCCTTAAGCGAATGGCCGACTTACAGTACGTGACCTATCTCATGAAATCTGATAACGGCCACTGATGAGAGAATTTCTGGATGCATTTAACGTTGAGCATTTTGTTCGCTCCTCAACTTCCTTCAATAATATGTCCTATTCTTTTGCAGAATTCGTGTTTGCGTAATTATATTAAGTAAAATATCGGGCAGTTTTAGCTTAAATGGACTTTGGTATATATTCGTGCAATTTCCTATGCTAATACATGTCCTAGACTCCGGTTACGCATCTCAGCGACTTTTTCATTGAAAGCATAGTAATTTATCCGCGAGAGTTTAATAAACAGATTTAGCCGAACTTAAAATTTTATTTCATGTCCAGTATCAACCATGGTTATCGACCTGCTAACAAAAAGGTTATTTTAAGAAGCCCAGAGGTTTTATCAATTCTAAAATGTTAAATTAGCCGAACTGTGCGATTTAGTGCCATAAAGTGCAGTAATAACGCGGATAAGGATCCCTTTGTTTAAGTGGGCTGCAATTTTTTTGCTGTTTGGAAAATTCTACCTGGTGTCACATAGATAACGACCACAGAATGGTTATTTCCTGCTTTAAACATATGAAGCACTAATTGTCGTGCAGTTCAGCTTCTGTGCATAACTTATTCAGAAATAGAAAAACATTTATAGTTTCAGCAAAAATCAGTATTTATATGGCCACTCTGCCGCGCATTCAAAATCGAAGAATGGAGTATAAAAGCGAGAAAAAAACAGTGGAAATGGCCTCAATATATAGGAAAAGGCATGTTCTTACGTTCACGGTAGAAAAATATAAGTATTTCTCAGGAACGCGAAAGAAACGGCCAAGTGTCAAATTTTTACTTGGTCTCACCGCCCAAAATTGCAAAGTACACAGAGATCCGCCAACGGAGTGCAGAAATAAAACACTTCTTAAAGAGGTAATTTTTTAAGGAAAGTTTTTTATTGATCAAAGGCATATTCGTTGCTGACTTTGGTTGTGGACAGGCAGTTTTCTCGAAAATGAAGTTTGATGTTTGAACGAGTCTTCACATGTAACCCAAACGACCATTTTCGTGAAAAGGAGCGCTAAAACACTCATTAATCCGATAAACTTCCTCAAGAGTAATCGTATTTTAAAGTTCACAATCTACAGGTAATTCAAAATTTGTCTTTATGGACTATTGGGTGAAAACACTGAAAATCATGAAGTTTGCAGCAAAATTTCGGGGTCGATCTTAAACTCCCTAATTCGGTAAATTCCTTTAAGAGTAATTATATTTTAAAGTTCTCAACAGACAGATAATTCACAACCTGTCTTTATGGAAGATCGGGTGAAAACACTGAAAATCATGAAGTATTCAGCAACATTTCGAGGCCGCCTTGAAACTCAACATAATCCAAAACGAAAAAAGTGTAAATTAATTTAATGAAAGAAACTTTCTCTCCGCCAACACAAAATTGTATGTTTACGATCACGTCTGTGTTTAGGTAAAGAGAAAGAGGTAAAGGAAGTTGTTTTATTGATCAAAGGCATATTCGTTGCTGACTTTCGTTGTGGACAGGCATTTTTCTCGACAATGAAGTTTAATGTTTGAATAAGTCTTCACATGCGAGCAAAACGACCATTTTCGTGAAAAGGAGCGTCCGAACACTCATTTATTCGGTAAATGCCTTCGAACTTATCTTATATTCAAGTTCTCAACAGTTCAGAATCTGTCTTTATGGAGGACCGGGTGAAAACACTGAAAATCATGAAGTATCCAGCAACCTTTTGAGTCCGATCCGAAACTCAACGTAATCCAAAACGAAAAAGGAGTGTAAATTAATTTAACGGAAGCAAAATTCTCTCTATAAACACAAAATGGTATGTTTACGATCACATCTGTCAGTTCTATTTAAATTTAGTAGACACCGACCGGCCTCACGGCATGTCACCTTATGAAAACTTTCGTTCCTACGACGTCCCCATCGGTGGAATCAAGCAAAATCCAGTTTCTCTTGTTGAATCTCATCTCATTTAACTGGAAAGACACATGGATATCACAAAACGCTGGAAAACGGTTTCGGTATCTACACTCGGAATGTAGGTAATTAACAATCCGTCATACATGAAATCCCACCAACAATTAAATGACATTTAGATGCAAACTTCACTAAAGCACCGTTATTAGACGTTATTTTATGTCTATTTTCATATTTGCTACGTTTTTGTTATGAGAATACATTCTATACATCTAAAAACGAACTTTACTGAATCAGAGCCATTTCTGAGGTTTTCGGGATATTGCGCTTTTCTGGAGAAATCGGCATTTCTAAGCAACGCAACACTGTCTTTAATATTTCTTTTATGTTTTTAATTTTTTAAACTTGTTCTTTTTTAACATATGCAATAGACTCATGAAATGGTGTCCGTTTGCGAGTGATTGGCAATCATTCGTAAATTTCGACGCGTGTTCGTTAATGCGGGTCCCAAGTCGGCGGCCGGTATGCGTAACATAGCAGTTTGCACACGGAATGCGGTAAATGACATTTGTTTGCTTCTACTTCGGTGTGGGGTCTTTTACTCAGAATAATGTCGTGCGCAATGAAGACGCCGGTTTGTGGGCGATGGAGATGCCGAACTGACTTAACTGTCGAGCGATCGCTTCGGAAATTCTCGGCGCGAAGGACAGAGAATACGATTTCCGTGACACGCCGTCTTCGTTAGAGTCGACGCTTTTTGGTTTTTTCTGGCGTGTGAGACAATTTTTCACAAAGCTCAATGGGTATCCGTTCAGTCGGAAAAAAGCGATACAAGCCAGTTATTTTTTGAGTAAATCGCTGCTACTGCAGTAATGATAGGCCCTGCGAAAAAAGGTCCTAACTTAGCTTTTTTAACCAGTTATGTTTTTTAGCTAGATTGCTCCCCGAGTAAGTAACCCTGGCCAAAAAACGACGCCCTTGGCCGGAACCACTATCGTCAGCTCGGTCTATTTCTACGAAAGAAAACTTCGAGAAAAGTCGTAAAGAATATTAAAATATTTATCATACTAATTACGCGATAACCTGCACCATTTACAAATCACGTATTAAATGTGTGTAAGTCATTTAAAACATCCCAATTTATACTCCGACGTTTAAATGATCATTTGACGGAAAGATATTCAAGGTTGTCTATAAAGGCCTTGTATACACCAGAAAATTATGGGTGTAAAATAGAAAGTTAAACGTTTAATAATTTTCAAAAAAGGAATTTAGGGGTAAAGGGCCTTTTAATTTTTTGCCGCCAAACTTGCTCTATTAAAACGTTTAATTTCAGATCGTTTTCCTTTATTGGGAAAAATGCACACTTATTTAGACGTATCCCACCTTAACTGTCAGGATAGAAAACTATCTGAGCATAATAAAGAGTCTTATTGAAAACATTGTGACGCTCTTACTCAACACAACCAACGAGAGTAAGCCACTTCGCGTAACAGTCGAGAGCAATAGAAATAAGACACAACCTCCAAAGTACCTGAGAATGAATGTGCAAATCCCCATTATCGTAGTGGCTCCTGTTTATTAAAAATATTAGTCTCAGATTATTTAAGTAGGATGATTACGTAGTTGCATGCATTCAAGTTTATGCTCATCGGGATTTCGTTGCGCTGAAACTACTCGGCGCGTTGACTCACCGATGAAAAATCAGAACTCATTCCTGATGTCTCGGATGTTCACCTCGAGTTTAAATCGAAGCCAACGGTCAAATAAAATTCTCCTTTTAACGTTCAAGTTCACTTTGGCTCAAGAAGCCGCTTCAGCATGCTTTCAGTTACAACTAAGGCGAAGTCACTGGGAACTGGAAATTATCGCAATATAGGAAACATTCCTATATTATTCCATCCGCGTTCTGTGAAGCAAGCTTTTTTGTCTTCAGGCAGTTACAATTAAAGCGGTTGAATTACAAAAGACGGTTTTTATTGCTGCAAGTGATGAATATTTGAAACTACTCCGCAAGATCGACCCTTACGTTCTGTACATAAAGCAAACAGGCAAGCGGGTGGGGTTACACGACTCGTCGTTTGCGCAAACAAATAGGCAATAGGTATCCCGACTCGGTATGTGTTGTCTGCTGGATGTGGTTCACGATCGTACATGGCGGAAATTTATTTCTTAGCATGTTATTGTTGTTTCCCTTCTCTGACCGTGACTCGCGTCCCTTGACGTTATTTTTTGAATTTTCTCTTGGCTAACGCGTCTGCACGGAAGATTAATCGTCCCGGCGGACTATTTTGACATCCCATCTGCGCAGTTGTCTGCTAACTTAAAGAGCCGATGTTGTGATTTGAGAAATAGGGTTCTTTGTTATAAAATATTCCAAAATAATCATTATAAATTCACCGTCGGCTCCAGGCTGACTGTCGGCGAATAAATAAATAAATTCTTCCAAACAAGAATGGTTTATAATACCTTTACGATAGACATACTACAACAAGAAATCATTGTTGGTTTTCTAAAATGTGCTTTTAATTCGAAAAAAACTTTAAAAAGGCTGCCGTGTCGCAAAGTGACAAGATATTCTAGCCACGCCAGGATGCTGGCTTTTGAAAAAGCCTTCTATTGACCGCTTGCATAAAATACATTACGCAAAAAAATGACCGCTTAAGTAGCATGAGTTTTACGCAGTAATTTTCGGGGCGTCATAGACGCAAATATATTTTATAGCAGACGTGCACTGGCACTATTCATGCTTTTAATCCTTTGGAAGCAAATCATGTCTTCTTTAGATTTTTCATTCGAAAACGACTTCCTTTTGATTTTAAAAAACTTTCTAAATTCCCGAATAATTTTGAATCCAAGCTGCAGTTGCAGTTGCATTCAGGGTCTTTGATCTACAGTCTGCGAAATTTCCATACATCTCTATCTGTTATAAGAGTAGGAATTATCTGACCCGTAAAATTTTGCGACAGATTTGACCAACTTGTTCACTTTATAAGCAGCAATAGTGAATGTGCTGATAAGGTGCTTTGTTACTGGGCATTTCACGGTCATTAAAAGTCATAATTAAGACCTTCTTTAAAACCCGCACATATTCCAACTTTATGTATAAAATTCAAAAAGATGCAATTTTTTACTAAATGAATATGTGAAAGTTTTCCATAGACTATACTTGATTTAAAAGAATATGAAGAAACCGGTGGAAATAATCCATGTTACTTAAGCGGTTATTTTCGAGGATCGTAGTTTATACAAGCGACCAATAAGAAGTTCGTTCGAAATTTGGAATCTTGACGTGACTTGGTTATCCTGGCATTAATTAATACTACGATTAATTTGAACCCGCTTAAGGAACCTTTTTAAATCGAGAACGTATTAAACAAATTTCAGTGCTGCTGTGTTTGCCCAATATATTCAGACAAGTAATTGAAGTCTGCCAAAAGCATCTATTAACTTTTGCATTCAGACTAGCACCCAAGAACCTTTTTTCATATTATGCCCTTTAACTACTGCAGAAAAATTACAAGAATGTGGTCTGTGGCCGGGGTTCCTTAGTCCGGGGAGCATTTGTGCTGCGCAGAAGAGATAAACACCAAAGGACTTTGAGATATCACAAATGTTGATTCTCCATACTGCCATCACTATTTTTACCATGTAATGACAGTAGAAAATGAGTTTCATGCCCCTTCGCAGTTATTTACAAAAAGTTATCGTTGTGTTGTATTTTTACTCCGATGGCTACTTTAAAGCATCTTGACCTTCAAGAGGTCTTTTTATTCCCTCCTCTGGCATGTGCGAGTAAATATCGCCAGTTATTTCCCTTTAGCACAACTGACCTTGGTGTAAGTAACCCCGGTCATAAATCATACTTTCGTCGAAAAAAGCTTCAAGATATTTCACTTGTCCGGCTGCTGAAGTGTCATACTGGCCCAATTGTTTGCTAGTCCTAAAAAGACTGGCTCTTAGCAGCCTCTTACGTGCGTTGCGCAAAAGTTCGTGTTCTGTTTCACACAAATCGCCCCTCGTTCCCGCGTCTTCTGTCAATTTAGGATTTCTGCATTAAAAGGGATAGAGCTCCAGATATCCAGGGGCCACACCCAGGATTGCGATAGCGTCCTTTTTGTCAATGGTAGAGTGTAGGACCCCAAGTAGATGGCAAATCCAAAAATATGCCCCAAAATGCAGTGTGGCTGTAAAAATAACCCATTATCCACCGTTCCTATAGTTTGAGATTTCCTTCCCTACCCTAGAAAATGTAACCTTACCAGCGGCGTTTTGTTCAAAGTTCCTTATTTTTTGGAAATCGCTTTTTGTTTATTTGTTAATTACTGCGCACACTTTCTCTGCCAAATGATGGTGTGCGATAAATCAATAAAAGCGAAAAGACCAGTTCCAGGAAGCAGTCTTGAAGAAGGAGACACGATCGCTGGGACAAGAGCTCTATTAGCCTGCATTTTCGGATTCCTGCTCGTACCCATCCTCGGGGACAAAAGCAGATACGTGTGGTTCATGCATAAGGGGCTGCTGTATTTATAGGACGCAGTCGCCGTGCTACCGCATACCTATGACTATTCACGGCTGCCCCCTTCATCAGGGATCGTTGTATGCGATGGTATGGCTGTTTGATGGTCCACATTCGCGTCGTTAATCCGTCGGGACAATCTACGAACAGGCGAAGGACATAATAATGGGTTCACCGATTTCGGTCCTGCAACGGTTAGAGTCGCTGGTCTTCCAACATCACAGACCGAAGTTCTGGGCCCAGTATGTGGATGAGACCTTCGTCGTTATCGACCGGGATCAACTGCTGACATTCAAGCCGCATCTGAATGCGGTCTTCCCGGATATATGCACAATTTACGATGGAAGAGAACAACCAGCTGGCCTTCATGGATGTCCTCGTATACCGCAAAGATTGTGGTGGACTAAAGACCAACGTATTCAGGAATGCGACAAATACGATGCAAGTACTGGACTACAACAGTAACCACCCAATCAGCCACAAATGCAATTGTGTAAGGACGCTCTAGCGGCGTGTCCAAACGCACTGCAGTGAGCCGAACTACAATACCTCCGACGGGTCTTCAAAGCCAATGGCTACCCGCGCAACTTCGTCAACCGGTGCATACGCAAAAGGGACGAAAGGCCTAATCGCAAGGGCACCAAATTTTGGCGAGCGCTTCCATATGTTAAGAACGTTTCGGAAGCTGTCGGCCGCCTTTTTGCATCACCTCGAATCGGAGTTGAACACAGACCGAAAGCAACCATCTGAAGTCAGATCATGAAGCCGAAAGACCCACTGCCACGACAGAAAGCGTCTGGAGTCGTTTATCGGATCTGATGCAGTTACGGACAAAGCAACTACGTCGGAGATACCGGAAGACAGCTCCGAACGCGAATGGCCGAACACGCTGCAGCGGTGAGGAGAAATGCTGATAGCTCTCAAGCTGTGGCCCATCCGACGAGATCCGGCCACACATTCAAATTCGACGAGACGGGAATTCTCTCAAGAGGTTATAACTGCGTGAGCCGGGAGCTACTTGAGTCATGGTTTACTGGCCCCCAGTCCATTAATAAGTGCAAGGATCTTCCCCTTCCATACTAGGTGCCGCCACTTCGACTAGGCGGAGTAATCAGCCACTCGGGGAGCGCATATGTGAACAAATTTCCCAACGCCAGGGTCGGTGCGTCAGGTGGTCGAGCCATCATCATACCAACACCCAAAGCACGTGATGAAATTGCAGCAATTAACGACGCGAATGTCGGCCATCACACCACGTGCAACGAGCTCGGATGAAGGAAGGAGCCGTGAATGTTCATAGGTATGCGCTAGCGTGGCGACTGCATTCTATAAATACTGCAGCCCCTTATGCATGAGCCACCCCTATCTGCTTTTGTCTCTGCTGATGGGTTCGAACAGGAATCCGAAACGTCGGGCTAATAATGCTCTTGTCCCTGCGACCGTGTCTCCTTCTTCAAGCGTACGATAAGACTTTCTGCCAAAACAATTATCTATTTTGGGAGCAAACTTACTCTCCGTCCTGTGTGCCGCCCCACCCATAACATGTTTCTACTACCATCCAACCTATGACACGGTTTACAGTCTAGCTCGAGTTAGTTGTGGATCCTACACCCTATCGTTGCTACCCTTTTTTGTCTTTGCCGAGTGACTGTTCCGAGGTCGCAAAAACTAAAGCCAAAACATCATCTGACAACAGGCACCAAACCGAACCGAGGGCGCCAATCGGTCAAATGTTAAGTGAGAGAAAGACATGCACTTTTAGTCCTTTTTCTGTGATGCGAAAACACCAACTTTCTTGGCACCGTTGACTGCTTAACACCAGTAAACAAACATCCTTGTTGTGTAACCCAAGTAATTGCAAAGCAGAGGCAATTTTTTACTGACAAAACTCGCAAGAGCTCCTGGAGAGGAAAACCAACTGTCTGCCAGGTATGCAGTAGATGTTGACTTCCAACACCTAGCCAAACTTTCCGTCGCCTGTGGACCTTCGTTCCCGGCGAACGCATGCTACTATGTATCCGGAAAACTTGTCCAATTTTGTTACCCTCTACTCCAATAAAGAATGAATTAAAATGGTCGTTGGTGAACAGACGTTTTTTTTAAAAATGACGAAAATTTTACCCTAGGCGATATGTGCCTACGGGTACAGCAGCGTCTTGCTCATATGGGCGCTCGTAACTGAGCATTTCATTCTTTCCTTACCATGATTTTCAAAACACCACATCATCAACTCAGCCCAAGTATAAGTAAGCCCAGATTTACTCAAATGCATTCGGTAGTTGTGAACACCCGGCTGCTTTTTTTCTGCTGATTGTCCAAGTGGCGACCAAACGTAGCATTGACAACTGTTCACCCTAGGTTGATTTTTTCGCATGTCAGGTTTTCGATTGATACGGACTTCATGTTATGAGAAAAAGCGGCGCGTTCGTAAACTCTGATCGTATAATCCTTTTGAATTGTTTAATCCCAAATGCTACAGCTTACTTTCACATTCCTATTGCAGGCTGTCCAGTCATCTGTTTAGCAAATGGATATCGAAGAAACTGCAAATACTTTTAATTCGTCTGAAGTACGATTATTTAAGCATTTACTAGGCAATGAAGAGACGACGTAATTCGGATATTACATCTGTCTATGATTGTTTCCTCACATAAACGACTGTTGGAAGGCGGGCTGGAATACCTGCATGACGGCTCGCTCTTCGTTCGCTTTCAAATAAAATTTAGTTCAGAAATGTTTCCACAATGTCAGCTTTTTCCATCTGAACCAAATCAAGAATAGATGTTCATTTTGAAGAATCGACAGAAAAAAATCTATTTATTTTACTGCCAAGTCTACAGTCAAGCTGATCGCTGTCTTTGTACACATCTGAAAGCATCCTTTGTGATGATAGAGAATTCGAAAAATTAGATTTCGCCGACAGATCGGATGTTCTTTTGTCTACCGCAACGCCAAATGACTTATTTTTCTTTCAGTTCCGCAAGCCTAGTTCCGGCGAAAACCAATGAAAGTCCTTTGATGCTGCTAAGGAATTTCATTTGTAAGACGTAGTAAATTGGAGTAAATAGCTCATTGCATAAACACGGCACAAGTTTCAAAAATATACATTTCAATGCTGCCTCAATTTTTAATGGATTTATATTTGAAATATTTAGAGTTCAGTTGTTAAAGCACTTTAAACATCTTCCCCCTTCTCTAAGGCGTACGGACTTCATGAAACCCATAAATGTCTTTTCTCTGTGAATTATATAGTTTGAGGTGTAAATAGTAAACTCTTTTAGACCTAAAAGTCTGTATGAGGTAGCATTAATATGGTAGCTCCAGCGTCCACGTAAAAGGTTTTGCCCAAAATTGAACAATTAGATCTTTCCATATTAGCCTGTTGATTTGCGCCGAGAATTGATGCGCAGCTTTGGGACAGCAGAAATCGCCTACTTAAGTTACTCTCTAACTCGAATACGCAGATGTCTGTCTAAAGTCCATTATTTACGGCTGGATAGTCAGGTAATGTTCATAATATGCCCAGAGGGTAGTTGGCAATAAGAATTCGCCAACCCCGTTTCGCGGTCGAGTCCAGCTGCAAGGAGTTTTTTTTACTGTCAGGTTTCCACCCGATTTATCATGCCCAAACCCTCCGGTCTTCTGTGGTTAAGCCTTTTAACATGATTTCACACTGGGTGACTGAACCCATTCCGAATACAAACTACCGATTTTGTGGTTGCTAAGGAGGTCAGCTGGAGACTCAGTGACAGCAAAGTTGCATAATCAAAATCAATCAGTCTTTGTAAATGATCTTTTATCAAACCTTCGAAAACAACAGCCTCTTTTGTCATTAGACTTCTGGAGAATGCGCTATGGTTAGGCTAACTAGGAGTCGCGGGAATTTGCGAAAGTTTTTCAAGGCCGTTCACTTGACGGGGCATAACATAATACTACCAATTAAACAACGACAGCTAAGCGCGAGGCTTAACTTCTGATCCTTTCTGCTGAAACAATCTGTCTTAGATAGAAAAGATTCACGTTCAGATCCCCCAATCCAATTCAAAGAGTAATCTCTGTGGCATTTCTGGTGTTCCGAATGTCTTTTCATTGTCTGTTTGTTGCAGGTTAGATCTCAGAATGCAGTTTATTCGGCATGCAAAGCACGGGACCAGCCGTTTCATCAGAAGCATCCTATCCTATTTTAAATGGAGTATAAAAACCTGGTTTCCTTCAAACACGTGCACTGTCAAAATATCCGTCTTATTGGATCTTATTTTACTGTCATGTATTTCGGATAACTGTTTTCCTAAGAAGTAAGATTTTCTAATTTTGAATCATACATCACAATCGTCACTATGTTGACTACATGTACGCAAATTTCCCTAAAGAAACAAATATAACCATCCTCTGAGATGCTGTTACTCAAGCACACACGTCAATCAGGTTTACGTTGGAGGTGGAAAAGGCAGGCTCTCTGCCCTTCTCAGACATCTTTCTAAACAGAGGAGTCGACGACAGCATTCCAAGAATCGTTTATCAAAAATAAATCTGATCTGGGCAATGTATGAACTTCTGTAGGCTCGTGCCCCTTCGACAGAAATGTAATCTAGTCCGTTAAAATCTGTTCGACAGACAACATCCATTAAGTGCTTAGAAGCCTTCAGATCCTGTTTCGTGAGAACTCGTATTCTGACGGGTTTATTTTAGGGACTCCTTCCGGACGACTGAAAGAGTTTATAAAACCGCTGACGGAGGGGAAAACCCTGTTCCCCAAAGTCTCCTTTCAAGGGGGTTGCGGTAAATTGGACACCGCTCTGGCTTGCCCCTGCAGTTAGAATGCAGTACATGGCGATCAGCCTAGACAAAAAGCGGCACCTCGGCAAGACTCGAACCCACGACAGCAAAGGGAAGGTTTTAGTGTAGCCAACGTTCTAACCACCTGAGCTACGAGGCCCCACCGGAAGACGCGAGTTTTATCACATTTGGGTCAAATTACCCGCTAAGCTGACTCCCATTCTAAAAGTACAGCATAATATGCCTTGGATTTTACATTCGCAAAAACATGAACGACTCGACAAATACCATTTTCAACAGAACAGGTTGATTTCTGCTTGCATGATAGTTAAAATGAACTAAATAAGGCCTTTGACAGGGAACAAAAATGAGATTTATGGGCTGTTTACCCATACCACATTGCCGTTTCTAACCGTGTCCATTAGGTTCTTTTGATTCGAATGTGTATTAAAAAATGCAGACATCTTGTCCAGTCGAAAACGCCCGAAATCTTTCGATGTTTTGCCTCGTAAAACATTCATTTCCTCCTTCACACGAAAACCTGGGAGCAATTGCAAAGCCTAACCCCACTTTGTTTTCTGCGTCAACCATAAATTTGCCATAGCGATAAGCTGTTAAGGATCTGCGTCCTTGAAGAACGAGGCACGATCGCTGGGACAATATCTTTATTCGCCTGACGTTTCAGATTGTAGGCGGTTCCTGTTCCTATGTTCCGTTTAGACATTCACATAAGTGTGTCCTACTCTGCCGATCTTAGTAATAATTGCAAATCCATACGTTTTATGTTTTTACTCTATCCAAAACCTTGACAGTGACAAATGAGAGCGTCGTTAAGTCGATTATTCGAATATATTTTCGCCATGAAACACTCCTTAATCCTGAGCAAAACCAGCTCGTCGTCAGCGGACAGTATGTTTCATAAAACGTCCTTCGGCAGAACACAAATTCCATAGAAAGCAACCGGACACAAGTTCTGAATTATCGTCAGGTGCTGCATTTTCTGATTCACCAGACGGTTATTTCCCCCACAGCCTCCCCCCTCCCCAGTCAGAAGACCAGTCAACTTCAACCTGGTGTACATCTATGCAAAAAATAAGCCTTCTGCATAAATAAACGACTTTCCCGGGGAGGGTCTTAAAAGGTCGATTCGCTTTTCGAAAACCATCGCCACCGAGGACGCCACGCTGTATGACTAGCTCTCGTGCTGTGCGTTTTATTTGAAAAGCCAGTTTGCATATACTAAATTCCGCCTAATTCGAAACCAAAAACTGCCCACTCATTTGGCGCAAGCAGTTTGAAGTAAGCCCTGGGTGCCTACAAGTTCATATTTTTGAATTCTGTTCTTTAAAATGCCCGAAGGCTGTTATTTTGCAAGTGGTCGTCGTTTACTGTGACATCTAGATTTCATGGACGAGTTTTATTTACTATTTAGACCCTAGCAGACGTTATACACGATTAGGGAGACTGTAACCTCGGGTCGCATTTTATTAAAAAGATCAACTGCCGCTTATTAATGTTTTCAAGGCCCCATTAACGGACACAGAAATACGTGATTTTTTTTCATTAGAGTCAAACATATTAATTAAATAATTCACAGTGAGCGGGCTAACAAAAATTCCGGAATGCGTCTCCCTTTCCAAACTGCAAGCTTTATATTTTTCACAAACTGGCAATTATACATTTCTAGACGCTAGTAATAGGTGAACATATTGGGTTCGTGAAATTTAGCAGTGGATTTCAGCCATACCGTAAACTTTACGAGCCACATTGGTAAATTCAGAGACATGACAATTTATGAACGACCATTTCACGGTATTAAAAAGTCTCGCAATTAAAAACTTTTTAAAACCAAACTATATCTTTTCTTTGACTATAAAATTTTTTACCGAATGAGTTAAAGATTGAATATTGTTATGCATGTTTTCCGTGAAATATAATTGATTTTTTAAGAGCATCGAAAATCAATGAGAGAAGTGTATGCTTCTTAAGTAGTCATTTTTTACAGAGTATAGTTTTTGCATTCAGCCAGAAAGAAGTTCGTTCGAAAGCCGGCGTCCTGTGGTAACCGAAGTATTATGCAAATATGCTGTGTGATGATTGGTTTTACAACCTCATTTAATTGATCG
Organism: Spirometra erinaceieuropaei; assembly: GCA_902702965.1. Lineage (NCBI taxonomy): Eukaryota > Metazoa > Platyhelminthes > Cestoda > Diphyllobothriidea > Diphyllobothriidae > Spirometra > Spirometra erinaceieuropaei. The sequence goes on from CACRXP010000302.1 coordinate 313,095, forward strand.
TTCCGAAATGGAAACGCACTTTGGAATTTCTGTTGGCATTTCATAAGTGAGTCCACCTTCTGTATGTCGACAGTCCGCAGAAGATGTGAAACTCCAAATCACCCCATACAACGAATGCTCATCAAGTTTTACAAGTCTTCTCCATGATAAGTTGATTAAAACTAATCCAAGAAGGATCTGAGTGGATTCCTTGGTGGAGCCGGTTGCCTCACCTAGGATCATACGATGTCACCTGCATTAGATGACCATTTGCAGAGGCATTCAGAGATGTATTTTATTGCCCGGATCTTTTTCTGATGAAAACCGGACTCTACCCTATGAGGATAAATTCTGAGTGCGAAGGCTTGACAATTCCGAAATTTCCAGATCAACGACAAAGCAAAGTGGAATCCTACGAAAATTATAGCCGTGATTAGGTGATCGGATATGCGACTAATTCATCGCCGGTTATTAAGGTCAAGCTCGGCGATCGCAGTGAAGGCTAACCGGAAGTTATTCAGTAGCATCTGTAAAAACCCACAAATAGCCCTAGTTAATAAATTTGATCTCATCTACTGGCATTGAGGTGTTAGGACGTGCGCTCGAAAAGGGGTCTAAAAAATGTGTCGGCTGAGTGTCGACATACTACATCATTCTCAAGTACTATTGTCAACCGACTTTCACTCCCGCGCTCTCTAGGCTTGTCTCGCAAAGATTAATTTCTTCGAAAAACGGAAGTCTCTCAACTGCCTTCGAGTGACTTATCGATTCCAGAAATGCAGATTTTCCCACAAACAGTATAAAGGGACTGGCCTTAGTCTACTTATAATAGTTGGACCATAACCGTAGATTTTTCGATTAAATTATGCTTTCCCCAAGTTCGTGGTTTATGGTGACTTTTGGGATGTAGGTTCTTGCAACCATGCAAATGCCACACATGTCTACAGAATATTAACAAGATTTTGGCTTCCTATTTTACCTCATAACCTAAAATCCTACACTTACGCGGCCGTAGTCATTTCGGGTTCATCGATTGGTCGCATAGCATAAAAACTCCAGCCTATGTCCTAAATTCGCCTAATTAATGCATGCATCAGCCAGTTGTCACCGCTATAGTTTCGCTTGTATTGGTCATCTTAAAGCCATTTAAATATGCAATTTTGATGGCCCAAAAAATGCACAGTTTGTGACTTAAAAGTCCAAGTTGATAATTTTAAATAAGTTGATGATGTATCACAGAGCGAGTCAGACAGTGAAGTGACGGTAAGGGTTAAGTATGTGCGCGGGATGGGGAAAAATATAGAGGTGCTGTGAGGTAGAGTTTTTCTCGGCCCTCTGTCCGAAAGGCTGATATTCGCTGACTTGTAGTGCCGCGGGGAAACGACGTTACTAAAATGTCTTTACTGGTTTATTGTTCTACATCTCCGCACATAATTCTTTAGTGAGAAGAAAGCTTTTTTTAAAACAATAGTTAGCGTTTTATTACCCCGCGCATGCACTTAACCTCTGCCTAGTTTTATTTGTCTAATCTCATTTGCTGGTCCGTCTGTTGAATAAGCTTCACTTGCTTGTTATTTTCACTTCGTCAAATGTTTTTTTGCAGAGCGAATGTAGATAGTTAGGCAACTTGTTGTTTTAGCATTAGGTACCCATGTTGCTTCTACAAAAAGGTCCCCGAATCCCCTCATCAGATGTCTGACCGGCTTGGCCAATGTACTTGGACCTTAGAGAGAAAGGAGAGGTTGAAGTCGACTCTCGGCGCTCCGAGCCCATGTAAGTCAGCTTATATTTTTCGCAACTGACAATCAGGGTGCAACGAAGGCTATAGCTTGGAAGGCTGCCATGTTAGTCCGCATCTCATGATAGTCAGGCTGCAAAGAAATTTTCATAATGTGACCTATATGGCATTCCCACTTTGTTTTGGTCCCAGCGGCCCCTTAATCGAGCTTGCGTGGGCTAGGCATGTGTGGCGTGTTCAAATGGGCCATTTAGATTTGTTGCGGACTGGGCCTGATCCAACTTCCGGTCTTTCTGACGCTCTCTTGACACCGGGTTGGGTTTAATGGGGGCGAAAAGTGTGCTGTACATGCGGCACAAGTCACGATCCCCGCTCCTACTCTACTGTAGAGCATACTGTGGACACTGTCGGTAACGATGGTCAAACCGTCATGATAGGGGGGGGGGATCGTCAAGAAGGCATGTTATTCAATGGTTCCACTCTAGTATAGGCTATATACCTCTGCGACAAAAGGAGTTGTCTCTCACGTCTTACAAGAACATATCCCGTTTGTAGGCTTCAGTATGTTTTACTTTTTTCTTCATCTACCACCTTTTAGTTTCTGGAAAAGCGATGAGACCGCTGTAAGTTCGCGACTGCCTTCTTTGCCAGTCATACCGATCCGCAAATTTCGCGGCTGAGTACCGTCCGACCAAGCGTGGACGTGACATTCAAGTAGCCGCTCGTTCGACGAGCAGACACGCCTTCACGCACCCATTCGCCGACCAGTAACCGCTCATTAAACTGACGAATACTCGCTAAAAATAAGTTCGTTTACAACTTGAGGCCAACTCCATTCTTCAACCTACCCTCATGCTACGTGATTTCTTCAGCCTCGGGTCCACATGGGTGAGGGGAAATTTTGATTACATGTTCATCGATCGGCGTGACTACGTGCTGACGTCACTTTTCGTGTCACTATTTCAAGACCTGAGTAAAAACGTCTGTCATGAGTATTAATGAAATGCCAACTCTAGGGTACGGTAATCGCTCCTGCACTCCAATCATTGCGCCGCATTGACGCACAAAACCCAAATTTGCAATTTGTCTAAGCATTAATGGCGTTGAACTATATGCACAAAATGCACTTCCTTCGTTTGGGGGTTGGAAAAAGCATAAAATTCAGGAGATTTAAGCAAGTCTAATGTCATTTTACGAACGCTTATAGTGAGTTACTGAAAACAAGGCAAATATAGCTAACTTGACTATATGCGAAACATCTGTAGGAAGTATTCGGGTGAGCGAAATTTAAGAGCGAATTGGCGCCATCGCCAAAAGACCACTCAATTTCCTGTGAAAAAATACACACCGATAGGATTTGAGTTGCGGTTGAACCGCTGATTAGAGTTAGTCTTCTGACCGTCTGTGTAATGTGTGTGTAAATAAGTTCGTGTTGGCAATATTAGTCATCCCTTACCCTCCCCCCCCCCTCAAAAAGAGCTAGACTGTGGATGCGTCGGACCAAACTGCGGACTGATTGTCTCGTGGCTGCGTAGTGTCTGTGAGTTCCCTGGCCTACAGCGCGTCTAGAAATACAGAAGATGTGCTAACTCATGAAATAACAGCCGAAATTCTGAAACACGTTTCCGACTCCAAAAGATTACTTACAACATGATCCCAAAATAATTCAGCAAGTTCAAGATGCCGGCTTTTGAACGCACTTCTTTCCGCCGCCGTCTACAAAAGGTACGCTTCGTAAAATGTGGTTACTAAAGTAGCGCTATTTTTCTCATTGATTTTTGATGCCCTTATAAGTTCAGGTGAAATATTCATTTTTTACTCAGTTGGTAGAAAAGTAGGTTTTCGCCCAATTTTACACCATATGGAAGGGTAAAATAAGGCTTCAAAAAGTTTGCAATTATGGGACTTTTAAGATCGTGAAATGCCCGCTCATAAAACTTCGTGTCTCTGCATCTAATAATCTTGCTTGTAGAGTTTACAATATAGTTCAAATCCACTGCCAAATTTCACGAACCCTATATGGTCCGCTACTAATACCGTAAATACATGCGTGATTTCCCTTACACGGAAAATATACACTTTGTAGTATCGAAACCCTGGATGGAAGTGTCCATGCAGGTCAGGTTCAAAATTATTCGGGAATCGGAAAAGCTTTCTAAAACCGAATTATACACTTCTTTCAAGTATAAAAATTTAGGCAGACGTAAATATCTTACGAATGAGTAACATAATAGCTTGTTTTATGCATATTTTCAATGAAAAATATTTAAACTTTTAAGGACATCGGGTATCAATGGGAAAATTTGTACTATTTAAATAACTACTTTTTTATAAAGCGTACTTTTTTCGGGCGGCCGCAACGAAGTTTATTTAAAAGCCTGTATTTGGAAATAACTGAATCATCTTAGGGATTATATTGCAAGGTGGTCGATACTACAGCTCTACTGGAGTGATCTGTCCGGGTCGAAATCGCATTTCAGAATTTCAGTTAACACTTTGTCAGTTAGCACCCCTAATGTAGGCCCCAGATGGCGTAGGTCCCGCTGCCCAATCCAGGCATCGGCTGGCCGACATGTGTGGACAGTGGACTGGTGCACTAACTGACGCTCCTCACTTCAGGGTTTGATTATAACATCTAGACAGCTACTGATTCAGTCAACTCATTTAACTAAGTTGTGTTACGTAGAATCTGTAGGATATTAATCATCACGATTGTGATAGAGTCAACCACATGGAGTGCTCCACAGATACACGTTTAAAGCAGTCCTTCTCATTAAGGAGACCATGTACAGTGTTGCATTGGGTCTAAATCTTTTTGAGGTACAGTGCGTGACCGATCTCATGAAATGTTGGCCGAAATGCTGAAATGCACTTTCGACAGGGAAGGAATACCTAAGTAACGTTGTAGAATTAGTCACCTTGCAGCATAATCCTACGATATTTCGAACTCGCCGGAATGTCGGCTTTTGAATATACTTCTTTTCAACCTCCTGTAGAAACCGTATTTGATAAAAAAAAGTGATTACCTGAGCAGCGTGCGTTTTTGACATGGATTTTCGATGGTCTTATAAATTCAAATAATTCATTTTGACCCAACTATGAAAAACTCGTCGCCTCCGTGGAATTCGAACCCACGACAGCAAGAGAAGGCTTAAGTACAACCACCTAAGCTATGACGCGAGTTTAATTACATTTGAGTCACGTTTGCCCGCCCAACGTCCTGCAACGTCTGGATTCACCAAATCTGATACAGTAAGCTGATTGCCCACTCAATCCCCCCGGGCTGCATTAGGACCCGTCATCCAACAGCCTGCGATGGTCTCCACATGGGGTCTCAAAGCGCAATCGGACGAGTGGTGAACGTGTCTCTCACGGGAGTAAAATATGTTTTCTCTGGACAAACTGGTCTCCGTAACAGAACATGAACTCCCGCCAAGCTAAGCGAACACGTTGACAATATTCGATTTACGCGCGGCAGACCTCCCAGACGGACATACTTGCTCAAGTTCCTTAAAACGTCACTTGCTTCACTGGAGTCTGACAAGCACACCCATCTGTCATATCATCTCTCTTTAACTCGCTGTGAAGACCACCAGTTTATCGGGCAAAAGATGAAGCTGCACGGTTTTACAGAATTTTTTGTTTTTACTAAATTTTTTGCAGCTTAACTTGGTTGATCGACAAATGAAGTAATATGCCCTATCAGAAAAGTGTTCTTAAAATGTCTTTTTAAACCCAGCGCTCTATACAACTAGCGAGCTCATGTGGTAGTAGTCGTTACATTTAAGAAATGATCATCTGTCCATTTTGCTAATAATCTAATTCTTTACAAAAAGAAGACAAGGTTATGCAACGCCGAAAAAGCTAGAATGTTAAGATTTCACCGAAGGTAACATAGAAAACATGGCCAAGACTATTAATGCTTTCATGGGGAGGCGTGCTAAGGAATTTGTGTGTACAGTGTGTTGACAGACTGTTTGTTTTCTTGCGGATTTCTGCCAGGTTCCCAGATAAGCAACCAATGGCAAATCAACAAGGGCGTTTTCTGTATTATAGTCAGAGTTCTGAAAGCCCTTTCTGCACCTGTTGATATTTTTCGCCACTGATAGATATGTCAGTTATGAGCCTAGCTGTCACCGCTTTCTCTAGCTACATGTCAGTGACCATCAACATAGAAATATTATGTTTTCATCAAACTACAGCTTCCAACTAAGCCCGGATATAAAGAAGTGAAAGCTTCTCTAAATAGCCCATAATCATTGCCCGTGAATTTAGTTATTTTTTATGTTTTCTGGTAGAGACAAGGGACTCTCTGAATATCGCAGCGTTCGCCGAATCTTCGTTGTCGACAATAATCGGGAAAGAAGTATGCATGTGCAACTGCCTTATTGTTTTCAGGTTAATGAAGTTCTCTAGTTTTTAAAAACAATAACGGCATAGATCGCCTATGTGGGTGAAAATTAGGGTTAGGGTTAATATTACGATTAGGGATACGCTTGATGTTTAACTTAAAGTTTGCTTCGGGATTGGCACATGGGAATAAAGCTACGCGCATAGCGGTAGACGCTTTTATTGGCACATCCTCCCAGGTAGAATCACATAAGGGACCTTCAAAGAATTTACCGTGTCTGAGAACAAACTCTATGAGGGTGTTTCATTTAAAGCCCACTGAGAGCAAGTCTTTAGAATTTACATTCAGAAATTAAAATAAACAGCTTGCCAAAAAGCTCGCCGATTTTGATTTTCTTTTCGACTGTGGACCTCGCAACAACCATTTAGTGTGTTAACCCAGGTTGTTAGCACTAGCAGATATCTGCTTATTTTATTTGGGTAGGCATCTATGGCTAGGGTTTATCCGTGGCGGAGAGTTCCGGGTTAGGAATAGGATGTAGCGCTGGCGTTTATATTTTGCGTTTAGGGACGGTATTTAATGTTAGGATTTAAGTTTGCAATTAGGGCTAAGGGTTGGCGTTCGGATACTGCGATTAGGGTTGAGGTTGGAATTAAGGCTAAACTTGGGACCGAAGTTGGAGCTGGGGTTGGGTCTAGGGCAGCGGTTAAAATTAGGTATGCATAAGGGTTTGGAAAAGGCTCAGGTTTGGGGCTAATTTTGGGCTTACGTTTGCCCGACCACCCTACCTTATTGAACCTTGGAGTTTCTATTTTCCGTCCTTTTATACACCAAATTCTCATTTTTGCAAATTGTGCGACTTATCCCGGCACCTTGTTGGAGTAATAAAAGAAAACATATGGCAGAAATGCGGATTTTCTCAAGGTATTCTTCAGATCCCTATTGATGCACCTTCCATCTACCCCACTGATAAAACTAGCGTCGTTCTCACATTACGGAAGTCTCTGTGTCCTATGTTCTCAGTGAACTCACATATTCGATCTTTGCCGGCTCCATTATTATCCCAAAAATGCCTTTTTTATAATGACAGGGAAATCGAACCGTCAGACCTTACTGCACCCTCCAGTCGCGACGTCTGAGGCACCAGTCTCTGACCGAATATCAATGAATTTAAACCTTATATCTGATGAGTAAGTTATTCGAAGCAAGAGTGCAGTCTCACCAAGTGGCGCATCCACCACACGTCTTTGCATAAAAAAAACCTCCACTAAGGGCGCATATGGTGTTTTGACTTGGTTTGTCCTATTTAATGGGGAAAAATGGCCTGATAAATCCAGCAGGCGAAGAGGTTTGCATGACGCCAGCAAAGTCCTGCTCTCGCCGGAGCGAGTGGTCAGTCGCGCGACAAACGAACAGAGCCAGAAGGACAAAACTTGGAGGGACATGCGGACAGGGAGGGGAAGGGGGGCCGATTAGCCGGCTGAGTCGTCTTCAGCAATATAACCTTGTTAACGCAGCGCCTGGAGCTGCGGGCTAGATGATAGCTCAGCACACGCTGTGCTGGTGTGCGAGTTCCGACTCCTGTGGGCTTAATGAGACGGCTGTCGTTCAGGCTTAGCGTTTTGGCGAGTTAAGTGGCGTTTTAGCGTCAGGAAGCGTTTGTTCGGAGTTGGAAAGTACCAGCAAAGAGATAGAAAGAAGATTTTAACAGCCGGCACATTGAAGTAGCCTTAAAAGTCGATTTAACCTTATAGTGTTCTAGTAAGTGATCTTGCTGGAGTGATTTACTCCACTATTGGTATTGTTCACTGTATGATCCGGATGGGTGCTTTGTGGTGCTTTATGCTTTAGATATCCGAGATCTCCAGCCTTTTGTTTTGTTTTGCTATGCACTTACAGTCCGTCCCACCTCACTCCTCGATATCCTCTTAGAAGCCACATTACCGAAACCTACAGACCTAATCATATACCACTGTCCGTCAATTCTGTTTTATTCTACATAAGATTGAGAAACCCGCCTGTCCGCCTACCTGCCTGTATACTTCAAACACCATATACCCTTTTGACTAATGTCTCATATTGTTTTGTGCAGACTACTGGCTCTACGAGTAAGCGCCTCAAACTGAATAACGATGTCAGCTACTACAGATTTGGTCAGAAAAAACAACCTAGTTTTCATAACTATCGGCCTGATATTTTTCCTAAAAATATTGCCCATTAAAGAACTTACTTGCTCCTGGATTATTTTGCTAAATTTCATAGAAAATACGAAAGCACAGATAACGTACTTTGTTTATGTTGGGGATATTTATATTTATAATACTGTCTCTAGACAGATGAAAAATTTCTTGGCCTTAAAATGACTGTCTAATTACATTTATTTAAAAATATGAGCCAATTTTTATTCCTTTATATATAGTGATTTTAACACAAAATGCAAACGAGGTCATATGCTGTATGAGTGTTCTTGATAAAAGCGCGAGAAGTGAATGGCTAGGATAATTATGTGCATGTCGTAAATATTTCACCAACATTAACTCCTCAAAAAAGCAACTTTATTATCTTCCTTTAATTTTCCCGATACACAAGGTAACTTTTCCCCAAAAATACGCAGGACAACTTGCTTGTCCTATCTTTCTAAGAAAAACGTTTATTTTACTCGGGAAACGACACCCTGGAAAAAAGACGCATCACTTAACTCGTCATAATTTTGTTGATTTCAAATTGCACAGTGGCTGAACAGGCGATAACATCGGCGCCATGTTTTTGCAGGGGCTAACCTGAAATCATATTAATTACTATTATCGTAACTTCAATCAGGCAAACACTGTTTTGGCTTCCGAGCGGTCGAAATTTAAATTACTAGGTGCTGCATCTTGAAGGGCATGTTAGAGTTTATTTTCATGTGAGAAAAATGAAAAAAATATTACGAATTCAAATAACTTACCCGTAATGGGTGCTTCTAATTCGATTAGGTTGTTTTCACCTTTAAAGATGGCCGCCGTGTCATTTATAATTTTGAGAGCCGCCTTTTCGGTAAGCCGACCCTCCGCAAAGAGGTGAGATTTCAAAACGTCTAATTTTGGAGGATCGTCGTCTACGAAGATCTCGTCAGTTGTTAAAAGCTGAGTGGGTGGTGGAATTGTGGCTGAAAATGTAAAATAAAAAACTGATATTACCTTTGGCACGATATTGCAAGCACACATGCATCGCGATAATTCGTAAATTAAATACTTAACGATTTGGTTAATTGCGATTTAAATTCCAAAAATTGAACAAGATCACGTCAGCTAACGACCTGGACTACTTGTTTAAGAATTTGTTGTCTATTTCAGAGCCTATGATTTCTACTAACATTTTAAGCCGAGGTACCATTTTCACACACATTTTTGACTTAACCTATTTCTTTCAGACAATTTTTGCCAACGTGTCTGTTTTTTAAACAAAGCACCTTTATCCACCATGGATACACTTTGGTAAACGGGTACATTGTGCTGCTAAAAGCCAGAAAACTGCTGGAACTCCCCATTTCCTCTGTTTTCACTGTTTCTTATAAACCCTTTACGTCCTACTATTGTGAAAACACTTATAAACAGCAAGCAATTCACGACATCTCCATCAAACAAATTGTTCACAACATTTTGCGCTGTTCCTTCTTGCAAAACATTTCCCGAGCACAAGACACTCAAATAAAATGATATCTTCCGGTCGCATGTATACTAAAGATTGCATCATTTTGACCCCGAAAAAATGCAGGATGTCCTAGCTAATAGAGCATGATTGCGATCGAGGTTCTCCGAAAAAAACTGCCCTTTGCAACATATTTATCACTTGACATTTAGGATGGCGAGGGAGTAGTAAGAGCCTCTTTTTCAATGGTTTGGTCGAGGTTGGCAATTCAAACGACTGCCGTGCATTCATGCATACAAAAGGGTCTAAAAGTGGCTGCAAATTGTTTTTGTGATCAAGAGTCAAAAACATGAAAGAGTTGCTGGTCAAAACAGGGCCTCTGGAATGAGCGAATAGTGTTTACTTTGAACTGTTGCTAAAATTCCCTTTTAAAAATTCAGAAGGCAATTTGGCAAGCATACGTCTGCTTTCGATAAATTCTCTTCGGGTCTGTAACGAACAACGGACTGAGATACTATGAGCACTACGTGGTTGATATATTTGCAATTTTACGGAAAAAGTGACTTTTCAGTTCTATTGGGTGGCATAAATCAGGTGCACCAGTCAATCAAATTCATACTTAAAGAAGAACAATCCAATTTGCTTCCTTTTCTGGACGTGTTTTTGGGTTTAAGGCCTGACGGTAGTATTTGACGTAGTGTCTATCGTAAGAAGACGTGGTCCGGACAATACACCCATTTTGAAAATTTCGTAGAGATAAACGTTACATTTAACTTAGTCCGCCGTTTAACGGAATGGATGAACAGAATTTTCTCGGATGATAACGTTGGAAAAGAGCTAAGATCATTAAAAGTCTTTTTCCTCAGAACGGCAGCCCTGACCGATTCAGTGCTAAGAACATGGCCAAAAGATCATCAAAGCCTCCGATGCCGACGGTAGGAAATAAAAGACTTTTTATCAGGATCCCTTTTCAAGGGGACACGCCAAGGGAACTTTTAAGAAGACGCCTAACTCAAGTTGTGTCGCAGACCTTTCCAACAGCTGACACCCGTGTACTGTTCTCCACCAGGTCCCCTCCTATACGAAGAGGGCAAGGACAAACTACCGGCTCAGACTACCTCTATGTGTATTTACTTCTTTACCTGCTCCTGTGGGGCAGAATATATTGGCCGCACGAGCCGGCCTTTATCTAAAAGTGTAAAAGAACATGTCACTTTTTAATTTTCTCAGAAATTATCTACGAGGTTGGGATTGATCAGTTTATTCAAGGTCTATAGGCTCAGACCGACAATTGTATACACGAATATTTGGGCCAAAGTTCATAAGCCACAGCGGGTAACCGCGTAATATTCATTAACTTTCGACAGACAGTTAGTAGTATACCTTAGGACAAGGTGATACCATATTAACAACATAGGTACTAGTCAAAAGGTCATACACGCGTGTTTCGCCGATATTCTGCCGATGCATGGCGCAGCTGCGAGAGGTTCGACTCGTCAGTGGGTCCCCCATCATTCCCCGTGTGTTTTCTGGTAGATACTTTAATTTAGAAATTGTCGCTTTTAAATTTTCTCTGAAATGGGATGGACTTTGGCCCAAATATTCATAAATAAAATTCTCAGTCTGAGCCTATAGATCTTGAATAAACTGATCTACACTAACTTCGTAGATAATTTCTGAGAAAATTAAAAAGCGACAATTTCTAAATTGGAGTATGTACCAGAAAACACACGGGAAATGACGAGGGACCCACTGACGAGCCGAACCCTTCGCAGCCGCTCCATGCAGCGACAGAATATCGGCGAAACACGCGTATATGGGCTTTAGGCTAGTATCTGTGCTGTTAGTATGGTATCACCTTGTCCTAAAGTAAAAGAACAGGTCCCATAATTGCCAAGGCTCAAAGCCACCCGCATAAAATTACCTTTCCAGGGTGGTTCACTCTCCGCCTCCCACCCCCCCCCCGAAGCTACAGCATAATTATTTACTTGCCCGTATCTTCTGACGCATTACCTCAATAGCCAGATAAATGTACAGGCCTGGGGAGAATTTATCGAAAGCAGAATGTATGCTCGCCAAGTTGTCTATTAAAACTACCACGACGAGGGAGAACTTAACAGTTGAAACTGAGCCCATTGACCACTGAGATCTGCTCAAATCGCCGCAGTTAGAACTCCTGTTATGTCGACTGGGGTCAGAAAAATTGTCATATTGGAGACGAGAGTGGCTGGTGCGTTTTGACTGCGGCTTGACCACACACCCAGGATTAGTGATCAGTGCTCGGTAAGTCTTACTCATGTGGAAAACTCAGCCAGCAGCTTTTCGACGCGAGAACCGGATCACAATTCAACCCGCCCCCAGCGGCATTCATGGCGAACGCAAGCAGCCAACGCAGACGACCTCCTTCGCTTGCCCTCAGAGAACCACGCTACGTTGGCCTCAGGAATCAACACTCGTTTAAAAGAACAATATAGGTAGAATGGTATTATCTACAAAGACAAGGGAGACTGGAATGGCCATTTCTGGCTTATTAGCCGTCGTCAGCCAGCAATACCCATGCCGGATGTGTGGAACACCCGAGGCACCAAATCGTGACCTGTTGGTTTAGAAGTCCACGCCTCTACCCACCGAGCCACGAGCCCGTTGCCCTGTCGGTTTTCGATCGGGAATATACAATGGTAGGGGGCGCTCACCGATCGTCCATACGGAACTCACTCGTTCCGTTGTGCCCTAAGGGCTCTCTCTCGGGCCCAACCAGCAGCCGCACAGCGGCGCATGATATATAGGCAGAATGGTATTACCGACAAAGACAAGGGAGACTGAAATGGCTATTTCTGGCCTATTAGCCGTCGTCATCCAGTCATGCCCAACTAAGAAGTCTGGAACACTGGAGGATTCGTCAGTCCGAATGGGAAACGACAAAATCAGCTCATGCTTTGCACACTCAGTAGGCATTGGTCAGCGTGTGGACGTCAATAGAGTCTTTAAGGCAGAGCCACAGCGGGAACAACGGCAGTGGACCTGTGCATACGGACCCTTTCCGAGCAAAGTAAATCCGCCAAAGACACCAGTTTACCGTTTCTCGTACCCAATTCGCTGAAGAGCCTCGTCCCCTGATTGGACTTTGAACAGTAGTTCAATCATCGCGTGCAGCGATGTCAAGTGGGTGTCCCAGAGAATTGGCGTAGGTTAACGACACGATTATGAAGCATTTAGTGATGAGACAGATTTCCAACGCATCTACCGTACCCTCGCCTCCCTAACTTACTTAACTCCAGCAGTAAGGCGGAGTCTGGACGACCGGCGGGTGATCAGACCTTTGAAGTCACCATTTATTACGCATTACTAGGGTTCGAGAACGCATCAGGTTGTTTGTGGTGGGAACATTTGTCGAAATGGCCTGATGACGTAATCCCCGAAGTCGACATTGCCCTCACTTTCATATTCAGAGTCACAGTTCGAGCTGGTCAGTTAGTTAATGAGAGATTAGGTTCAAATGGTTGTCAAGGAGCGACCCTGCATCTAGGCGTGTTACAACACCCTGCCCCGATGTTTTACATTTATCACTAGCGCTTTCCCCACGGCGAACGTACGTATTCGTTTCACTAACTCTCCTCTCCTACTCTTGGGAAGTAAAGACCGACTCCCGTTGCAGACCACATCGATGTTTATTTACTCATTCACTTGCTCCTGTGGAGCGGGATACATTGGCCGTGCAACGAGGCGCCTGGAAAATAAAGTACGTGAACACACACCGGCCAGGCAGAGGTGAAAACAAATCTATTTTGAGTGCTATTCTCGCACATCTTGTCGATATGAATCACCGAGTCGACGCCAAAGAAGCCTTTCAAATTGTCCACCGGACACCAGCAAGTTACTCCAGAGGCCTACGGCAGGAGATGTTAGCTACAGCTGAGGCAGTGGCTATACGGCTAGCCAACCCAGTGCTAAGCTGTCAGAAGACTCTGGCGCAGGCGCTCTGTCTTCCGTGACCAACGCCGACCCCAACCTCCCGATGGAGGTGGTGGGTGCACAACGTATCCGACGTACAGACATTACTCACAGCCTATGTCCCCCCTTTCCCTCGTCCCCCCACAGACTCAATGACCACAACACGCCGACCACGCCATAGCAAGCCTTGCCATGCGAGTGGAGTGGGAACGATGAGTGTTATTTGCCCCTGAATCACTTATAATCCCTGTAACTTCGCATAATTTCGACTTCTATGTAACCGTTTTCGCCTGATGACGAGTTACCGACAACGGCATTTATTCAGAGGTCCACCTGTCCGAGAAGCGTCATTGGTCGGGGTCTATTATGCCTTTCCTCTTGCTTTCATCTGCATCGTTTGCCGAAACCCACCTCTACAGCAAGATGATTGATGTGAGAAGAGTGTCTGAGAGGGATGAATGACTGGAGATAGTGTACGTCAGAAAGATTTTAAGGTCGTCATCTGATAATGCAGCTCTGTCTGATCAAGGACTGGATGTCAGGCTGTAATGCTTGTCTCTAAGAATGGCTCCACGGCATTCTCACTGAGGTAGGGGTCGAGATCGCCTACATAACATGTGATGCATACGACGCAGGGAGTAGATCGTGCGCAGCATGCGTGGACGAGTCACTGCGCTTCAGTCACTGCATCCGATCTCGTCTCGGCGTGAGGAGAGGGAACGGCACAAGACGCCGCTGCTCGGCCTGCCATGCGTTTGACGTCTTTTCGCAACTGGTTCGCTCTCATTTGCGCCGTCATTCCTTATTAAATTATTCGAGAATAAGTAAGCATCGGTTTTTCTCTAACAGGAAAATTTCGTCTAGTAGCTTATAAAACTGCGCAGATGTCCGCGATGATTAATTAGCTGATCTGAGGTAATTTTGCTTGTTCAGAATCAAAAGCCCTTAGACGGTGGTCCAATTTTATTAAAAGCAACTCATTTAAACTTGTCGAGTGACGGTTTGCTTCAAACTCACAATGCAGTATATTGTGTTAACAACTTAGGATAAAAGAATTCTTTCTAGATCTGCCACAAACCCAATGAAAAGAGGCAGTTTGGTCGTGTAAGTTGCTGCCTACATCCATCTCATCAGCCCGTTTTCGGTCCATTGCTCCAGAATCATAACCTTTAAGGATTTTTTTAAAACAACCTCAAACTAAAATTTTTTCGAACCAGATTTGAGGAGCTTGGGCATGGACCATGTCAGCTGGCTTGGGACATTTCTCCAACAATGAACCGAGTATTGGATAAGCGCTTTGCATGTCTACAACAAAGTTCGTTACTTTTAGGCCGATTTTACACACCCCCAAGGCAGATGCTGGTTGAAAACTCGGATCTATGCCACTTCATGAAACAGCCGCGAGTGTTTTGATTAATTTCTTGTATATGGGACATAACCCCACGGATTTTTAATCTTGAGCCATTTTTATTTCTTACGAATTACTATGTGACCTGTGGCCTGTGGCTATTAAATGAGTTGAGAGTACGGCATATCAGTTTAAATGGATGTTTTATGGCACTGACTGCCAGTCAGAAGAGTTGTAGCCTGTTGTGGTGGAACTTGGGGCAACTATTCATATTAGTTTTTGCTTGTCTCGTAGGCTTCACTTCAGACGCTTACACTGTTTTTTCCGCCGCCAATTAAGGGCCCTGAATGTATTACGGGGCCTGACTGACGTTCACGGGCAGGGTTTTGTTACATGATAAAGTATAGGGTGGCTCTGTTTTGCTATGCAGCTACAAACCGGGGTCCCCCTGGACGGCTGCACAGGGGTGATCCATCTGGAGCTCAGAGGAGATTCATTTCCCATCCGGAATATTCAAAGTCGCCTGAGCCGTGCCGGCAACGGCAAATGAACTCGAAATATCTGCCCTTGTCTTTATTGTGAGGCGCTGATTCATGTTAAAATTAAATGTTGGTATGTTTTCTGCAAACCTCTTTTTCTACTCAAGGAAGTTGCTCCTACTACTGAGAGTTGGTCTCATTTCGATTAAATTTGCTTCTCTTTTTTATCTTTGTCTTATTTTTAGGTGGTTAAATCTGCACGCCTATTTCCGCTGCACATCGTGACCCCGGTGCCAGTCGTCAAGGTAGGATTTCTTTTATGAGTTCCCTCTGGCAGTCCTCGTAACTTCAGCTCGTTCGTTCGGTTGACCAGAATGAGCAGTTGTCAGTGATGCATAAAGTATTAACTGACCGGACAGAAATTCCCTGACCTACAGCCACATCGACAGTGCGGGAGAGCCATAATTTCTCATTCGCTTTTTAATTTTGTCTAGTCTAAACGAAGTCATTTGAAGAGAATAAGTAAGTCCCTTTTTGTCATAAAGACAGAAACGCACGTTCTTGGGTGAGCATGCTGCTTACCATTTATTTCTAAGCCGATGAGAAAGAGGAAGGGTTAGGGGAAGGGAATGTTGATGGAGGTGATCATTATTATGACAAGGAGGGGGAGGTAGAGGAGGAGGAGGAGGAGGAGGAGGAGGAGGAGGAGGAGGAGGAAAGGGACAGGGGCCTCCAGCTTTGAAACAAGACACCTCGTTAATAGAAGACAAAAGGCTAGTTATAAGGGGCAGCCTAGAAGCTGATGGTGATGATGATCACGATCATGATGCTATGACCAGGGCCAGAAAGTTTTTTATCCGGCGTTTCAGTCTGTCACTCAAATCCACCATCAAAGACAGTTGCAGACACAGCGCACTTCGACCCAATCGAACAGAAAGATGCGGCCGATTTCCGTTGAACAAGCTGTTACATGAGGGCCGACGTCATTTCTTCTCGTTGCCGCTGCATGTTCAGCTATTCGCGTCCAGCGTGATCTCTTAGTGGCTCCGGTGCGTTTTTTGTCTGCAGTAAACGACTACAGACGTCGCCCCATGCGACAATGGGTCATTTGGTCTCATTAACTGGTTCCTGCTATTTGCTTCTGTTTTTGATTATGGGTTCGAGTCAGAATCCGAAACGTCAGGCAAATAAACCTCTTTTTCTAGTAATTGCGTCCTCTGTAAAATTTCTTGCATCTAATGGTTCGGCCATACTTTCAAGACCAACATCAGAAGCGGCAACTGTTCGGGACGCAAAACGATGGATTCTTGTATTGGCAGTATTTGCACAAAAACAAACATTTGCCTTGGTAAGGCAAGGAAACCAAAGCGTTCGAGACTCACAACTCCCTTATGTTCGACTAGGCATACTGTAGGTGGGCTCACTCATGAAATGTTAGCCGAAATTCTGAAATGCGTTTTTGGCTCGAAAAGAATACTTAAGTAGGGTTGTAGTAATAATTATCTTGCAGCACAATCTTCAGATACTTTAGTTGCTAAGACATGCCGGCTTTTGAACGAGCTTTTTTGTGGCTACATGCGAAAACTACGTTTGTAAAAGTGGCTACTTGAATATTGTTATTTTTTCTCACCGATTTTCAAGGCCTTTATATATTTAAATATATCTTATAGAAAACGTGCATAAAAATGCTCATCTGGTATAGAATTACATCTTTAAATTTAATGTTCAAAAAGGGCAGAATTTGGATTTTTTAAAAATCCTAATTAAGAGGCTTTTTGAGATCATCAAATGCCCGTTCATAAAACTCTTACTAATGTTGTTCGTAAAGTTTGCAATACGGCCTAAATCCACTGCCAAACTTTATGAACCCTATTTGGTTCCCTGTTGACGCTGTGAGGAGATTTTTTATTTTCGGTACATTGGAAATACACACCTTATAGTTTGCAAACACTAAATGCAATTATAATAGTAGCTCAGGTTCAAAGCTATGCATAAATTCGAAAAGTTTTTAGAACCGAATTCTACCTTTTTTCCAAATATAAAATTCAAAGGCGATAAAATTTTCTACCAACCGAATAAATGAATGAACACGTTTATCCATGTTTTCTTTTAACCATATTCAAATATATAAGGGCGTCGAAAATTGATGGGGAAAATTCACACCACTGAAGTAGTCGTTTTTACAGAGTCTAGTTTCTCCGAGCGGCCGGACAGAAGCTCGTTCAAAAGCCCGAATCCTAAAGTAACTGAACCATCATGGGAGTAGTACTACAACCCTACTCAAGTAATCTTTTCAGAATTTTACTTAACATTTCATGAGTTAGCCCATCTACCGTATCACTAAACTTAAATAATTTCTTTTTAATTTTGGTGCAAATTAGTTAACTCTATCTGGATAGTAAAATGACCTAAATTGACTAGTTACAGAGTTGAAAACAATGGTATATTGCGGACCGACAGACTACTTAAGAATGCAATCAGTAAGGAAAATTAAATGTTTGCAAGGAAATCCCATTTAACCAACACCGTTTCGCTGTCAACGCACAGCTTGTGGCGTTTTTGCGAGCGCGTATCCTTTTAAAGGCGTTTGCCTACCTTCCGCTTAATAAACTGATCTAATTTGACAACGAACTACGGTAACTGCGAGCCCCGGGTGAAGGTATTTTGAATTTGAGGGTCCCGGCTGCATCCCCTCCCCTGTGGCTACTTAGAACCGATCGACAGCACTATGTAGACTGTCTGAACGAGTTCACTAATGGTTGTAAGACGGTGGCCAGTGTCTAGCGGGTACGCGATGGCTGAGTTGTTGGTCCTATAAGTCCCGTTGTCCTGTTGTCATGCTTAAAAATCTTCACTCGCCAGAGAGATGGTCTACTCTGCCAGAGGATGTCCGCTGTACAACCAATGAACTTGGCATGTCGCCAAGCAGGCCATATGAGAATTGTGGACTCAACCGTAAATTTACCCAGTACGTTGGATGTATCGTAAAAGATGGGAATGTATCAAAAAGGCCTTCTCTCCCTTGGGTAATCTTCCTCTGATCTTTTCGATGTGCTTGGGAAAATAAATCCTTTCATCTAACTGTATTCCTGCATCATGCACTTATTTATATCCTAGCCTATGCCGATGTCCCCGATTGGGCCGGGGTAAGTCGTTCTACTTCTGCTCACCAAGAACCTATTTGAGTCCTATTTCCAGTCCATTTATATGAAAATAACAAAGTTCATGTACCGCCCAGTCCGGTTTTGCCATTTGTTTAATGAGATATACTTCAGTGCCTATTTCTGTACATACATATTTACAGAAGGTGGGCATATTCATGAAATGTCAACCAAAATTTCAAAATGCGTTCTCGTTTCGAAATTATTAATTACGTGGGATAGTGAAAATAAACATTATGCAACATCACTCTATGATGATACATTTACTTCAGGGTGTCGGCAAGAACAACACTCTGTAAAAAATGACTACTTACGTAGCATGCAGTTGTCTGATTGATTTTCGATGGTTTTGGAAATTCAATTATATTTTATGGAAAACATGCACAAAAATACTCGTGCCTTTATTTATTTGGTAGAAAATCACATCTTCCAATTTTATGTTTGAAGGAAGAGTATTATTCGGTTTTAAAGAATTTTCTAATTCCCGAATGATTCTGAACCCGTGTACGGAAAATTATGCATTTCTCTACGTAAAGAGAAGAGGCCATAAGAGAATCATAAAATAAGGCAGTGGTTTTTAAGCAATACTGTTAACTAACCAAGCCACATTGGTACATATAGATAAATGACGTTTTATGAACGGCCATTTCACGATATTACAAAATCGCATAATTAGAAACTTTTTAGAAGCCGAAATGTAACCTTCCTTCGAGTATGAAACTGGATGAAGACGTAATTCTCTCCCGATTAAGTAAAAAATGAATACTTCCATGCATTTTTCATAAAATATAATTGAATTTTAAAGGGCATCGAAAATCAATGGAAAATTGCATGTTTCTTAAGCAGTCATTTTTGTAAAGTATAGATCTTGCATGCAGTCGGAAGTAAGTCCGTTCGAAAGAAGGCACCTTGAGGCAACTGGATCATTAAATAATTATGCTGGATGACGACTATTTTTACAAACATAATTACTCTTTTCGAAATGAGAACGGATTTCGAAATTTCGGCCGACATTTCATGAGTAAGCCCCACCTACGGTACACGTTCAACAATCAAACTAGAGGACATTAACGTCCATTGCGTTTTGAGGCATCGCAGGAATTGGCTTAGCGACGAAAAAATGTGTAGAAGGAGTTGCGCAGACAAAGATAAGGCGGACAGGAATAGCATTTAGCGCTTATTAACGGTCGTCAACCAGTCCTCATAAACTGGACCTGGGTTCCTTGGTCCTCGTCCGTTATTAAGCCCAATGCCTTTTCATTCACTCTCGAACTCACTGTTTTGTAGCCTGTGATTGGAAATATTAACTATGGTTGAAGAGTGCTCTCCGACCGGGATACGGGTGCGCTCGTACAGCAGTGACTTGGGGCCCAACCTGGAGCCCTCAAAGTCTGTCGCAAAGGTAAATCCTGCTGATGGCAGCTGATAAGTGAGAAACAAGCGTCACGTCCACCCGAATCGTTGTTAGTGCCTCCTTATTTGCATTTACTGCAAATCGCTATATGACTGTCAACCAGGACTTGAGATTGCATTCCAAGGCACAAGTGGACGAGTAGATCATATAACTAGATTGTTGAGCGTCATTCCATCATGCTATACATATATACAGTGAGTGACTGATCCCATAAAATGTTGGCCGAGATTCGGAAGTGTGTTTTTAACTAGGAAGGATTACTTAGGCGGGGTTGTAATATTGTTATCCAGTGGTGTGATCCTGTGACGGTTCAGTCTCGCCAAAATGTTTGCTTTTGAATGCACTTCTTTTCAGTCTCCTGTAGAAACTGTACTTAGTAAAAAAATCACTACCTAATTACCATGCATTTTTCACAG
Organism: Spirometra erinaceieuropaei; assembly: GCA_902702965.1. Classification (NCBI taxonomy): domain Eukaryota; kingdom Metazoa; phylum Platyhelminthes; class Cestoda; order Diphyllobothriidea; family Diphyllobothriidae; genus Spirometra; species Spirometra erinaceieuropaei. The sequence goes on from CACRXP010000302.1 coordinate 333,562, forward strand.
ATTTCCGATGGTCTTAAAAATTCAAATGTATTCTATAATAGATACAGACAAAAAGACGCCGACTTTTACTCGTTTGATAGAAAATCACATCGTCTTCATATTTTGTACTCGAAAAAGCGTGTAATTAGGTTTTAAAAAGCCTTAAATTGTGAGATTTTTAAGATTATATAATGTCCATTCATACAGCCTTGTGCCAGACCGTTTATTAATGCTCCTCATAAAATGCGCATTATTTTCCGCATCCATTGCGAAATATTATATATATATGTTACACAAGCAGCTCACTAATGGTGCAAAAGACCAGACGCAGACGACTGTTTCACCGTTGTTACCGATCATCAGTACGTCAGGAGACACATGAAGTGAAGGATCTAAACATGCCAAGTAGGCGTATGACTCTTACTGTTGTCATCAGTAGCAAGCTGGCCGGCGGACAGATTGATTGAGTTCCTAACCACAACAGTGACGGTTGCACGCCTTCTTAACATGTTTATATATATGTGTCTACCGCACCTCGCAACCTAATTGATGAGCTCCTTCGGACGATAAATGTGTGTAAATAAGGCGTGGGAGTTCGTTATCTAGTTCAGTCAAGGTATGGGATATGTGCGTCTTGTTGGGCCTATATAGACAAACCCTGACGACTGGTCACCCGATAGTTATTAACCTTCAGTTTTGGTTCATTTGGGATTCAGTATTGCAATATTGAGTCGCGCGTACTTTGCAGCCTACTTGGTGATATATCTGGAAATAGGGTCTCTGTTTAACAGCTAAAACATCGAACTGAGGTCGTTTTTTAGAACCTTTTCCAAGTATTTCGGCTTCGTAATGTCCACACTTATCTAATTGTTATCGTCGATGTTCGTATACATAGTGTCTTTATTTTCCTCACAAGATGGCCGAAGGTAAAACCGGGGTGCAATTATTAACTGTCCCGATTTTCTGTCCCGAAAAATAACTGAACTTTTGAGGTCTGCTTGGGTAGCAGTTGTATGTCAAACGTTTTAGGCGAAATTTTGGCCTTTTTTAATCGAGTTAATTACGAACCCAAGAAGTTGTTTAAATGCTCGAGACTAGTGACGAGTGATGCCAAGCTGGCTTCTTTTGACTCAGCTTCTCTGGACACACGGTGGGGCAATTTCCTTTCAAGAATGCATACTCTATTCTGGCGAATTGACATCGACGGGGCGAATTATCCTCAAGGTTGTTTTTTTGCATGACTAAGGGCAGAGTGCCTTGTGTGTTTCTTAGCGTCTATAACGACCCCAGAGAACCGTTGCATGCCATTTGAAAGTAAGAACTCCATATTGAGCAGTCCTCAGCCAGGTATGAAAAATTAACTGCCATTTTAATAACTCAGTCAGCATTTCAGTCGATGCGGATTGGTAGATGAAGATACCTCCACAGTCTTCTACAAAGCGTAATTTATGCAGTTTTCTCGGTTGAAGTTTTATTTGCGTCCCAAGAAAGAAAACTAGCAAGACTCAAAGTTGTTCATACAGTGACCTTATGCCCCAATCTTACTGTCACTGAGCAGCAGCCAAGGACGTCACTTTTACCCATTAATTTCCCAGTTTTTCGCCTTCAGCGTGTAATTTCTATGACGCCTCAGAGGGAATTTTGTAAAATCATCGTTTATCTGATGGTCCAGCAACTTTTATCAAAAATGTGACATCACAAGAAGATACCATTGCACTAATTAATTTGTCCACCTCAATTCAGCCCTCCCCCCAGCCCTTTGCCTATCCCTAGATGCGTTATTTGTCAAGAAAGGCTATAATTTCTTGGAGGAATAGGCATTTTTCTCGTAATTAATTGTGTGGTACAAATAAACGCAGGGAATATTTGGCCTGACACAGGGAAAAATATTTTTCACGTCGATCTCACAGCAAGCTACCTTCTTCAGTGTCTGCATTAAGAGCGATTTACTTCTTCTTTCAAAATCAGGTTTTGTGAACTATAATAACGATAATGCTAGCGATAATCAAATTCAAACTTAAATGAAGACCTGAAAATGACGTAGAAAGAAACTTTGATTAATTGATCCGATTTGTTCCGCACGAATCTTGCTCACATATCCATGCAAACATAAGATATACGCTATAAAACATTATCTACAAGAAACGTAGTTATACAGTTCACGGTCTAAAGCGATTCTAATTTACGATAAGTAATTGTTATCTTCTATGGTGTACGTTAGAGTTTAGCTTTTGTCCTTTATACCAGGTAAATAACGGTAGCTTGTCTATCTTATGGAACTTTAGCCGAAATCTTAATGTGTGTTTTCCATTAGAATGGATCACTTAATTGCGATCATAATACTGGCTGTCTTGTATCATAATCCTAAAGCATTTCAGCCACGTTTGGATGCCGGCTTCTGGGTGAGGTTCTATTCAACCGTCCTCAATCGGTAAAAACGGCTACTTAGGCAGTACAATCTTTACCATTCATTTAAAAAGCCCGCAAAACCATTTTTCTTGCAAGTATTTAATATAGAAATACGCTCTTTTCAACTTTTATACTCAAATAGGATATTTTCAGGTTTTAACAAAATTTAATTTTGTGATTTTTAACAGCGTGAAATGTCTTTTCCACGCTGCTTATGAAGCAAATACGATGGTCCACATTCAATGCAAATTTACTGGTCCTTATATGTTGTATTCTTAGTGACATAGATAAATATGGGATTTTCCTTGCACGTAAAGCTTGCCGTTTTTAAACCCTATGTGCAAGTACAACTGAAGGTTAGGTTTTGAGTTCAATGAGACTTTTAAAAAAATTTAAAATCAAAAGGTACCCTTTTGGCGGGCAAAATTCAAAAAATACGCACTCTGCTACCAAACGAGTACATAAAAGAAAAAAACAGTTTTGTGCATATTTTCAACAGGTCGCAGGATCGAATTCCAGGCCTGGCTGACTGACGACATCCCGCTGTGCCTTAGGGCTCTCTCTCTCGAGCCCAACCATCAGCCGCACAGCAACGCTTGATATAGGGAGAACGGTATTACCAAACTAACAGGTCGCGAGTTTGAGCCTCAGGTGTTACACCCCTCGCGGTTGGGTGTGGCTCGTTGGTGACGGCTAGTAAGCCAGAAATGGCCATCCCAGTCTCCCTTGTCTTTGTCGGTAATACCCTTCTGCCTATATATCATGCGCCGCTGTGCGGCTGCTGGTTGGGCTCGAGAGAGAGAGCCCTTAAGGCACAACGGAACGAGTGAGATCCATATGAACGATCGTGAACGCCCACCTACCATTGTATAATCCCGATCGAAACGGACAGGGCAACGGGCTCGTGGCCCAGTGGTTAGAGGCGTGGACCTCTAACTAACAGGTCGCAAGTTCGAGCCTCGGGTATTCCACACCTCGAGGTTGAGTATGACTGGCTGACAAAGACTAATAAGCCAAAAATGGCCATTCCAGTCTCCCTTGTCTTTGTCGGTAATACTATTCTGCCTATATATCATGCACCGCTGTGCGGCTGCTGGTTAGGCTCGAGAGCGAGAGAGCCCTAAGACACAACGGGACGAGTGAGCTCTGTAAGAAGGATTGGTGAGCGCCCCTCTGCCAATAAAATATTTTTACATCTACAAGGAAACCAAATATCGACGGAAGCAATGCGTACTACCCAAGGAGCTTTTCTTTACCGGGTGTGCTCTATGCAAGTGGCTAGAACGAATTCGATCTTTAAACCGGAATCATGACGTGACTGTAATATCTTAAATTATACTGCATTCTGATCAATGGTAGAGTAGGTGGGTAAACTGGGAAAATGTCAACCGAAATTCCGAAATGCGTGTTCGGTTCGAAAAGATTAAGGAAGTAGGGTTGTAAATTTGATCGTCATGCAGCATAATTCTGTAATAATTCAATTCGCTAAGAATGTCGGCTTTTGAATGAACCCCTTTTGGCTGCATGCAAAAACTACAGTCTGTAAAAAATGACTGCGTAATTATCATGAATTTTTCTCACTGATTTTCGATGCCCGTAAAAATTCAATTATATTTCCAAGAAAGCATGCATAAAACATTTGTTATTTTGCTCTTTCAGTAGACAATTACGTCTTTTTTCAATTTGATACTTGAAGGAAGTGTATGATTCGGTTTTTAAAAGTTTCTAATTGTGAGATCTTTAAATAACGCCATGACTCTGTGTATACCAGTATGGCTTGCGAAGCCAACAATATGGCTCGAATTCCCAACAAAATTGTACGAACCCCATATGATCTCCTCTTAAGGCCGTAGGGAGATGTATGATTTTACGTTGGCGGACAATATACGGCTTGTAGTTTGGAAGCCTTGAATGCAAGTGTAACGCAGGTTGGGTCCAGAGATATTTGGGAATTGGCAAAGTTTTTAAAAACCGGATTGTATTCCTCGTTTAAGCATAAAACTGGAAGAAGACGTAATTTTCTACTAGATGAGCAAGCGAATGAATATTTTTATTCATGTGATATATGAAAGATAATTGCGTTTTTAAGGACATCAAAAATCAATGAGAAAAATGCAATTTAAGTTGTCATTTTTTACAAAGTGCTGTTTTTGCATGCAGCCGAAAAGACGTTTGTTCAAAAGCTGGCATCCTGCGATTACAGGATAATGCTGCAGGATGATTATTTTAACAACCGTACTTCATTAGTATTTTTAAAACGAAAACGCATTTCGGAATTCCTGTTGACATTTTATGAGTTGGTCCATCTACTGGACAACACAGTCGAAGTAGTTCATTTTACGTGAAAGCACATTTAAGAATTTCGGCTAAAATTTTAAAAGACAGACTAACTACTGTGTATATCGGACTGATGCGCCATGCGCACCTCACAACAAACTTTAATGCAGGTTCCATCTCCGATTAATGTTTTTGATTTGCCAGCCGGGTTACCTTTGAAAGTTAATAGTCGACGCTACTGGGAAATTCAGCGGAGAACGTATCACGGTTAATGACGCTCACATAAAAAAATTGCAAAAGTAATGAATCACCCAGTGATCTACGGATTACGCGTTGCAAGCACGAAAAACGTATGGAGATTTCCTGTGTCAAATTCATAAAAAAAAAACGTAGTCGTAAAAATGCAAAGCTCAGTTGGAATGCCGCTATGCCTTACTGCCGCGTTGAACTGAGTACAGTGAAGCGTGCACTTCTATGATGAATTGCCGATTTCTTGTGATTGTTTTCTCTTCCAATGAATCAAAACCAGGCGTATGCAGGAATTAGAAGTCGGCTCCAGCAGAAAAAGATGCCGCACAGCATTACAAACCACAGCTAAACTGGATATCGCATACTGAACCAGTCTTGTATTTGTACAGTCAGTTCCGATTCGCCGATGCCGTTGCATAGACGTAGCACTACCAAGGATGCCCTGCTCGACATTCGCTGTCAGCAATTGACAGGAAAAGTGACATAGGTGACACAGTCCGCCTCAATCCAAAAAACTGTAACTCGGCGTCGTGAGCAACAATGTCTGGCCGGTGTTCCACAAAGTGGACGTAGAAAATGCGACTTGTCTGACAGTTGGGCGGAATTTCGAGGCGTCTGTCGCACTCACTCCCTCCTCATCCATCTGATACTGATAGCAAAACATTATTAAAGCAAACAGATTGACTGACAAAGGCAAACAAACCGTCTACGCACGCCACACGCGTGCCGAGCAACTGGGCGCTCACGCCAGCGAGAGTTTCATAAGGGCCACATCAAGAAGAAGCCATTGGTGCCTGAGAACGGTTGAGATATCCCCTCAGCTGGTAACTTTACGAGTCAGGACAATTGGTGTGTCATTATATATTCATGCACGTGTAGCGGGCAGCCATCATAACCGGTCTGGCATCATTGTTCAAGACCTCGCTGCCTCAAGGTCATTCACCCCTTGCAGCGAGCCGTTCCAGACGCGCTGACCTGAAGTCTCACGACCGACAGCTCGAGCAATCCTGCGTCCGCACAGAGTCGCAGCTGCCCATGCGGCCACTTGAACGCACCTCCCCCCTGCAACCACAACCTAAGCCACTGGGACACCACTCCTCGGTAAATGCAACACACGCAGACTGAGCACCACCTGCGCTTGGCCCACAAGCCTACAAAATCGGCTGTCAGCACTGTCCCAAGGACTCTCATGCATGACTGGACGCAGTCAACACCAGCCCCTGGCTTCACCAGTGGCCATTGCCGCCTGAAAGGACAACTCCGGGTTCTGTGCACAACAAACTCCTCATTCTGCTGCCCTCCGTCTTCTCCTTCCAGCACGGGGTTTGACTTGATAATTGTAGCTCACAGACTGCACGCATTCTTACTGCTGTGCCGCTACACCCCTAAGGTTTACATAAAAGAAAATTACGCTGATGTGCGGTAAGGATCGAGTCTCCAATTTCGGCCTCCACCTCCATTTCCTCTCCCATGCACCTGGTTATCGAACAAGCCCGCCAATCGGCTGGTGATAGGACTGAACGCGGCGTAAAGGACTGCATTGAGGAGTGCCACCACATCCGACATTACGGCCGTCCATCGTGTGCTCCATAGCTAGGTGAAGCGGGCACGACGACTCAGGCGTGAATTAGCTTATAGTGAATGTAGGCTTGCGCTGCATCTATCGCACTCTCCCCTCCTCCCCACATCTGGGCCCGCTTTCAAGAAAAAGTCAAGAAGACCGGAGACGGGGATGGCGCAGGTGAGTGGCGCGGCCGAACCCGCACCTTGGCGCTCCACTCCACCCCCCCCCTGATCCACACAGCAAGGGATTATATTTTAACCAACAGCAGCATCACAACGGGTCAGAAGGACGAGGATGTTTCGACAACCGTGCTGACGACTTGTATACCCAGCGGGAGCGTAAGCACATCTACCGGCAGCGAAGCATATGTCGGCGGAGAACTGCCAGCTCATACCAGGCTGCGAAGGCTATGGTTTGCTGATCATGGTATTACAGACGATTACGTACATACCTTAGTAGTGTCCATTGAAGCCATTCTTCGAATAAATGATGGCGTACAGATGATCGTGGAAGAGCTTTCCGCAAGTCAGTCGGCAGTGAAAGGCCGTGATAACTCTTGCATATTCCAAAAATTATTCTAGTGCTTACACTGAGTAGACTGTAAACTTCTTTGTCACTCAAGCTTAACCCCTTCCTTATAAAAAACTGCCCTGGTCTTGTAAATTCCATTCTCCAATCAAAAACTGTGTCTATACTGCGGACGTCAACCAAGTGCTGACTTTCACACCGTCATAAGTGAGCAAACTTCACTCACGTGTTAATTGATTTAGCCTTCAAAGGGAGTGATTAGGGTACGTTTATTTCCGATCTGACATTTCCGGAGACTGGAAATCCAAAAATTGTGGTTATCGTTTACGGAGTGGCCATTATTGGTTATGCGCTGATCGATCTCTTTTACTCTTTTCCCCAGTCCTTTATACTGTGCAAATATAATTTAATATGCGTTTATTAATCCGCAAGCGCATATTTCCAAGAAGTTTTTTGTATAATTAAACAATCTGTTCAATGTTATTTTCGTATTTTTACATAATCAAAATGTCTACGCAAGTGATGTGCAATGTGCTGCGAAAGTGAATTTTTGATGAAATCATTTATTCGAGTCAAAGCCTTCCAAGAAACGGGGTTGGCGTTTGCTTTTAAAAGTGTTCACCGCAGCAAAACGGCTCTCCTAATTTAAAAATGTAAAATACTTTTGGGCGTATATGATAAAAGGCAGCCGCTCCCAATTTCGGTGCACGTGTGATGACCTTCGCCTCAAAATGCTGCCAGAATTCATTCAAAAACTCAAGTTGGTAACAAAACTTGCTTAACCACTTGGAAATCGTTAAGAAAAGCAGACACACTTTCGACTTTATAACAGGGCCTTGTGGGCCTGTCCGCGTTCCACAAGCGGACAGTGCTCAGACAAATCACAGCCCCTTTCAAGTTTTAATGGCGCATACACCTAATAAAATGCCTTTTATTCAAGGCATTAAAGTTGGTCTGGGGAAAAACAATTCGCGGCTCACTCGACGGGACTCGGC
>CACRXP010000302.1:344156-437164 GCA_902702965.1 Spirometra erinaceieuropaei
TACAAGTAAATTAAGCGTAGGTATCACGCATTGATGGTTAAGTCGAGGCAATTTACGACTAAAAACCAAACAATCAAGTAATCACTGCGTCACGCACCACCACCTATGACGAATGTGGATGGTGCTGCTCTCATACGGTGGTCTAACAATTGCTTACCAAAAGTACTAACATCGGCAGACTAGCAAGGAAGGCTGGAATGACCATCTCCGGACTGTTGCCTGAGATCTGCAACCCTGAGGCTCGATCGCGCAACCTGTTGGTTAGAAGCTCAACGCTCTCACCACTGGACCTCAGGAGTTGCACACCTCGGGGTTGGGTACGGCTGACTGACGACGGCTAATAGGCTGGAAATGGTCTTTTCAGCCTTCCTTGTCTTTGTCGATAATAATATTCGGTCTAGTATTCATGCCTTGGAGTTCGCATTGCAGAAACTACCAGCCGCGTCCAGGTAGACGCTGAGCTACTAGCACTTTTGCCACGACGTGGAAGGAACCGACGAATAATCTGTCCGGGCGTTTGGCCAGTATACACTCGATCGTGGCCGACAGGACTACGCGCCCGTGGCTCAGTGGTTAGGGGAGTTTGATATCTAACCAACAAGGCGCGAGATCGAGCTCCAATGGTTGCCCACTTCGGGGTTGGGTACGGCTGGCTGACGACAGCTAATAAGACAGAAACGGTCAATCCAGCCTCCCTTGTCTTCGTTGGTAATGCTATTCACGCGCCGCTAACAAGGCTCTAGAGAGCGCTCCAAGGCACAATGTGACGAGTGAGTCCCGTAATGCGACCGCTAAGCGTCTCTCTACACTCTCATGATAGGTTCTAGGGCAACAAACGAGTAAAATTCCCGTCCCAGTGGTAATGTCTCCTTTTAAGGAGTCAAAGATGCTCAGTTTTTGCGAGCTGCAGTTCATTTTCCGAAATAATGCCTGCGATATCTCTTGACATGGTCATAGTGCGTGTTTCTTTGACCTTTCTAAGTTACTGGAATTATATAGCTAAAAATGGCCCCTCAACTGCGGCCTCTTTAAATTCTGACAAATGGATTCCTACTCGAAAGACAACTTTCAATCAATGTTTCTTGCGGCTCTTTGTAAGTGAAACATTCGATTATTAGAGCAAATGTTGGCGTACTGAAAAGTGAAAATATTTCAGTCTTCTATCTTCCTCGGAAAGTATGGCTCTAGCATTAAGGAAATCATTACAAATGAAGCTTTATGGGTTTCAGCAGCGACGAAATATCGGCGCTCATTTAAGCACCACGGACTTCAACTCTTTTAAAACAGCGGGGCTAAACGGTACTTTCTCAATTATCCCAATAATTGCGTTTTTCCCCTTCCAAAAGTTACTAAAAATATCTCTCTTATTAGGTTGGACGAGCTAAAAGGTGCTTCAAAAAAACTGAAAATTTTTATTTTTTCTTCCAGCGACGCACTCCTTTTTGCGCATGTTTCACTCTAAATGCCCTTGCCGATGTTTCCCCTCAAAAACCAGTTAATCCCTCTGGAGCATCAGGTTGGGAGCTTGCAGTTTGTTACTGGCAGAATTTGATAAAACACTATCCTCCGTTACCCTTTAGTTAGCTCAGTCGCAACGCTGCCTAGTAGATCGTCCCTATCCAAGTCATGCGCGGTCTAGAGGTTACCGATGATAAAACGCCACTGGCCCTGATTTGTCCTTACTAACAAGAGAACATCAAGTGTCAGCGGTTGCCATTTGGCATTCTACGCTGTCCGACTGTCCGTATTCCGCGGTCTATAATTCGCAGGTGGAGGAAGTACCCAGCTACATATACCTCATATCAGCAGGCATAAGTACAGTGAGTGACCTATCTCATGAAATGTTGCCTGAAATTCTGAAATGCGTTTTGGATTAGAAAGGATTACTCGGTCGCGGTTGTAATACTGCTTATCTTGCGGCATACTCTTATAACATTTCAGACTTGGCAGGATGTCGGCTTTTAAATGCAGCTCTTTTCAATCTCCTGTAGAAAGCGTGCTCGGTAAAAAATGACTACTTAAATAGCATGCATTTTTCCCATAGATTTTCGATGGTCTTGCAAATTCAAATATATTTTATACAAACCATAAACAAAAATATGCTTTCTTTTAGTCAGCCAATAGAGAATCACATCTTCTTTATATTTTATACTTAAGGAAGGAGTATAATAAGGTTTTAAAAAAAGTTTTCTAATAGCCAAATAATTTGGAGCCTGATCATTCGCTGCATTAGCGCTTAGTGATTTCAAGCTACAAGGTGCATGCGTTCCGCGTAAGAAGAATCACATATTTTCCCATGGCATTAAAGAGATATCATGCAGAGTCCATAAAAATTTGCAATGGATGCAGACCATGTTGTACATTCCATGACGAGCAGTGGTAAACGGCCAGGTACGATGCTATGTGAATGGACATATCGCGGTCTTAAAAAGTCGCATAATTAGAAACTTTTTTTAAAACCTAATTATACTCCTTCCTTAAGTATAAAATATCAAGAAGACGTGATTCTCTATTGATTGACCAAAAGAAAGCACATTTTTGTTTGTGGTTTCTATGAAATATATTTGAATTTCCAAGACCATTGAAAATCTATGGGAAAAATGCATGCTATTTAAGTAGTCGTTTTTTACCCAGCACGCTTTCTAAAGGAGACTGAAAAAAGTGCATTTAAAAGCCGACATCCTGCCAAGTCTGAAATGCTATATGAGTATGCCGCCAGATAAGCAGTATTACAACCGCGACCAAGTAATCCTTCCCAATCGAAAACGCATTTCAGAATTTCAGCCAACATTTCATGAGATAGGTCACTCACTGTACTATTCTTAACACAGTATACGGTAGTTTGGCCATCGTTCTGGGCGATGTCGTAAGAGCAGGCACGGAGACTTGTGTGTGAGTGGGTTTGTAGTGGCAGTAGACTTGCACAGCATCTGCCGCGCACTCTCCTCCCCCACCTGGATCCGGTGTCAAAACAGGGTCAAGAAGAACGGAGGCGGAGGATGGCGCAGGTGGATGGCACGGTCGAGCCCGCACCTTGGCGCTTCACTCCACACCCCCCCGGGTACACACAGCAAATGACCACGATTTTAACCAGCAACAAAAACGGGGGGGGGGCGACAGGGGTCCCTGTGTGAGCGACGTCTGTCGGCAACTGGGTCTGCCACCCCACTCCGAAATTCTGTCGTGGTGCGCATTCCGATAATGTCTGCTAGGATCTGCTATGGCCCCTGTGTTGGTCCGTCACATCAACCGCGTAGACTGTTTTGGAGACACAAATACAGTACGTGACCTGTCTCATGAAATCTGACAGCGGAAACTGATCAGACAATTTCTGGACGCCTTTAATGTTGAGCATTTTGTTTGCTCATCTATTTTATTCAATAAAATGTCCTTTTCTTGTGCAGAAATTGTGTTCACGTAATTACATCCAGTAAAATATCAGTAATTTTCAGCAAAAATGGCCGTTGGAATATATTCGTGCAGTTTCCTATGCTAATACATTTCCTAGACTCCGGTTACGCATCTGAGCGACTTTTTCATTCAAAGGATATTAATTTACCCGAGAGACTTTTGATAAACAGATTTAGCCGAACTTAAAAATTGCACGGCAGTTGTTTGCACGCAAGTGAGGCCAAATATACAGATGTTTTGTTCAAAGCTCCCCAATTTTTTATTTGTTTCTGTTGCCTACCATCAGCTTAAATTAATGTCCTGCTGTAAAAGTATATTGAACTGCCATTCCAAGGTATTTAAAGGAAATGTGTAACCCATATGTATTTCAAACGCTACTGGAGAAGCTACTTTAATTAGGAGTATTGGCCTGTTTTACTGCATATTGTTACAATTCTGGCTGCCTTCATATGCAGAACCAATGCGTTTGCAAACACATATTTCAAATACGCAAATCTCCTCCGCTTCCGGCCTCGCCATTTTACGCGTAGGTCTTCGTTTGTTTTAAATGATGGTTTTAGGCCAGAAATAGTGTCTCGATGTAGGAGTTCACTTATTTTCCAGCATCGCAGTGTGAATGCGTTGCTGGTCAGAGTGGAAACCAACAACATCTATAAACATTTTTCCTTACTTTCCAGAGGAACTAAATTCTCTCAAGCAACCACGGCATCCTCCTAAAGTAGTTCAATCTCTGCTCTAACAGTGTATACATGATCCAGCACCATCACCCCACCAGTTCATCACTTTTTCGGGCCAAAAGTCATGTGAAAGTCACAGGAACCGCTAATCTGCATTCCCTTTGGACGACCTTGGTGGGCGTGTCCGGATTTGTGTGCGCTATACATCTACCTACCTGAAACAGACGATGTCTAACCCATTTTCTCCAAGAAAACGTTCTACAAGCGAGGCAGCGACGGTGGGCAATAAATAACCTCTCTGGCAGTAAACACGGTCGTACGAAGGATGTGCAGGAGATGAGGAATTTCGGAGCACGGCGCTATTTTACGCTGAGGGATTTATGTGTACGTTATTTTTTCAAAAAAGTAGAGAGAGAGGGGCTTTTTCCTGTAGAAGCCGCCAATGGGTGCATGAAAAGATATCAGTGGGTGGAAAACATTCCAGAGCGTCCCAGTATTTTCGCTTGCTGAATCGGCCACACCCTTGTTGTGTGTGTGTGGCGGTCGGAGTTTCGACGCAGGAAGAGGCGACTTCGTCGCGCACAAACATATACTGGCTAATACGGCGTGATTGTTTGTCCCAGATTTGGAAGAAGAAGAAGAAGACCTTAATTTCCCTCACTGATTCAGACTCGAAATGCGGCCCTGCCTGCTAGTGTCTGAAAATAAATTTTTACTGACGATGGTTTCACGTTTTGACGTGGCCTTCCTATCGTTTGCGTCTGTTTACCACGTCCTATCCAACAGTTTGGTCGAAAATAAAACTCTGCGACTGCCCTTGATGATGAATTTGATTGAGAATTCAAAACTTCAGACCAGTGAACTTCATCACGGATGGAGGCGAATATACGAATCGCAGGTTCTTGTTGTAGAGAAGATGAACACGTGATCTCTGGGACAGGACGTGGATTAGTCTGAGAATTCAGTCTTGTCAAATGAGCACCGCTTGATTACGAAAACTGTTCACTGAACGCCGCATTCTCAGAGCCTCTGACGATGGCCTACTGTACGAGACCTATAGCTCAGATCCATACACGTACTGTCCGAGAGATCGCGTGCCCATCTACTTTGCAGTAAATTTCAGCGACTGCGTCTACCTCGTTGGAACTGCTTCTCGGAACCAGCCTATTCGCTTCTATTGACAGCATTAGTGTGTCAGGAGGCAAGGTCACCAAGTGTCTCTTTTTGGGAAAAAATTATTCATTACTATCTGAAGTTGTTTTAGTACAACCTATGCAATTTATAATTTGAAATGACTCGCCAATACCAGCGAACAGGCGAGTCCCAGGAAGCAGTTAGAAAAAAGAACATGCCATCTCCGGAATTTTATTTGCCAGAAGTTATGGATTTTCACTCAAACGCGTCATCAGAGACGATTACAGAAAAGATGGATGAACGCACAAGGGGTTTGCAGCTATAAAACGCAGTTAGAACGTCACCACATACCCATAATACAATAGGTGTGTTAGCTCATTAAATCTCGACCGAAATTCTGAAATACGTTTCCGACTCACAGAAATTACTTAAATAGTGTGTTAGTATTAACTACCATGCAGCACAGCCCCAATATATTTCAGTTACTTCAAGATGCCGGTTTTTGAACGAAAGTTTTCCTGGCCACCTGTAAAAACTACACACTTTAAAGGATGACTGCTTAAGTAGCGTGACTTGTTCTCATTGATTTTCGGTGTCCGTATAAATTTAAAAATCTTTTCAAATTCAAACATATCGCTTAAATAGCCTGTATAAAACATTCCCTCTTTTGCTCATTTAGGGGAAAATTACGTCTTCCTTACATTTTATGCTTGAAGGAAGGGTATACTTCGGTTTTAAGGAGACTTCTAATTACGAGATTTTCGAGACCGTGGAACGTCTATTCATAAAACATTGTGTCTCTACATTTACTAGTATTGCTTGCTAAATTCACAAGTTGGCTCAGATTCACTGCGCAATTTTATGATTTAATCTTGTCTTCTCCTAATAACTTATGAGAATATACGATTTTCCATGCACGAAGGATACAGTTTATAGGTTGGAGACCCTGAATGCAACTGTAATGGCAAGTCGGGTTTAAACTGAAAAAAATTTTTAAATCTAACTGTACACCTTTTTCAAGAATAAAATTTAGTAAATACGTAATTCCCCCCCGCCAAATGACTTAATGATTGAATATGTTATGCCTGCCTTCTACGAAATATATTTGAATTTATAAGAGCATCGAAAACCAATGGGAAAAATTCCTATTATATAAATAGTCATTCTTAGAGCACGGTTTTTACAGACGGTCGAAAGGATTCCGTTCCGTAGCCGGCATCTCGAAGTAACTGAAACATCCTGGGGGTAGGCTGCGCGGTTATTAATACTACAACTCCGCTTAAAGTGTTTTTTTCTAGTGAAAAACGTATTTCAGAATTCCGGTGAACATTTCGCGAGTTGAAATAACTACTGTAACTGGCGGCTCACACAGTCACCGACGAATCAGACTGCCAGAACATTTTAATTGGTCGAGCTGATTTTTTTCATTTAAATTTTGTCGTCGTTTACTTAGTGTTCCAAAACAATGCGTAGCATCCGCTAAACAGCCCCCATGAACCCATGTCAGTTACTACACCCACTCTCATCCTCCCTCGGCTGAGCCAGGAATTTGCATATAGATATTCTGAATGGGATAACAGAGGCAAAAGCGTACCCAATGCCACTTAAGCTTTTACTCTCCTCAGAGGAGAACAAATCTGATGCTTACTCAGACAGTCATGTTAAGCTATCAGTCGTAGCTCGAAAAGAGGTCTCCAAAAAAACCTACTGCGCTGGTTCTTTCGGGTCAGTGCATTTACGCCTGCTTTTGGCGGCCAGAAAGTAAAGCCTTCAGTATTTTATGTGCCTACAGGACCCCCACGTACGTGGGACGTACAGACTTGGGTAGCACCACAGGAGCCGATTCCAGTTATCGTTGTTTTCTGTTGCAGTCGGGTCATAGTGTATGCGTGAATAGGTAACACGATGGCTTTCTAAAAATCTCTTTCCCACTCTCTCACAACAAACCCATTCCATACAATTTTCCTCGAAACTATCAGGAAGTCGGTGGTCTAAAACCACATCCCGAGCCGAGTACTCTAGTGGTATTCTTTCTGTGAGCCATAGCAATCCGGTCTGTGCATGAGAGGCCTTCCATTAGACGCGAAGTCGTACTGCATAAAGTTATATTCGCGGTACAGTGTGGAGGATGGCTTTTTTCCCATCTCAGGGGTTAGTGTTTCTGAGTTTAATTCATTGGTACCTGACGACTTGGTTATCACAAGGTGAGTTCGCAAGACTTTTTTGTCGGAGCGATAAACTACTAAACCTCCGTAGTCTTGAAATTTACATGATAAATAATCGGAATTCAGCAATTGGATACTTAAATAAGATCAGGGCCTGAAGTACTCTGTCTAGCAAACTCTAAAAGCAGAAATTTCTTGTATGAACAGTTCATGAACAGCTGCATTTTAGTTGATCTGTGGCGCTTGTTTACGTCTTTCCGAAGAACTAACTGAACAAGTAAAGTGTCCGGTTACTCACTAAACTCAGGCTCTGCTGAAAATTTTAAGTACTATGTCCCAATGCGTAGGGAGATAATACGTAGGTTTGCTAATACTGCTCTCAAAGGTTGCAGCGATATCTATATCTACTGCAATACTGAACAAGCATTAAGGGACTCCCCGTAGAGAACCTAACATTTTAAGGCCGAGACTCGTTATGTTTGACAAACCTAGCCGGATGACGACGCATGTATTTCGAACTCTTTTTACAGCAATTCCAAGAAAATATTCGTTTTTATAATAGGCAGCAAAATGTACTATTTAGTGCTTTTTCGAACAGAATGTGATTAAATATGTCCAATAACAAAAAATGACTAGACAAAGTGTATGGCAATTTAGCCGTGCTAATTGTCCAAATATCCTATATGAACATGACAGGAAGGCTGCCCATTCAGAAGCCAGCCGGCCTATAGTTAGTTTTGTTGATTTCGTAGCCGTACCTGAAGTTGACAAGCCCCAGCCCCTAAGCCCAACCGCTAACCCTCAAACCTTACCCCTAACCCCAACTCTTCACCCCCAATCCTAACCCCTGACGCCAACCCCTAATCCTGACCCCTAACACTAACCTCTAACCTCAACCCCTAACCCTAACCCCTAATCCTAGTCCCCTACAGGTACGGCTAAGAAGTATGTTCTTGCCCAGCCACAAACGCAGTTGTGCAAGGACGCTCAATTGGCGTGTTGAGACGCACTGCAGTGAGCCGGAAAACAAGACTGCCAAACTACATGACCTTTGATAGCCGTTCAAATCCAATGGCTTCTCGGGCAAATTTATCAACAGGTCTGTGTGCGAACAGGAGGAAAGTCCAAATTACACGGACCCCAAATTTTCGCGTTTCCGTACTTCAAGAATGTTTCAGAGGCCGTCGGCCGCCCTCTTGCATCACTTGGGATCGGAGTTGAACACAGACCGGAGGCAACCATCAGACGTCAGATAGGGAAACCAAAAGACCCACTGCCATGGCAAAAAATGTCTGTAGTCGTCTACTGGATCTGATGCAAGTGCAGAAAAAACAACTACGTCGGAGAAACCGGGAGACTACTCCGAACAGGCAGCAGCAGTGCGGAGAAATGATGCTGCCGCTTAAGTTCTTGGTCCACCACTATCTTTGCGGTATACGAGGATTGCGGTGGACTAAAGACCAAAGTGTTGAGTAAAGCGACAAATACGATGCAAGTATTGAACTTCAACAGCAAGCACTCAATCAGCCACAAACGCAGTTGTGTAAGGACGCTCTATCGGCGTGTAGATACGCACTGCAGTGAGCCGGAAGACAAGATTTCCAAACTACAATACCTCCGACGGGTATTCAAAGCCAATGGCTACCAGCGCAACTTCGTCAACCGGTGCATACGCAAAAGGGACGAAGGGCCTAACCGCACGGACACCAAATTTTGCCGAACGCTTCCGTATGTCAAGAACGTTTCGGAAACTGCCGGCCGCCTTCTTGCATCAGCTCGAGTCGGAGTTGAATACAGACCGGAGGCAACCATCAGAAGTCAGACCATGAAACCGAAAGACCCACTGCCAGGGCAAGAAATGTCTGGAGTCGTTTATCGGGTCTGATGCAATTGCAGACAAAACAACTACGTCGGATAAACTGAAAGACTACTCTAAATGCAAATGACCGAACGCGCGGCAGCAGTGCGGAGAAATGATGTCACCGCTCAAGTTGCGACTTATTCGACGAGAACCGGCCACACATTCCAACTTCACGAGGTCAAAATTCTCCCTATAGGTAACAACCGCGTGATCCGGGAGCTGCTTGAGTCATGGTTTACTGGCCCCCAGTCCATTAACAAGTGCAATGATCTTCCCATTCAATACTCAATGTTGAGACTTCGCCTAGGCGGAGTAGTTGGCCATGCGGGGAGCGCAGAGGTGAACACTTTTCCCAACACCAGGGTCGGTGTGTCATATGGTCGAGCAATCATCATGCCAACATCCAACGCACGTGATGAAATGGCCTTCCCTATCCCATATTCGGTGATGAGGCCTCGCCTAGGCAGGGGGCGCATAGGCGAAAACTACTCCCAACGCCTGATTCGGTGGGCCAGATAGTCGACCAACCATCACTCCTACATGCAACGCACGTGATGAAATCGCAAGTATTTGCTACTCAAATGTTGGTAATCGACAATTCATCACAATAACTGAGGTAATCCCTGATGAATGAAGAGAGCCGTGAATGCGGCGGCACGGTGACTGGACCTTATAAATGATTCAGCCCCATATATGGTTTTTTCTTTCAGGATGGGCTCGAGCAGGAATCCAGAACGTCAGGTGGATAAAGCTCTTGTTCCAGTGATCGGTGAAGCATGTTTCACTAAAGGTAGTGCTGTGCCCTGGTTGATAGTTAAGTATACATGAGGTCCGTCTAGACTGCTTGCTGCATGGCACCTCACGGTGAATAACTGCATTGAATTCAGACTGTTTATCGTGGTATGCTCCGAAAAAGCCCCCGCAACCAGCAAGTATGCTGCTTATTTTATCAGGTCTGAAGGAAGTTCCTCAATGTTGGGTATTTGGCAGAGTTCCGTTGCGTTTCCGTACAACTTTAAAATTGCCATCCAGACCTGAATTCTGCTATCTGTACTTTCATAGGGGTGTTGTTGTCGCCGTTCGAAAACTTCCTCAGAGACTGATATGCGAACCTGAGGAAATCCTTTTAGACTCGATCATAATGACTGCGCATTATGTACAAGCTGTCAGTATTCATTCAGTAGTATACGAACGCAGCATACTGTCAGCGGGGTATTAGCTAGAGGCACAGATACATGCTTCGCCGATTTTACCGCGCTGCATGAATTAGCGATTTACTGGCAAGTTCTCACATGCGTCTGGACAAAAACTCTAGTTTTTGCCAGTGTTAACCTGTTAGCTTTCTTAGAATGTAATATGTGAACTTGGATTAACTCATCGGGGATAAACACTGCTGAGTGTTTCCCGATCTCTCTCTTGATTACAGTGTCCAAACACTGAAAAAACATCTTTAGAGCTGACTGAAATACTGCTTAAGTTGGATTGTGATTTAAAGGGAGGAAAATAACTCAGGACTGGCCGCTGAGCATGGTAAGACCTGTTTTGTGCGCGTTTATTTTGGACATGCTGTCATGTTGTTGCCAGCCGCTAATCCTTCGCGACGATAAGAAGTCTTTTTGTCTTCGAGAGTTTTTGTGTCAGGTTAAATTTAGATGACGTGTTTTGTCTGACTTCAGAGTATCTTCTTGCAGAGTGCGCACAAGACAAACGATACCGACAACATTTTTGAGTAGTTTTCTAATCGTACCAGCGTATCATTCATTCAAAAGAACATTTATATGGCTAGAAAAAATTACACACGGCTTGTTATCTGATAATTCAAGCAAACGCGCGGTCAACAAAACATTTTTTGTGTGTGATTAGGCGGATGGTTAATTTAATCAGTCCAAAACACTTACTTCCAAAGTATGTGCGGCTGGAGAAGGTGGTGCGCAAAGTCACACGTCCCAATACTTTTCCAAAACTTGACTCTTTTACAGAATATAGCGATAATTACTCAGAACTTTCCTATATAAACTAGGCTCCGAAAACGGGTGTGCAAGGCTGGAGTACCTTAGGTGAACCTCGAGGTTTCGTGTTTCTTTTTGTGTATAGGCGGACGGTTCTGAGATGAGGGAACTATCTCGTGAGATGGTTCACAAAAGCAGAAACCTGAAACCCCCGGAATGGCAAACAAGTCTTTGGCCAAGGTGATGCAGCGTTTACCCCGGGGATGTGTAGTGACCAAAATTTTTTAGTCCACTGATGTAATTCGTCAAATGAAATGACTACCTGACGCTTAGTGGTTCATAATCTCCCTTACAGCTGCCAAAACCTGAAGTCTTTAGAACTGCGCCCCGGTTGAAATCCCAGCCTTCCTCTGTTGTAAATATTTACGCCAGATGGGAACCAATGTTCTTAACACTGGCAAATGTGATCTGGAAATGAAGATCTCTACAAAACGACCATAATACCCTGCCCGCATAGTCGTATTTTGGAGCCTTTATATCCATTACGGACCGCTGGACGCTGTTTTTCGATGCGTTTTCGACTCATAAATACTACTTTAGTAGGGCTGCAGTATTAATCGCCTTGCAACATATTCTCAAGATAATTCAGTTAGTTCCAGATGCCGGCTTTTGAACGAACTTCCTCCCGGTGGCCTGCAAAAAGCACACTTTCTAAAAAAGTGACTTCTTAAATAGCACCAATTTTTCTCATTGATTTTCGGTGCCCTTATATGTTCGGATATATCTCATAGAAAACATGCATAAAAATATGAACTTTTTACTCATTTGAAGGGAAATTGCGTTTCCGTTAGATTTTATATTTGAAGGAAGAGTATAATTCGGTTTTACAAATTTTTTCCAGTTCCCTGAGTTGTCGTTACACTTGCAGACAGGGTTTTTACACCATAAGCTGTGTATTTTCAGTTTATGGGAGACTATATGGGGTTCATAAAGTTCAGCAGTGGACTTGAGCCATATTGTCAACTTTTCAAGCAACATTAATAAATGCAGAGGCATGATGTTTCATGAACGGGCACTTCAAAGGTCTTAAAAAATCTCATAATTAACAACTTTTTTAAAGCTAAATAATACCCTACCTCCAAGTGTAAAATTTAGATAAGATCTGAGTTTCTTCCAAATGCGTAAAAGAAGGAATATTGTTGTACACGTTTTTTATGAATTATATTTGAATTTATAGGGGTATCGAAAATTCATAGGACAAAGTCATGCCTCGTAAGTAGTCATTTTTTGAGCATGTAGTTTTTGCAGGCAGCCAGAAAGAACTTTGTTTAAAAGCCGACATCCTAGAATAACTGAACTGCTCTGAGATTATGTTGCAAAGCAATCAATGTTTCAACCCTACCCAGGCAATCTTTTTGAATCGAAAATGCATTTAAGAATTTCAGTAAACATTTCATGAGTTATCACATCTGTCCGACCTAATGCAACGAATGAAATCAACTAGTGTTAATGCATGGTTTCCTAAGCGGTCTTTTCAAAATCCAGAGAATTCGTAAGGAGCCAATTGAGTTGACTGAAATTATTTAAGATTTAAAGGGATTTTTCCGAAACCTCGGCGGTCTTGGTGGGATTCCAACGCATAAATGAAAGGGCAGGCTTCGGGTGCAGCGTAATTTTTGGATTTTCTAAATCTGCTAAAACACCTGCTTTCACGCTGACCGTCAGGATTAATTTTGGTCTATTTTACATTTTTTTCCCATTTTTTTCTTATCTTCTTAGGTTATGATGGTATTTAATACATTTTATATGCTGACATCACCGAGTCCAATGAGTTTAGAAGCTCGTGCTTCTTGAATTCTCAATTTTTGTCTATACCTTTTTCCAGAAGATTTACCCCCTCCCCGAGGACTCTTTCGCTGCTAAATTCGTCCTGAAAATATTCAGGCCTGTGAAAATTATGCTCAGCGTTTTTAAAAGTTTTCACCCATAGAGCACGAAGTTGGATATGCGTGCAGTTTCACATCCACAAGTTTTTGAGCCCACATAAGGAACCTGAAGATTGTAACGGGTCTTACCGAGTGCCACGTTATTTCTTCCGTGTGTGGTGATGAAAATATAGTCCTTTTATAGCAAATAGCGTGCACCTTAATTCTCTGGAAACTTTTTGATATTATTTTTAAAAATCGCTTGGACTAGGTTACACCACGTTCCCAAATTGCTTTGGGTTTTTCTGTATTGGGACTTATGGAAAAAGTACTTTGCTTAAAAAATGTGTATCAGCAATAAATCTTTCTGCCACAATTTCAAAGAGTGAAAATTTGGATTTTTGCCAGGAGGCTATTCAATCGAAGGAAATCATTTCGTAGTACCCTACCGGATTCGACGCTAATTTGAAAATTGGTTTCTATTTGAAAGCATTCTATATTTTTCCGGTCAAAATGCAGATTCTCGGTCTAACGCAGACACACTAATAAGGCGAACCTCTGTTCATCAGCCGAAAGTCCGTGTGTCATGTGGACGAGCCACCTGAAGGCGCTCTGACTTCGAAAATTGCCTGAGGATATTTGCGTAGCCATGGCAACGGAAGAAACCGGGTGGCTGACAAGTCTAATGACTTGTTCAACACTGGCAGTTCTGAATTCTGAGGCCTACGCCCCCTCATGCTGGCCGTATACCTCGAGCGATTTCTGATCATTACGACCTCTCTTGACTTGTCAGTTTTTCTTTTCCATTACTGATGGCTGACATTTATTTAGCCACCTAAGGAAGTCTTGAATGCAATTCCCAAATCGGATGAGGTATGTGCCGCCTACATTTGGGGTCAGGCAATTCCGTTTTTACAAAAAAAAACCTGTTTATATATTCTGGACTGTGGAAATCAGAGTACGGAGGTGCCTCCTTGAACTTCTTCTCCAATTCTGAGGCCTCCAGAAGGCTTTGGCGTAAGCTTTAAAAGTCTGTTCATCAAATTCCCAGACAGGCGAGCACACTCATGGGGAGTGATGCTAGAATTTGAAACATTCTTTGAAAGAGGGTAAAAGCTTGATCCAGGCTTCACTATCCGAATGCAGATGGGCCCTCACTCATTACAGTTTTCGACTGATTTTCCTCAGTCTTGAAAGTCTCTACTGAAGGGTATTTGCTTCCTACAGCCGCTGGCGGAAATCACAGAGTGAATGCACAACATTTATCAGAGCGGCTTGGTTAATTTCTAAATGAGACGCAACACCGTGATATCTGGTTGCCACAAATTGGACATTTGATTGTGGAGTGACTTAATATTAGACCCGTTATACCGCTTAGTACTGCTGTTACTGGACAGTAAAATCGATACTGGCGGTTTTGCCATCCCAAGAACTTATATGCTAGTCATACGCGTTGGTGAAGTTGATAGGGTATTGTATAGACGAGTTTGGTATTCGAAAAGTGTTATTGACACAACAAGTGCGATTGAAATCATCTTTTTTCCGATCTAACTGTTCCCATCAACAAGTCACATCCAAAAAGCAGGTTGGGAGGACTCTGGGCTTGAACTAGGTCAAAAGTTATGTGATTGTGTAATGGGATAACATGTTGTCGGTTTCAATTGGATTACAGCATTCCCACGGGAGTAGCCCCTACCGACTCATCTCGATTACAGTAAAGACTACGGAGATTTTATTTGACGTTAATACTCCATTCCATAGTCGCCTTTATTCCGTCTTTCAGGCACGACTGATCGATAACTTTTAACCCTACTGATTACATGTGAAAGAACGTATGACTCGTTGAAAGGGCCTCTGAACCAGTGGCAAACAAAAATGGGGCCAGCACTTGAGCCCTGGCTCACCGTCATAGACAGGTTAAAAGGACAATTCCAAATTCATTTGCTCTGGAGGCAATCGTTCTAGATTATTACTTTCCAGCATGGCGATTCTGATTGTGGACGTACCACAATTACTACAATCTCCAAGCCAAGTTCGTTAAGTACTGAAAGATGGAGATGACATACAGTGCCCATTGGCCATTAGCCGACGGCGCTTGCCAACCAATCGGAAAAAAGTGTCATTTCGCGGCTCATGAGAGTTGATATCACCGCCAGCAGTGCAAAATCGATTTATCGACCGGCCAGCGCCCGTGCTCGGCCAGTCTTTCCATGCGATCGCCCGCGCGTACAGCAGATTTGAAGGTTTGGGGAATATTTGTAAAACCAGGTTCCCCCCGGCAGTATAGCGTTATCAGCGGACTGCGGTAACTGAAAACTTTTCAACATACTTGACGGACTGGTAGAAACAGTCGTAAACGACATGATTTGTGTGTATTTTCAGTTTTTGGGTAGACATGGCAACCTGCTGCCCACACAAGCACGGGACATACAAATTTGTTTGATCTTTTAGATCTAAACCTCATTTCAAACAAGCACCGTCGGTTTGGATTCAAGTGGTGTACCACCGTTGAGAAGCAGTACAGTTATGACCATTCCTGACTTGTTTGTTGAGAATCCGCGTGAAGAGGGTCTAAGTGTTGACAGTCAATCAGCAGATAGAGAGATCCTCGATCCCTGACACCTGAGTTGCGTAATAAATAAAACGCGCCCTGACCCACTCACCCCCCAATACAGTTTGCAAGACCCTACGTATGCAGATGAACCAGAGGAACTGCACAGAAAGCAGTCGAGAGGCGCAAAGACCGGAGGCAGCACTGCGACCTCAACTGGAACGCACGCTGTGGAGGACAAAACGCCTGACTCCCGTTCATTCACTTTCGCCCAGATCCATGACAGTGGATATCCATCGTAGCTTTCCGTCAAAGACCCCGGTCATCGGCATGCCAGTAACGACATCCTCTCCAATAGTATCGCCATCACCTTTGCTTTGCGCATTCTGCTCTAATCGGAAGTTCGGAGTACCATTTCCAACCAAAGTAGATGCACGCTCTTAGCTACGAGTGGAGAATGTTTATATTACACGGCATTGCATCCCACGCAACTGTTTGCGGGTCGGAAACCTTGCCCTGGCTCAATTCTGGAACATAACTAGAACGTGCTCTATGTTGGCAAAAGAACTATGGTGTGAGTAACTTGGCTGGACAGCTTCTTAATTGTTTAAAACCGCAACGCTGTCCTCCGGTGCAACTCCTGCCTTGACAGTTCAACCGTCGCAGTCGACGATGTCTACTGTGTGCTTCACAGCAAGGTTAAGTGGACATGGTGACTTGCGCGCGATTTAGTTTATAGTGAGTGTAGGCTTGCGCCGCATCTACCACACTCCCTCCTTCCCACCTGAGCCCGGTGTCAAGACAGAGTCAAGAGGGCCGGAGGCAGAGGAGGGCGCAGATGGGTGGCGCGGTCGAGCCCGCACCTTGGCGCTCCACCCATATCTCCCGGTCCACACAACAACTGACCAAGATTTTAATCAATATCAATAACACCACGACCAATCAGAGGACGAGAATGATTGGGCAGTCATGCTCACGACCTGTATACCCAAGCGGGGGCGCAAGCGCATTTAACGGCAGGGAAACAGACGTCCGAGAACTGCTAGCGCATACCGGGCCGAGAGGACCATGGTTTGCTGACCTTGACATAGCAGACGCTTACTATCTTTGAGACCCAGAAGGGTGGCACTTGATCCTGCCGTTAGCCTTCAGGCCTGGGTAACCAAACAGTCGTCGACCGAGAGGCACTACCCATAAAGCACACACACTCCTCACATACAGTAGATGTGCTAACTCATGAAATGTCAACTAAAATTTCGAAATGCGTTCTCGTTTCTAAAATATAAATTAAGTAGTAATGTAAAACTAATAATGATGCAGCATAAATCTATAATGATCCAGTTACCTCAGGGTGTCGGCATTCGAAAGAACTTATTTTCGGCTGCATGCAAGATCTATACTCCGCCAAAAATGACTACTTAAGTAGTATGCAATTTTCTCATTGATTTTTGATGTCCTTGAAAATTCAATTATATTTCATGGAAAACATGCATAAAATATTCATCCTTTTACTTATTCGGTAGAAAATCACGTCTTCTTCCGATTTCATACTCAAAAGAAGAATATAATTCGGTTTTAAAAAGTTTCTAATTGTGATATTTTTTAATACCGTTAGATGGCCGTTCATGAAACGTCATGTATCTGCATTTACGAATGTGGCTTGTAAAGTTAACAATATTGCTCAAATCCACTGCTTAATTTTATGAACCTCATATGGTCTCCTCTTAACACCGTAGAGAAATGCATGGTTTTCCGTACAGGGAAAATATACAGCTTGTAGTTTTGAAACCCTGAATGCAATTGCAACAGCAGGTCGGGTTCAAAATTCTTCGGGAATAAGAAAAGTTTTTTAAAACCGAATTATACTCTTCTTTTGAGTATGAAATTGGAAGAAGACGTGATTTTCTACCGAATAAGTAAAAGAATAAATATTTTTATGCATGTCTTCCATGAAATATAATTGAATTTTCAAGGGCATCGAAAATCAATGAGAAAATTGCATGCTACGTATGTAGTCATTTTTTGCAGAGTATAGATCTTGCATGCAGCCAAAAATAACTTCTTTCGAAAGCCGACACCCTAAGGTAACTGGATCATTAAATATTTACGCTGCATCATGATGAGTTTTACAACACTACTTAATTTATCTTTTCGAAAGGAGAACGCATTTCGAAATTTCGGTTGACATTTCATGAGTTAGCACATCTACTGTACGTGAGAGTGTCATAGACCAGTTAAGACGGAGTCGTGACAGCTTGTCTCTCAGTCCACCACTCCGCCACTCCACACAAACAATCACACAACTGGGCAGACTGCGTGGACTGAGTTGGGGCGTCACAGATTTAGACAGCTGTTTGGGGAACAGGAATACGCTAGCCAGATAGTATTCTGCATTCGTGCATTAACTCTTTGCAGGATTGCAAGCAGCAAACAAACTAGTTAAGAGAGGAATGTATGCAATCGCTGAACTGCTTCCTGGAACTAGCCTGTTCGCTTCTAGAGAAATGTTTATCGATCGAAAAAGACAGAAGTCACATGGTCCGAAAGCTTTTTGATTTTAGGTAATTAGTCAATCGACTTTCCGTTGGTACGCTATAGCCAACTGGTGCACCTTCACTGGTGTATTTGAGTGCCCATAGTCGATTCCTAGAGCGTAGGTTTGCACAAAAAACGCTCAACCTACTTACACAGCTTATTTTCCAGCAAAAAATTCATTTGTTGGCATTTTATCGTCACTGTCGCTCGACATTTGCGTGTACAGACACCAAGACTTCAAAAAGCATACCTGGGGAAGGAAAATTAGTATTTTATTACTTCTAAGGTCTTGTCCCAACTCTCGACGCTCGTCTGGCGACCGGCAAAAATTCGAAAGGACCGTATGGCTGGTAAGTTCACTAACAGTCTTCTAGTGAAAGTTAGGCGACCGTTTGAAATAAATGCAGTGCGTGACCGATCTGATGAAATGTTGGCCGAAATACTGAAATGCGTTTTCGATTAGGGAGGATTACTTAAGTGGGGTTGTAATATTACTTATAAAACGACATAATGCCATAGCATTTCGGACTCGCCACGATGTCGGCTTTCAAATGCGTTATCTTTCGACCTCCTATAGAAGCCACACTCGGTAAAAAAGACTACTTAGGTGGCATGTATTTTTCGCATTGACTTTCGATGGTCTTATAAATTCAAATATTTTTTATGGAAAACATGCACAATAATGTGCTTTCTTTTACTTGTTTGCGAGAAAGTAACATTGCCTTCACATTTCATACACGAAAAAGTGCATATTAAGGTTCTGAATAAGTCTTCTAATTCCCCAATAATTTTGGGCCAGATCAGCCGTTGCATTATTATTTAGCGATTCCAATCCAAAAGGTGCATGCTTTCCACATAAGACAAACCATATATTCCTCCATGCTTTTAAAAATATATCATGTTGAGTTCATAAAATTTTGTAATGAATGTGGACTATGTTGTGCGTTTCACAAGGAGCATTAGTAATCGAAGATGTATGACGCTGTGTGTATGAGCGTCGTACGGTCTTAAAAATCTCATAATTAGAAACTTTTAAAACCTAAATATGCACTTTCTTCGAATATTAAAGGTAAGAACAGTGTTATTTTCTAACAAGTAAAAGAAAACACATCTTTGCGCACGTTTTGAATAACAAATATTTGAATTTCTAGAACCCTCGAAAATCAATGTGAAAAATACATGCTACTTAAGTGCCCTCTTTTTACCAAGTATGGCTTTTATATGAGATCGAAAGGAAGTGCTTTCAAAAGCCAACATCCTGGCTAGTCCGAAATGCTATGAGATTTTGTCGTTTCATAGGCAACAATACGACTCCACCTAAGTAAACCTTCCTAGTCGAAAACGCATTTCAGTATTTCGGCCAACATCTCATCATACCGGTCACGCACTGTACTTTTAAAAACACCTTTTGAGACAATGCCTTCCTCAACGCTAATAGTACGTCAAAATCATTCAGATTCGATAAAACATTCTTTAAATGGCTAGCAATGAGTAATATCTGCCGGACCTTGCGTTGAAAAGCGTTTGTGTATACCAGATTGGAAAGATTGCCCGGGTTGATTTCATAAAAGCTTGCATTATTTGCCGTCTTAGCCATGCACATGAAACGCGTCAAACAATGAATGCAATTAGGTTCCTTTAGTTACTCCAGTGGGAAAAACGCTCAGTGATTATTCAGGAATGAACGATTGAAGATGTCTGTTTCCTTTCTAGTGGACAGATGTTAAGGAGTTTTCGCATACACGAAAGAATAGCGAAACTCCAGAATATGCTGGACATAGGCGGAAAGACGTGTGCCAGGAAGTAGTTCATAAAAGGGAGCCTGGACCGTTTGGACGGGAATTTTGTTAGCCTGACATGTCGGATTCGCATCCAACTCATCATCAAAAACAACAGAAAGTGAGGGCAGTAGAGCGCGTATACTGCAGTGGCAATGGAACTCGAATCAAGTTTGAAAACAAGCGCGCTAATTCGTGCTCATTTTGACTGCAAATCGGTGGATCAACCAATCACAGTACGCACATTTTGTGTACGCACGAAGGGCAAGAGTCCAAGGTCAGCCGGCGACCACTTAGGTGCGGACTGTGAAATGGTTGCGCTAGTCGAACTTCGATTCGAATTTCGTTGCAGCTAGGAAGGGCACGGTATTTACAGGATTCAGTAACCACAGAGACTCGAACCTGATAAAATTAGTAACCCCCACACATCCATCAAGGATGGCGGCATTTGGTGAGATTTTGGCTAGATCGCACGCATCCACATCGTTAATTGCCGCGATTTTGTCACCAGCGTTGGTTGTTGGCGTGTTAATCGCTTGGCCGTTTGGCCGTTTGGCTTACCGGTATTGTCAGCGGAAGCGGCATTCAACAGCGCCCATCTGTGCGTGGCCACTTACGCTGGCTAGGCAAATGCTTTGCACGGCATATGGAATGGGGGGGTAGCTTGCGCTTGTTGATTCGTCTGCGAACCGGAGAGCCATGCCTCAAACAGCCAGAAACTCTATCGCTTTTCTTCCCTGGTGCAAATTTCGGCTTCTTGTAGCCTAGCGCTGTGACGCTGGATCGTGCGGCTCCAACTCCGAGTGTCTTTAAAAGGGTAGCTGACGGTTACCGAGATGTTCTTGGCGTAGGACTGGAGTGCGGTGCAATTCGAGCTCTCGTCTAGTCTTTTCATTCACCGGCCAGCAGAGTTGGGGCGAAATGAGAGGTCACAGCACGCCAGAACCACCTTTCATCGGACTCCCCTCACGTTAAGGCGTCAGGCGTCTTCTCGGAACATTCAGATTTGCGGTTGTGCACGAATAGGCAATAACCATCAGACGCCAAGTAGGGAGGCTGCAGGACCACCTGCTGCGGAAGGAAATGCCTGGAGTCATTTAAGGCATCTGCCGTAGCTGCGA
The DNA here is from genome assembly GCA_902702965.1 of Spirometra erinaceieuropaei. Classification (NCBI taxonomy): domain Eukaryota; kingdom Metazoa; phylum Platyhelminthes; class Cestoda; order Diphyllobothriidea; family Diphyllobothriidae; genus Spirometra; species Spirometra erinaceieuropaei. The sequence continues at coordinate 365,264 of CACRXP010000302.1, forward strand.
GCAAGGCAGTTACGCAAAATAACCGCATTTTATCCGGACACGGATGGCCGAACACGCAGCGGCAGTGAAGAGAAAAGGCGCCAGCTACTAGATCGCAGCACATTCGGTAGGATTCGGTATCGCCTCCGTGTTCGATGAGGTTGGGATTCTCACGAGAGGTGACGACAGCAAAAACCGTCGGCTGCTTGGCCTGTGATCCTTCAACCTCCAATCTATCAACAAGCCAAAGGATCTCCCACCTCCGCGTCGTGTGCTGGGCCTTTGCCTGGAAGGAGTAAACAACTATGCGGGGAAGGTGACGATGGGCGGCGTGTCCACTTGTTGGAGCCAATTGGGCAAACAGGAGGACCGTCGATAATTAATGCTGATGATGAAATCGCAGTCATTAACGACGGGTCCGTGGACGAAAAATCAATAGTCGCAGTAAGTATGGCCGTCCGTGGGAGGACAGAAGGTTGGGTGGCCAGTGAATCTTGCATATACTGCACCACCTGTGCATTCCACTGCACTTATCTGCCTTCAATGATGGTATCAGATGAGAATCCGTTTAGCACGCGTGAGTTGCTGGTGTATACAGAGGGCCTCACTACGCATCCTCCAATCGGCTCGACCGCCATGACCTTGCAAGGTGAGATCTAATTACTGACGCATAATCGCTAAGTTTACGTTGCAGAAATACTTATATCAGTCCACCAGTTAAGCACTTGGGACTTTTGCTGTTGTAAATGGTCGACTGTATTTTCCCGATAAATCCAAAAGTTTTTTGCTTTGAAGCAATGCTCTCCGTCTTGGAAATCTACTGTAGTTACGGAAAGTTTAGCGACCTTTCGCCTCCGTTCGACCATTTTGAGGGCAAAATAGACAGCAACCCTCGCCTAGTTGTCATGCGGGTAGAGTTCACTGCTTCATAGACTGCCCCGAAAAAACATTTGGATTCAGGGCCTGACCTTAGGCACACAACCAGCCTCATTAGGCCTCCAAATCGATGGCAGTTCTGCTAGCACGCATTGCATTGCTGGTCCAGCTAACTGGTGAATGCCAATGCGACTGCCTGTTCGGTTAAAGATGATGTTTCGGGGTCGGACCTGTTTTTCTTAAGTCCAGGATTCGTTTTTTGAGAGTGCGCGCCAATTCGTTTTTTAACGAGTGAGGAATTTGTCTAACACTAATTAGGCACCTCGAAATCTAAAACATTAAATTTCCTGGGGGGTTTACTTGAGTGGATTTGCATGTCGTCTCCGGATTTGTTTGTAAGGACTTCGATTTAATGTTTTTTCGCTACTTTGAACTGACATTCAGATAGCATTAAATTATAGGAAGATATCTAAAGTACTTCGTATCTGTCGTATGCCTCAATAGGTTTTGATGGGGTGTAGGGCCCAGAAGTACACGGCAGCTCCAAAAATGCACGCGAAATCCAGCGTGCCTGTAAACATAACTTATTACTTACCGTTCTCGTTGTTTAAAATTTTCCTCCCTTCCTGATTAAATGCAAACTTACTAACGACGCTTCTTTCAAAGTCCGCTATTTTTGAACATGGCTTCTGTTTATTTTTTAATTGTTGCGCTTGCTTTCTTTGTCAAATGACAGTGTACGATTAGACTTTCGGTAGAAACATCGTTTTCTGTGTCTTCTCGCTCTCTGGTTTGTGTGTTACCCCACCCGTGAAATCCCCTCTACAACCATTCAACTTACGACACGGTCCAAATGCTAGTTCAAGTTAGTTGTGGGTCTTACAACCTATCGTTGTTCCTCAACAAACAGGACTTTCGTTGTCGAACTATAAAGATATCTGGACGGTCATCTCAGGCATTTCGTAAATTTTATTTTTGAATAATTGCCACCTGAAAATGAACTTTTCAAGACAGTTATTGTAAAAATCACACTTTTGGAAAGACGCTCACTGGGCGTCCGAATGCTTTTACATTTTACATCTAAAGACAAGCAGAAGCCTGTAAAATATTGAAGTAATGTTTAAATTAAAGGTGACTAAATGATATCTTTTATACCCCTTTCTTGGTCATATTAGAAGGTCGATTGGCGCAGGAAAACTTTCAGTCCGTATTATTGGAGTAGTATTGAAGTTTGGCCACTCATAAACTAACGTGGATCGCCTTGGTCGCATCAAGAGAAATGAGATCCAGACGGCAGTTCGGGGAATTTATTCGTTTAACACTTAAAATTCACCCTCAAATCTCTCATCAGAGAGGCTTTAAACCAACTGGCTATAACGCCTTGGAGGATCATGACCATCTGGCCTAAAATACGTCGACTTGAACTGAGCACCGTCAAGGTTTAGGCCGAATGAGGAGAGATCGGACAAAAAATCGATAAACGATCCGTGCGCAAGTGAAGTGCATACCACAAAGTCACTTATGTGTAATTGTCACTGAGATCCTCACGGAGAATGGTGTCGAGGGGATCTAGGAAATACCGAAAAAAAACCGAAGGAGTTGCCACTCAATCCAAAACGTTTCGTCGGGGCAGAAGTTCTTATGATACGAATCTCGGTAAGACGGATACCGCAATCGCTGGAACACTGGAGTTCATCATCAGAGATAGAATCAGAAAGAGGTCATGGTCCACACAAATTTTGCAATGCTAGTAGGATGAAGTTGTTGTATGGTATTGCCGACAAGGACAATGGAGGCTGGAATGGCTATTTCCGGCTCATTAGTCATCGTCAGTCAGTCATACTTAATCCCGAGGCGTGTAACACCTGTGACTCGATCTCACAACCTGTACGTTAGAAGTGCAACACACCTAACCACCAAGCCACGGGTTCGTTGTCCTGTCGGCTGCGATCGGGAATAAATTATAGTAGAGTCGGGCGCTCACCGATCATTTTTACAGAACGAGTGAGTCCACCGACACCGGAAACATCGTTGTTTCTCGGGCTCCCAGCTGCAATGAATGTGGAAGTCCGCAATTCTGATAGGTGGACGGAGGCATATCAATCGCATCCAGTAAATATTATTGCATATGCGCAGAACACTGCCATTGTCTGCTTCCGTCTCTGATGATAGATTCGTATGTGGATCCGAAACGTCAGGCGACCAAAACTCTAATCCTAACGATCGCGTCTCCCTCCTACCGACAATTTTTTGGAACCTGCATCTTTGTTTCTATCGTCAGTCAAGCCCTCCTTATATGCAGATTTACGTTAGATGTGTTTCTACTGGCTTTGGACTAGCGCTGCCTTGCCAAGACTCCGACCGAGATTTCCCACTACTTCGTACGATCTGAACCAACTTTTGCGACCGAAAATCATTCTGATCAGCATTCAGCAAGCTACCTATCTTGGCTTTCCTTTGCTTGGTCTCTCTCTCTCTCTTCAATGTTAACGTTGAATTACCCACGTGAGACCTAAAGTTAAGTGTTTGGATGGAATTTAGGCAAAGTATCCACTTTATGCAACAGGGCAATAAAAAGTAGCGTATTCACATACCAACGGGAGACTGTTTTCTCCCATTAAGAGGTGCACTAGCGCGCATATATCACTTTACAGGGTTCGTTTATGAGGCAGGGTTAGAGAACAGTTGTTTCCCTCAAGCATTCCTTGTTAATGGCACCGTCGGGAACTTATTCGTCAGGATTACTGAAACTATGGTTCGGAAACAAAGAACGTTCATACGTGTACAAATCCCAAATAAGAGTGTTCGCGGAGGCTAAATTCCTCCTGGTAAAGGTTGACGTCAATTCCCAGTGGCGAACAATCTGGACAACTGATTCAGGCAGTGGCACTGCAGGTCATTCCAGTCACTGTGTTTCTGTCAAATTCTACAGAGATCCAGAAATCCCCCCTCCTTCTCATTTTGTCGAATTTTTTTCTTTTGGACAGCGGACAGTGAGAGCGGTTGACGTAAGCACACATGTTATGGACGAATTTCCGAATAATAGGAGTCTCCAATGCGGTCTATGAATTGTGTCCGATGCAGTAGTTCCTCATTAATCCCGGACACGAATCAGCTGATGTAGGAAGCGAACATATGTCCTGTTTCTACGCGAACGGAACCTAACATCAACTTTAAGGGCGAGGACTTCAAAAAAGTCTGGGCCAGAGCAATCGACACTAAGAACGGCTACTTCCCTAGATCCAGTTTAAGAGGAAGTTTGGCGACCGAACTACTGACCACACAATGACTACTAGTTTGCACGCTAGCAACCCAAACAGAGATGCACAGCGGCGAAGTTCATGCTAGCGTCCGCAGACGATACTTCAATCGATTCGCGGCTTTGGCGCGCGGACGGTCGCGGGTATGGCCAGTCACTAGACAAGGTATGTCACTCACTGATAGCTTGAGCAGTACAGAAATGCCACCACAACGACAACATTACATTCACACGTCGTTTTGCCTTCAACAGCTATGAAGGAAATCTCCTGAAACTTCAGAGACCCCGTGACTGCCCTCCTTGTCTCCGTCTTCCACTTCAAGGCAGTGTGTAACTCACAAGTACACGTAGTCTTTCTTTTGAAGTCTTCTTTGATGTCTTGCTACTTGTCTGCAATGAGTTCGGAGAGTGAGCGAACAAGCCCCGTCCTTAAGCAGCCTCTGTCAGCAAGCTTTTTCGCACTTCTGCCTGACCGCTCGCAAACAAAACAAAACGCTTGCATCCCATTCTGCAACCGGGTGAGATTTTCAAGGCAGAGGGGGAGGGGGATGAGTTCATTTTTCCAACTGCAGTATTTTGACGAAAACAACGAAGCAAGTCCGCTCCTGACCCTTTAATCAAGTATCCAGGCCCGGTTCGAGTCTCGAACGTGAGGCCCCGGGTTTGAAACAGTTCTGACTGACGGCAGCAAGGAATCCAAAAGCCGCTATTTTACTTTTCGACGAAGACTCTCACGTATTGATTGTCAACTAATGTGTGACCGCTTACATTGACCCCCGTCCTTAAATCCTTGGTGGAACAGTGAAGCTTGTTCCCCTCCTGCAGTCATTGTAAACTCACCCACGTGGGACAGTATTTTGTGGAAGACATGTCCCACGGTCGGACGATATCGCGAATGAGGGTGGTGCAGATCTAAGTGGTCGTTGTCAATAGAAGCGAAGAGACGAATCCCAAGAAATAGTCTTGAAGAAGGAGACACGATCGCCAGGACAGGAGCTTTATTAGTCTGACGTTTCGGATTCCTACTCGAATCCATCATCAGAGACAAAAAAGCAGAAACGGGTGTTTGCTGCACAAGGGGCTGCGGTATTTATAGGGTGCAGTAGCCATGCTACCGCATACCTATGAACATTCACGGCTCCCCCCTTCATCGGGAATCGTCGCACTTCCAACGCACGTGATGAAATTGCAGCAGTTATCGATTCGAATATCGGCCATCAAGCAGTGATCACACCAAGTGCGAAAGACAGCTCCGAACGAGAATGGCCGAACACGCGGCAGCGGTGCGCAGAAATGACGCCAGCTCTCAAGTTGTGACTCATTCGACGAGATCCGGCCACACATTCAAATTCAACGAGGCCGAAATTCTCGCAAGAGGTGACGACCGCGTGAGCGGGGAGCTACTGGAGTCATGGTTTACTGGCCCCCAGTCCATCAACAAGTGCAACGATCTTCCCACCATACTGCGTGCTAAAATTTCGCCTAGGCGGAGTAACAAGCCATGCGGGGAGCGCAGAGGTGAACACTTTTCCCAACACCGGGGTCGGTGCGTCAGATGGTCGAGCAATCAGCACGCCAACATCCAACGCACGTGATGAAATTGCAGCAATGATCGCACTAAGTGCGACGATCCCCGATGAAGGGGGGAGCCGTGAAGGTTCATAGGTATGCGGTAGCATGGCTACTGCATCCTATAAATACCGCAGCCCCTTGTGCAACAACCACCCGTTTCTGCTCTTTTGTCTCTGATGATAGATTCGAGTAGGAATCCGAAACGTCAGACTAATAAAGCTCCTGTCCCGGCGATCGTGTCTCCTTCTTCAAGACTAAGTGGTCGTGTTGACCCATTTTTGTTGTCATTAATTCATGCCTAATCCTCAGGACGCGAAGGTTCGGGACAATTACCTGGGAGCTTGTCCTGTCAATCATGCCACTGATGTGCGCCGAGGTAAATTAGTTGCAGATTGAAATACAGGCGTTTACTTTGACTTCAGATCCCTGGTTAAGAGCTCCCATTGGGAGTTTTCATAGGTAACTCAAGTCAGACTGGCTTGTTTCCAGTCGCCAACCAGCCACGGTCTGTGGACGCCGTTGCCATGCAAATAACCTCTCTGAGATGTTGCCCACTGTTCCGGGAAGAAGTCGAGTTATATTGCAAGGACGGACATAACCTCTTACTCTGGTTGCGTTCTTCAACTCTGCACCGAGCCACTTCACGTGATGGAGATATGGCTCCGATTAATGTTTTGCGCATGTCACTAGAAATTGCCGGTTTTGAGATGCTTAGCATTAAATGACTCGTGGCAGTGGAGTATCCGCAATTCCCCTCAATGTTTGTGGAGGGATCTGAGGCAGAAATTTCCGGAGATAACTGTGATGACATATGTTTCCTTAGAGAGTTGGTTCATGGGAAAATTTGCTAAATATTACCACTGACAAAGACAAGGGAGACTGGGATCGCCACTTCTGGCCTATTAACCGTCGTCAGCCAGTCATACCCAATCCCGAAGTGTGGAACACCAAAGGCTCAAACTCGCGACCTGTTAGTTAGAATTTTAACGCCTCTAACCACTGGGCCACGGGCCCGTAGTCCTGTCGGTTGCGATCGGGATTATAAAATGGTAGAGGAGCACTCACCGATCGTTCTTACGGACCTCACTCGTTTCGTTGTGCCTTACGGCCTATATCATGCGCCGTTGTGCGGCTGCTGATTAAACTCGAGAGAGAGAGAGAGAGAGTCCGTACGGCACATCGGAACGAGTGAGTCCCGTAAGAACGATCGGTGAGCGCTCCTCTACCATTTTATATTCCCGATCGCAACCGACAGGACTACGGGCCCGTGGCCCAGTGGTTAGAGGCGTTGGGCTTCTGACCAACAGGTTGCACTTCGAGCCTCGGGAGTCGCATGCCTAGCTAACAAACCACAAATGGCTACTGCGGTCTCCCTTTTCCTTATCGGTTGTGTTATTCCACCTGAAGGTTTAACTCAGACCGAATGTTTAGCTGGGCAATTGAAGCTCAAAACGCTCGTACTCTGCTGCCAGATAAATGATGTGCGCCGATCCATCTTGATTAGAGAATTAGTATTTCCGCTTTGTCTTGCAGCTGGGGTTTAAAGCTCGCGAAAGCGTCCGCTTGGTGATTATCAGTCAGTTACGGAACATTGTTTTCGACAGGGACAGCGATATTAGAATGGCTGTTTCCCGCTTCTCTGACGTCATCAGCTAGACACCCGCCGATCTTCCCAGGATGCACGTCGGATACTTGACGCCAAGTCAGTTTGTCATCCAACAGCGCTCTCAGCACTGCAGAGATGGGGTGGGGTGTCCAGTGAGATGAGTGGGGTGGCATACAACGATCTCACTCCAATGACAAAGCAGAGTATTTTCCCTTTTGTCTTGGTTCCAGCTACGTACGGCCCACGCGAGCGGTCGTATTGCAACGAGCTATCAAAAATGCAAAGGTTTTGTTCCGCTTTTGCTAACAATAAAACATTGCTGGAATAATAGTTTTTCGTCCGTCAGCCAAGGAAAGGCGTTCATGGGAGGTTCTTTGCATCTTCTGCTGTAGATATTAATTATTACACATTCAAGCGTGTAACGTCCCTGCAAGCTCGACTTTATTGATGCCGCCCAGTAAAACAACACGATAGTTAAGGCGTACCAGGCAATGAGGATGTGCAGAGCTCAGTGGGCTAGCAGAATGAGTGAGAATTTCTTTCCCCCAAAGCAAAAGCAGAAGAACTTCCTATACATTTTAAAAATGCCTCAAGAAAAATCGTATTTCTCCGAAACCAAGCGTCAGAGAAATTTTGTTTCGCTCCAAATAATCCTTGTAAGGGGGAATTCGGAGGTGCTTGTTTATCTGCACTTTCATCCAATCACATTATTCGCTACCTTTGATCAGTTCTCCTTTTTCTCTTGTTAGCCTCGCTAATTGGACTGGTTTCAGCACAAGGTTACTAATTAGGGTTTGCCGGAGAACAGAGCACATTTAGGCCATTACGACTTTCTTTGGGTAAATATTCATTCTGTTATAAAATGGGACCGTTTCACAACTGCACCTATATACAGTAGGTGGTGTAAATCAAAGAATGTCAACCGGAATTTCGAAATGCGTTCTCCTTTCGAAAAGATTAATTTAATAGGGTTGTAAAACTAGTCGACATGCAACACGATTCTATAATATTTCAATTACGGCGGGATGCCAGCTTTCGAACGAACTTATTTTCGACTGCATGCAGAAACTACACTCTGTAAAAAATGACTACTTATGAAGCGTGCATTTTTCTCATTGATTCTCGATACCCTTAAATAGTCAACTATGTTTCATGAAAAAAACACCTAAAACTATTCATCCTTCTATCCATTCGGTAGGAAACTACGCCTTCGTCTAATTCTATGCCCGAAAGAGGGACATAATTCGGTTTTAAAAAAGTTTCTAACTGTGAGAGTTTTAAATACCGTGAAATGGCCGTTCATAAATCGTCATGTCTCTGCATTTACCAATGTGGTTTGTAAATCTAACAATATGGATCAAATCCACTGCTAAATTTTATGAACCCTATATGGTTTCCCTTTATTACCGTACAGAAATGTGTGGTTGTCCGTACGCGGAAAATATACGGCTTCAAGTTTGGAAACCCTGAATGCAAGTGTGGTGGCAGAGCGGATTCAAAATTATCCGTGCATTGGAAAAGTTTTTGAAAACCGAATAATATTCTTCCTTCGACGTAATTGTCTATGAAATGAGCAAAACAATGAATATTTTTATGCATGCTTTCCACGAAATATAACTGGACTTTTAGGGGCATCGAAAATCAATGAGAAAAATGCATGCTACTTAAGTAGTCATTTCTTTCAGAGTATAGTTTTTGCATGCAGCCGGAAGGCAGTTCATTCGAGAGCCGGCATCCTGCCGTAACTGAAATATTCTAGAATTATGTTGCACGTCGACTAGTTTTACAACCCTACTTAATTAATCTTTTCGAAACGAAAACGCATTTCGGAATTCCAGTTGACATTGCATGAGTTAGCCAACCTACTATACATGCGGTTCGATTCCTAGAGCCCTCTAGCTGAAAGGGCCCAGACTCGGCGCTTGGTTTTTTACCACTGATCTGGGATCGTCTTTGGTTTGTTTCTTTTCTGTTTCTTCATGTTGACCCAACTGTGAAAAACTCGGCGCCTCGGTGAGATTCGAACTCACGCAGTAAGGGGAAGGCTTTAGCGCAGCCAACGCTCTAACCACCTGAGCTATGATCATTCCGTTATCCATACTGTTGAATAACCGTTTGTCATGCATACGCCCGTGTTAATTTGAGCATGTTCATTATTAAAACCGTTTTTTCTAATCTTGTGCTGTGCATCTGTAAGTCTGACAGCGCTAAATATCACTCAGCCGTTGACCGATTGGTCAGCACACTCGATACAGTCGCTATTTGCTCAGCGGTTACAGTAGCTGCCGATCCCTGGACGTTTGAAACTCATCTACCATCGCCGCACGCCTCGAATCAGGAGACATAAACTTAGTTAGGATCCCGCGTCAACCCTCGAAAGTAAACCCTCCCTGATTCAGGAACAGTGAAACCGAAATAACTAGGCTTCACCAACGGATCAATTCTAGTGGAGGAGTTTTGCCATTGTGGATAATCCTGATCAGTTTTCACTTGGAAAATCCGTAAAGTCGTTGTGCTGTTAACGACCTCCACCCTAAGATCATCAGGGGGAGATGGTAGTGTTATGCCCGTGGTGTTACGCGCCTCTTGCTGATACCTGACCGCTTTCAAGGACTACGGCTAGCGGTACAAAACAAAGCAAGCACGAGGATTTAAAGGTGTGATGTTGGTCCAGTCTGAACAGTTGTTCGACTGGCTACTGTCAACTCCGTGCTGGCGCCCGAGATGGCTGGCATGACGGTGGGCGGTTGCTAGCCGACGACGAAGCACGTGTGGGGTGGCGCAAATTACAGACGTGCAGTTTGTCCAGACGTGAGCTCCAATTCTCCTCCTGCGCCTCGCCTCGCAATGAAAACTGTTTACCTCCCTACTTTTCGTAAAGTCGCGGACGTTACCGCGTTAGAGAGTCCAAGAGAGCGCAGAACAACATGAAATGTGTGAAGTCAAACGATTGACGGTGACTTAGCCCCCCCGGGGTGTTCACTACTTATCCGTTTGGTGTCATCCAACGAGCCACGAAATATTTCATGACATTTTTTATGAATTTGAAAACTCCTATTGTTTGCAAATATTGCCTAAGTAAGGTCGGAAGAAAAACTGTAAAGCAGTATGATCACGAGAGATTTCGGTCACATCAGAATGCCGACTTTTGAACGGGCTTCTTCTCGGCCGCCTGCGAAAACTTCACTTTGAAAAAATGACTTTCTAAGTAGTATAATTTTGTTTATTGACTCCCAATGCCCTTATACACTTAAATATATTTTATAGAGGACATGCAGTAAATGCTTATTGTTGGTAGAAAATTACGCTTTCTCGAAAGTTTCTAGTCGTGGGTTTTTTAAAGCCGTGAGATGTCTATCCATAAAGTATCGTATCCGCTAACTTATTGATGGTACTTGTAAAGCCTACAACGCGGTCCAAATTCGCTGCAATATTTAACGAGCCCTATATGACTCTTCTCGCTAGCATATACATGTGATTTTTTGGAGGGAAGATAAACAACTTGTTGTTTAGAGATCCTGAATAAAAGCGCAACGGTTGGAAATTAATAAGGTTTTTAGACTAAAAGATACGCTTTATTCAAGTATAAAATTTAAAAATACGTTACTTTTTACCAAACAAGCAAAAAAGGTATTCACCGTATGTTTTCTATGTATTTGAATGTCTAAGTGCATGGAGAATTAATAGGAAAAATTAGATCACTTAAGTAGTCATTTTTGGCAGAGAATAGTCTTCCAAAGCAGCCGAAGAGGTCGTCTAAAAGCCGACATCCTGACGTCTCTTGTGATTATTCTGCGTGACAATAAGCTTTTCTACTCAAAGTGACATTTCAGAATTGCGGTTGATATGTCCTGAGCGGGCACATCCACCGTAGTGAAGCTCACAATGGGTGCAGCACTTATAAAATGCAGCAGCCACGCAGCAACGCAAGTGATAAACTTTTCAGCTCTCATGTCTGCTCGGAATGTTCGTACTTGGTGGCAAGCAAGTAAATATCCCGATTTCACCACCAGTGTTGGTTACGGGCCGGACAATGGCTAAGTCACCGGCCTCACTGAAGTTGTCAGTACATCAGTGTCAACTTCAAAGCCCGGCCGTTGTTAAAAGGAACATTACCGCGACCAATCTTGGCGGACATCATGTGAGTTGCTTTGTGATAGTGAGGCCACGTCTACCGGACGTAGCCAGAGCTGAGCGTACTCACCTATCAGCGAGAGTACCATACTAGAGCCGGAATTCTAATTTTTTTGAAAACCGAATTATGTTCCTCCCTCGAGTATAAAATTGAAAGATGACGAAATTTTCTACCGAGTGAGTGAAGAAATGAATATTTTTATGCATCTTTTTGATGAAATATAATTGGACTTTTAGGGGCATCGAATATCAATGAGTAAAGTGCATTTTTTACAGAGTGGGGTTTTTGCATGCAGCCGGAAGGAAGTTCGTTCAAAAGCCGGCATCCTGAGGTAACTGAATTATTGTAGAATTATGTTGCAAGCTGACCACTTTTACAACCCTACTTAATTATTCTTTTCGAAAGGAAAACGCATTTTGGTATTTCGGTCGACATTTAATGAGTTATCCCACCTACTGTAGGTCCCATATTGTACTTTTTGCACCGCTTGGACCCTAAAACGAACCACGCGTTGGATACGCTGAACCAACACGTGGGATACGTCGGATTTCCGCAGGCGTTGTCGGAAATACGCAACCACAACGAAAACCAACACTCGAGGTGCGGGGACAGGGCCCAGTCGCAGGCTCGCACCGTGCCGCTTCGGATTGCCGCCATCACTCCCTATTTTATTGCTGTTTAAAATCCTGGTCAGATGTTTACTGTGGACCAGGAGGCGTAGTGGTAGGCCTAAGTGTGGATCTCATCGTGTCAGTCACCTCCGACCTCTCCCACTTCCGGTGTCCTTGACTTGGTTCTGTCACGGGGTCCAGGTGGGGGAGGAAGAGGGAGTGCGGCAGATGTTACACAAGCCTGTTATCACTATAAACGATTTCATGCGAAAGTCACCGCCTCTGTTGTGGAGCACACGTTGGACATAATCGAAATGTCTAGCTTTCTACAAGCCGCATGAACTTAACCCTGGGGAAGAATGGCCGACTACGCAGAACGCGGTGTTAAACGAGAACTTGCTTCAGTGCTCAACAACGGAGACCAGACTGTGGTCGTTGTAGCGGCTGATCTGTGATGTAATTATCTAATTTAGATTGTAAACATTGCGAATTTAACTTTCATTCTTGAGTTTAGTCACCAGATACTGCCCTTGCTATTATGCCTTCCAAAGTTATTTTGATTTTTTCCACATACAAAAAGTTGAAGCTGAGAGGTGCGTGGCTAATAGTCAGTAACTTTTTACTGGCCATCAAAAAGCACGGGGCAGAACCAATTTCTGAGGAAATAGAAGTGCTCCTAAGACCGCTTTTGTCTTTTTGCAGATTTCTGCAACAAAATAGTGCCTTCGTTTCTTTTAGATCAGAGAAAGTGCGGGCTTCTTTTTTAAACTCGCAAATATTGATAAAACATTTTTATTATAAAAGGCATGATTTTCGCTGAGTTATTATCTAGCTAAAGAAGAAAAAGGCGTGTTAGAGCGGCTAAAAAAATTTCCCGCTAAGGCCTCAAAGATTGTGATTCAGTACTTTGAACTGAAATCTCGAGTCGAACAAACTGATTGGGTTAGAGGAATCCTTACTGAGCTGAAACACATAACAAAGCTTGCAGTTACTAACCAATTAAGACGGACTTCGGCCAAAATATTCCTACATCAAATTTCGGTCTGCGCCTGTAGACCCCAGTACATACTGACTTACTCCAAGTTAGTATTTGATTTCTATGGAAATTTAAAAGCGTTAATTTCCACATTTGGGTATTTATCAGAAAGTACACAGGGAATGCTGGAGGACCCTTAGAATAGCCGAACACCTCGCAGCTGTGCCATATAACGGCAGAATATCGACGAAACGTGCGTGTCTGGGCTTTTAGCTAGTACCTGTGTTGCTACTGCCACTCTCCATAATTGTTTGTTGTGGGCCAGGGGGCGTGGTGGTACGTCTAGCTGCGGGTTTGCGTCACGCCAGCAACCTGCGGTCTCTCCCGTCTCCGCCCTTTTTGACCTCTATCTGCGAATGTCTCTGATGATGGATTCGAGTGAGAATCCGAAACGTCAGGCAAATAAACTTCTTGTCCCAGTGATCGCATCTTCATCTTCTATGTCTTGACGCCTGGCCGAGGTGGGCGGGCACAAAAGAGTGCGGTAGAGGCTGTGCAAGTCTACTATCACTACAAACTAATTCATGCGTTGAGCACCGTTCCTGCTCTCACTTTACTGTGAAACACGCAGTGAACCTCGTCGGAATCAACGGTCAAACTGTTTATTCATTGATATTTTGGCAGATTTTGAATAATCCATATTGACCCAACTGTGAAAAACTCGATGCCTCGGTAGGATTCGAACCCACGCAGTAAGGGGAAGGCTTTAGCGCAGCCAACGCTCTAACCACCTGAGCTACGAGGCCCCGCCGGACGACGCGAGTTTAATCACTTTTGGGTCAAGTTACCCGCCCAACCTACTGCAACGTCTGCAATCCACCAAATCCGATACAGTAAGTTGACTGCCCAAGCAGGATTTCCTAAGTAATTCACCTAGAATCCACCAGATGACTACCAGGCTCGCGTAATTCATTGATATTTTGGCAGATTTTGAATAATTCATATTGACCCAACTGTGAAAAACTCGGCGCCTCGGTGGGTTGGGCGGGTAACTTGACCCAAAAGTGATTAAACTCGCGTCGTCCGGCGGGGCCTCGTAGCTCAGGTGGTTAGAGCGCTGGCTGCGCTAAAGCCTTCCCCTTACTGCGTGGGTTCGAATCCCACCGAGGCGCCGAGTTTTTCACAGTTGGGTCAATATGAAACTGTTTATTGGCAATGCTGTCTGAGGATCACTTAAGTAAACTTTAACGTCTCCTGTCTATTGTCTGGTCGTGATGCATGAAGGGGTTTGGTAGGAACACAGACAGCCTTCTTCCTTGATCTCAGACAAGATCTGACCCGCAAATCTGAATCGACGTCTGAAGACACGCGCTCCGTTTACTGACATTCAGCTCACCATAGGCAAATTCAGTCAAGCTCGTCGGAATTCTCACGACTCTGCTTTACTGTGGAAGTGAATTAATCCTGTGTGATAAGTGCTATTTCCTAACTGCTGTTCCCCTCTCTCGAACGGACGCTTTCCTAGCCTGTACTTGTATCTGCCGCCGAACCGGCGTCCGACTGACATAAATTATGCGTGCGTACGTGCGTCCGACCTCAAATTCCCTCCAAAGACTCATTTATGTGTTTCTGCGCGGAATAATTACCGGTCAGCTCAGTTAGCGAGCTTTTGCGCATTACGTTTTGTTCGGGAAAAAGGCGAGCGGGATGCAGTTCTACTTTGGAGGGGGTCGGATCTTATTTCTTGCCCGCAGCTATAGTAGACAAGCCCTAACCTAACCCCACCCCCTAGCCCTAACCCCAAACCCCAACGCCTAATCCTGACCCCTAACCCCTAACAGGTACGGCCACAAAATAAAATCTTGCCTTGGAGGGTATCAATAGAATTCACAGGCAGCCGTAGGCCCAGGTTTTTGTAAGTATGACCTGACCAAGGGGATAAATTTCCTTCAGATAGTTCATCAGGGGCGAATGTGATAAATATTGCATAATTGTATTGTTTTATCGCCATGCCTAAGGACCCTGGAATCTGGAGTTACCCCTCAAAACTATTTTTGCCCGTGTGGGTTTTCGGCATTTGGACGGACTTCGAGCAGTGTCTACTCATGTAGTAATATGCTGCTGATTTTGAAACCAGGATTAAGGTGAGTTTTAAAACTGTGTTCAGAAACTGATTTGTTGACGTATTCTAGAATGGAAGTGAATATTTTGTCATTTATTTCCGGTAAGAATGAAATCTTTGTTCGAAAGCATTAAACAATCTTCCTAGGGTACCTAGAAATTAAACAAAACGACCCATCTTAATTTTGGTGGAGAAGATAAACAATTCTGTTTTGGCTTGCAGCCCTGATGAAGATTCATCTCAGACCGTCAAGCAACCGCCATTACCAGAAAACGCTGACTGCAGTCGACAAACGCTAATGCACGTCCACATAGTGTTCTGGACATCTACAGTAGATGTACTAACTCATGAAATGTCAACCAAAACTTCGAAATGCGTTCTCGTTTCGAAAAGATAAATTAAGTAGTGTTGTAAAACTAATCATGATGCAGCATAAATCTATAATGATCCAGTTACCTCAAGGTGTCGGCTTTCGAAAGAACTTATTTTCGGCTGCATGCAAGATCTATACTCTGCAAAAATGACTACTTAATTAGCATACAATTTTCTCATTGATTGTCAATGCCCTTGAAAATTCAATTATATTTCATGGAAAACATGCATAAAAATATTCATTCTTTTACTTATTCGGTAGAAAATCTAGTCTTTTTCCAATTTCATTCTCAAAAGAAGAGTATAATTCGGTTTCAAAAAAGTTTCTAATTGTGAGATTATTTAATACCGTTAAATGGCCGTTCATGAAACGTCATGTATCTGCATTTACGAATGTGGCTTGTAAAGTTAACAATATTGCATGCATTTCTCTGCGGTGTTAAAAGGAGATCATATGATGTTCATAAAATTAAGCAGTGGATCTCATACACGTTTTCCATAAAATACATTAAAATTTATAAGACCATTGCAAATAAATAGGAAAAATGCATGCCATTTAAGTAGTCATAGTTTACCGAGTGTGGTTTCTGCGAGAGGTCAAAAAAAGTGCGTTCAAACGCCGATATCTTGGCCAGTCCGAAGTGTTATAGGGTTATGCTGCATGGTAATCGGTATAACGACCCCACTTAAGTAATCCTTCCCAATCGAAAACGCATTCCAGAATTTTGGCCAACATTTCATGAGATCGGTCACGCACTGTAGCTAGCCTACGCCACTCCTCCCTTCTCCCACTCCCATCAGAGGAGAAGTTGACTCATGGCATGCCTGGTCGGTCTGTGGATAGTTCACATGCAGCTCAATCAAACGAGGCCCTTCACGCTACGTCAGACGTCACGTCCAACCCCTGATACGTGGCAGAGTGAGAACACTGTCAGGTAGGTCTTCTGGTGCGTTCGTGTGAATAGATGTCACTTTTTTTAAAAAAAATAAAACACTATATGAGAGCAATAAGGGGTAGGACGGAGAGCATGTGCATCACCGAAACGTCGGGTCCACGGCTGAGTGAAAGAAAGTGAGGAATTAAAGGCTGAATCTAATACACTACTTTTAAGTCCCCATGTCTAAGGGTGAGTCACTGTGGAGAGACCAGGAGAGATTGGGCGACAGATAATACTCAGATGTCGGAAGGCGATATTTGTTTGAATTCCGGCGATGTGGAAACTGCGCGAATTAAAACCATTCGTTTTATAGGTGGCATGGAGAACTATTTCCGGGCGAGGGCAGGGACATCTATGAACCAGTCTAACCGCAATCGAAAGTTACGCATTTTAAACACGTCATTTCTGTGATAGTCTCGTTGTAGTCAGCCAGACAAACCTGCCCTGGGGCAAACGGCCTTACTTGGAAGAAAAAGTTTTTAAACCCCCACCGGCCCACCGCCACGGTCGAGCCTCACCTCCTAGTTGATGCTTCCCGTTCTGCGCACACCTCGGAGGTCAAGTAGTTTAATAGCCACTGCCCCCTCCTACCCCCCCCTCCCCAGCCCATTCAAGTTTCCGTGCGAGTGAAACCGGGGGGGGGGAGTTGGGTTAGATTTTGACGAGGTGGCTGACCTGCCGACGACCTCTTAGCGAAGGAAGTTATTGCAGCCGAGATGTACTTGCCGTTTAGCAGTTGACGTACGGAGACTGACGGCGCGTGAAATCGGTGACTGCGCAAAATGCGTCGAAACTCGCGTTTTGAAAAGCTTTTGATCAAAAAAGTACTAATGTAGAACTGTAAAAGGCGTAACCTCAAGATAGTCTGCACGATGCAGCATGATGGCATTTCACAGAGCGTTTCCCCAGTTGGTTATGCAGATGCACCTGATGTTACGGTTAGGCGTTAGGGCAACTATTTCTCAACCACTCAAAGTACAATCGCGCATTCCCAATAGCTTCTCTTTTGCATACAATCACTTGACCACGTCGCCTGTGCGTTCCCCGGCCTCACCGGTAAAAACACCTATTACCACTGGCCCCGTATTACAGGCGGCTGGGGTTTGTTTACCTCAGGTGCGGCCGTATAACCACGTCTAACCCTGGAGTGAATATTCAAAAGACAAGTTCCAGGGAGTATTTGATCGTTGGGACATGAACTCCATTGACCTGAACCATCATCAGAGACATCTACAGATGAGAGTGATGACATGTTCGTCACCGACAGCTGGTTAAGGTGAGAAGCCAAAGCGTCAAACGAATATGATTACTGAAAAGGTCTGTTACAAGGGATTTACTCTGAGTTCGCTCATCAGTTTCCTCGGAAATTAAACCAGGCAGAGTGAAACTGGAGTGTATATACCAGAAAACACATGGGGACGTCTGGGGGACCCACTGATGAGCCGAACTCTTCGCAGCTGCATCAGACAGCGAGACAAAATCGAGGAAACACACGTGTCTGGGCTTTTAGCTTCTACCTGTGTTTTCAGTATGGTAAATAATTACACAATTCTATACTACTGGCTGCCTGTTGGCGCTTTCCGAATACTACCCGCTTATGTCATAGTAGCCGATGGATTTAAACTTAAATATTCATATCAAATTACGGGCCGTGCCTTAAAAGGTCTGTTCCGAAGGATTTACTCCAAGTTCGCGCATTAATTTCCTCGAAAATTAAACAAGGCAAAATATGATTACTGTTCCAACAATTGTATCTCCTTCTTACTTCATGAATAAGAGGTTTATATGATGTATTTGTTTAGGTAATGAAGGTACCTGTATACATTTTGTAGGAAGCTATACATCTGTTCAAATAGCTGCCTGAAAGTAGGATATGTTTCGTCATCAGAGACTGTAGTATTATCCGTGTGTTTTGAGGGAAGCTCACATTGTTGCTTGTGTTTTTTTTGCATAAGCCCCCTGACGCATACGACTCACTGATTAAATTCTGATTAGGCTGAGAACAGCATCTCTAAAATAAGATTTGCTTTTTAGGAAAATCGAAAACAAGTTGAAAAAGTACGTAATTTCAGGAGGTGCTCTCCAAAATATAGCTCACAAAGCCGATCGGAGCGTTGTGGATTCGACAACCAGTACAGGAGACACGCCTGTAGTAATCAGTTTCGTGATCCCCGCAGTGTTTCCCACCATTCCAGGGTTGTTTAAGTCTATTAGGTCGAGGTTTCGTAGGGTTCGACACATACTAACTTCATGGGGTGCGGTGGTCAATTTTCTGAATGGGAAGGAAAAGACGAATATACACGAAACATGTCACGTACAGTAGGTGGGCTAACTCATGAAATGTCAACCGAAATTCCGAAATGCGTTTTCGTTTCGCAAAGATTTATTAGCTAGAGTTGTAAAACTAGTCAGCCTGCAGCATAATTCTATAACATTTCAGTTGCCTCAGGATGCCGGCTTTCGAACGAACTTCTTTCCGGCTGCATGCAAAAACTATACCTTCTAAAAACGAATAGTTAATTAGCATGCATTTTTCTCATAGATTTTCGATGCCCCAAAAAATCCAATTACATTTCATAGAAAACATGCATACATGCATGCATACAAGTATTCATTATTTTGCGCATTCGGTAGAAAACTACGTCTTCTTCCAATTTTATACTCGAGGGAAATGTATAACTCGGTTTTCAAAAACTTTTCAATTCCCGGATAATTTTGGACCCGACCTGCCGTTACAGTTGCAATCAGGGTTTTGAAACTACAAGCCGTATATTTTCGGCTGACGAAAAACAATGCATTTCTCTATGGTATGAGGAGAAGACTATGTAGGGTCCATAAAATTTAGCAGTGAATTTCAGCCATACTGTCAACTTTACAAGCCACACTGGTAAACGCAGAGACATGACGTTTTATGAACGGTCATTTCACAGTATTAAAAAAGTCGCAATTAGGAACTTTCTTAAAACCGAATTATACCCTTCCTTCGAGTATGAACTCGGAATAAGACGTAATTTTCTATCGAACGAGCTAAGAAATGAATAATTGCATGCATGTTTTCTATGAAATATAATTAGCTTTTCAGGGACATCGATAATCACTGAGAAAAGTGCATGCTACTTAATTAGTCGTTTTTAAAGGGTATAGTTCTTGCCTGCAGCCGAAAAGAAGTTTGCTCGAAAGCCGGCATCCTGAGGCAACCGAATTATTATAAAATTATGCTGCAGGATGATCATTTTTACAACCCTACTTACTTAATCTTCTCGAAACAAAAACGCATTTCGAAATTTCAATCGACATTTCACGAGTTAGCCCACCTCCTGCACGTGGAGTCAATTCACGTCGTACCTTGAGATTGCCTGTTTAGGCAACTGCGTGCGCGGGTCATGCGCCCGCACATACGACAGTTCAACCGTCGATGCCACCGTGTGCTACACAACAAGGTGAAGCAGGCACTGTGACTTACGCGTGAAAGTAGACTTGCGCAGAATCAACCGCACCCTCTCCTCCACCCCACTTGAGCCCGACGTCAAGACATAGTCAAGAAGACTGGAGGCGGGAGAGGGGGCAGGTGGCTGGCACGGCTGGACCCGCACCTAGGCGTGCCACCACACCTGGTTCACAACAAACACTTGACCAGGATTTTAACCAACAACAACGGCAACCATGCGCACGACCCATATACCCAGCGGGAGCGCAAGCGCATCCACCGAAAGGGAAGCACGCACCAGAGAACCGCCAGCACACACACCAGGCGCGAGGACCATGGTTTGCTGAATCATGGCACAGCAGACGCCAAAAAAAACCCTTGACATTGGCACCTATTAAAGCGCAGTTGCACCCACAACTGGACGCAGTCCGCAGAATAGCAGAAACTAATCCTGTAAATCAGTGTTGGACAGGTGTGTTAACTCGATACACATTTAAGTGCGCAAATTGCATTGTAACAGCCCAGTTGAGATTTCGTTCGCCTCTCCCTGCCAAAACTCGCTATCACTGTGGGGACGGCAAACGGGTTTGGCAACTGTTGCGAAACATTCACTAGCAGGCCAGCCAATAGTAGTCGTCCATACTGTATAGGTTCATTATGGTGTTGTTTTATGTTACAACTGGAAACTCCCGCCTGGCTGATTTAAACAAGCAGGGAGTGTCGTATGAACTCCACAGTGGTGCTAAGTCAAGGTCAAATCCTGCCGTTCAGAGACTGTTTCTAGTGTAGTCTCGTTAGGGGATCCGATTAATTCGCTGGTCCATGACTTCTCCATGTGGCTTTCGGTAGGACAGCAAGCCTCAGGTCTAAGTGTCTGCTGGAATCACTGAGGGTGACAGCAAATATTTCGAACAACCAGTGGCATTATCCGCAGCGCCGCCAAAAATTTCCAAAAACGTGCGTGCTCATCCCTTTGCTCTCTGAGGGAATCACTACTAACATATAACATCAGGTAAATACTTTTAGTAAATTCCCCCACTTTCACCATGTCTTCGCTGTGAAGCTTTCTATTTGTCGAGTTAGGAATAGGCCAGTGTTTGCAGCTAGTCATTTCCTTAGAAATTGGGTCGCTCTCAGATAACTTGTACATTAACTTTGACTGTCGCTTGTTTGTTGGGCAAACGAAAAACATGACTGTTGCGAATGTACAAAGGAAGGAGGCCTAATTGCTTAAGCATTAGTTTTATTTGTCCGAAGTTTCGACCTCGCACTCTATCCCTATAACAGACGAACAGTGTTTGCTGAGTACTCGTCACGTCAACGACTAACACCTGTGATATGTCAACGGTAATGAACGACTAATGGAATACGAGCTGAGGACCAATCGACAGAACTTTCGACAGAAGTTTCGACTTCACTCTGGAACTCATCACCGAGAAGAGTGACGGACTCGAAGGGGGCAAGCTTACACCAGACAAAAAGCAGCAGCTACTCGTCCTCGATGTGATGACTGAGTGGTCTTCAAGTCCGAGATTTTATCGTTGTCAGCATTTTTGCGCATGCTGCATGCGCTTATTGCTGCAGTGTGTGCTAGAGAACTGCGGCAAACCTTTCGTTCCTGTGTCGTGGTCTGATGGAGTGAGCCAGGACTTTTGTTTAATCAGCTGTGTTTTTCAGACAGCACTATGGAAGCATTTGCTTCTTGGGCTCCCTTTAGTGATATCTGTTTTCACAAAATTCAAATTTCATGGTTTAAAATAACTTCGAATATAACAAGCTTGGTCAGACAAAGGGTTCTTTTGGAACCCAAAACACATTCGAATTCCAGGTCGTAGAGCTAGGGCCTTTTGAAAGGTTCTATGTTACTCTAGAGTCTTTTTAACTTTAGTTTTTAATTTTTTTAAGAGACGCTTGCCTTTTATTATTTGTCCACGAGTAAGGATTTCGAATGAGCGTCAAAAATAATGCAGATTTGTAATCATTAGGTAACTTGAGGCATCCTGGTAGAATTCTGATACTTGACAGAGTACAAGCCCCTTGACGCCGCAACTGCAGATACGAGGCTTTTTGATCTTTTGTTCAATGTAATTTTTGGATTTAACTATAAACAAGGCAAGTTGAAACTGGAGTTCATATACCAGAAAACACACGGGGAAAGCTGGGGGACCCACTGACGAGCCGAACCCCTCGCAGCTGCGTCAGGCAGCGGCACAAGATCGGCGAAACACGCGTGTCTGGGCTTTTAGCTAATACCTGTGTTGTTAGTACGGTAAATTATTGCACAATTCGATTTGAGTTCGCTGAACAGTGGTTTTCGGCTAAAATTAAAATAAACAAGAAAAAGTAGACTTGGCGGAGAGAGTGCAGACTTTCTGTTTTTAAGTATGCGGTTTGCTTTTTGCGGCCGACTGCAAGGTGTGTTTTTTGGAATAAAATGTTTATCAGACATGTCCTGGAAATTTCGTCTGACAAAGTGCTTTCAGCAAACAAGCATTCAGGTCTTGTTTTGCTTTTATGTGTCTATGGATTTCCTCTGTTTTGTAGTTTCTCTGAGAGATGTGTATTTGGGTTAAGAGGATGACATTATGAAATTCTCACGACCCCTGCCCCAGCGTCTTGGTCTCTGTAAAACAGTCAGTGAATACCACTGAATGCCACTTCTATGTCAACCAGGCAAAGGCAGGAAATTTTGTTTACAGAACCAATATCGGTGCTGAGACACCTTACCGTAACAATTACTTACACGAAAACGGGCATTATCAACTGGGCAGGTTGTTAGGACAGCATATTTTACTCGGTAACTTCTCATCTATAAATTGTCAATAATAATTATCCCACTGTGCAAATACTGCAGGAAAGTTACGATGCTTGAAAGCATGCCCAATGCTTCGTATTCAACAAAAGACTTCTATAATGCTTTTGCCACTCAGATCATGGTGTGTTACGTTACGAAAGACACTACTATGCTAACATTATGAGTGTTTCCCCTCTACTTTGCACTGTTCCAATCATTCCTGTTACAAACATTAACTGTCGTCATTTTTAACCAAGGACAACGGCTTGGAACGCCGATGGAAATTTTAAACTTTTGCAAAGCAAATGTACAAATGTGAGGAAGTTTTTAGCAGCAAATTCATTGTAACTGTATCGAAGTCTACAACTTATGCATAGTATGGGCAACCAAAATACGGCTTTCTTTCGCTTAATTGGTTATTTTTTGCTATTATTTGCCTTCTTTCAGAGCTAACTTTCTATAGACATATGCCGATTTTTCTATTGTTGTTTTTGTTCACACGTCCATTGTTCGCGAGCATTTCTAGTTAGCTCTTTCCACTTCTGCTTGTTCGCCTGTTTTCTATCTTTTTAATAGTTGGGAGGCTTCGTTTGTCACGTTGCATTTGATGTCGTCTTATTTCCCTCCCGCAGGTTTCGGATGCTAACTATGCACATTGCACTACGCCGATCCCAATAAATTTGACGCAGTATATGCCCATTTTAGAGCGGGTGATCAAAGTAACTAAAGTGCAAATCCAGAAGTCTTTGTTCTGCTGTACATTATCCTGCGTAACTTGCTTGCGTCTTCAAGGGAACTACTATAAAATAACCGGCGAGTAGGGCAATTTTCATTTGAGTACTTCTCTGTTAAACAAAGGATTGGTTTTATAGTGGTTCGGCAGTTTTTTGGATTTTACGTCATGGCTGACAGAATAATAGCTAAAAGGTTAAAAAGCGTCGGTTAATTGAACTGTTCAGCAACGGTTAGAACAGTGATTAATTGTCATATTTTTAAATACATGCATTTTAATTTCCGTTAGGTAGTATTGAGGCATTAAAACCCGAAAAAACTGTTGAGTATAAGTCAAACGGTGGAGAATTCAAAGACAGCAATGAGCACCAATGACCAGTCAGTCTTAATCGCATATTTCTGCCCTTAGATTGGGCTCTAGGTGAAACATTCACCGAATGAAAATTACAAAATTTGTGTAATTGTGTTTTTAACTGTTGTTAGCCAGTTTGAAGTTGCGAGTTATAAAAGTAGTCTGCGAAGCAAAAAAACCATAGGAAATTATCATGTCCCTCAGCGCAAATGCAAGTAAAGCAGCTGCACTACAGATATGACAGAAGACTTCAAACGTAATTTCCTTTCAGTTAAACGGAACAGATTTCTTTCTGCTGATTGTCTTTCACTTACAATGTAACAGCATTAAGTTCTCTATATTTTTTCCGCAAAGCCTCTTATTGCAAAGACGCGTAATCATACAAGAGTCATTTTTCATTAAATCACGTTGAAAGAATAAGAAGTGATAAAAATTATCCTCCTCATTTCCGAGCAAAATTCACCAAAACGATTATTTCGATAAAACGTTTATACTATTTGAAGACACTTACATTTGCATATCCTTTCGTCCATTGGCTTTTTCGGAGGCCTAGGCATTTTCCCGTATCACAGTGTGGTCCAAAACAAATTAACCAACTTAAAGCAAGCGCGGTCCGAGGTAACAGTTTAGCACGTTACTTTAATAACTAAAACAAAACAATTTTCACTCAACTTTGTTAGGTGATGCATGACACTCGTCCATTTAAAGACAATCAGTTGTCCATTTACTGACACGTGATGTCTATAGGTAACCAGTCAAGGATCAGTTAATTTTGGATAACGAAGTTTCGGATAACGGAAATTTAATGTCTCGATAAAATGGGAAAAGCTATCGTCAACGTTGTTCAGAAGGAGCTGAATGTTATGAAAGCAACATTTTAAATTTAAGGAGTAATATAGCACGCTTCTTTTGTAGATACTCATGCAATTTCAAAGAAGCTTAAGTCAGTAAACCTATGTATTTGTCTTTTTTATTATCAGGCCTGTAACATAATGTAAATAATGGAGGAAAATAGGGTCAACGTCACACAAAACTGAAATTAAGGGATAATCCTTAGATGCTCAGACATATAGAAGATAATGGAATACAGACACAGTCTGTTGGCACGCCTACCCTGCTTTCTGTCCTGGAGACCATGTCAGCCTTCCTCACGCTAATATTAATGCGTAAACGCTCCACAATTCATTTGTCATTTCTTGTTTTCTTACCTTCGGCGCCCTTCGATGAAGGACATTATTATATAGTCCTGGTGATGAATAAATGCCAACAACTGCATACCAACCGTGACATCTCTAATGGCTTATATAATCATTTGGCGGACTGATATTTTGCTCGTGCGGATTTTATTGTGCAACAAAGGGACATAAAAAACCGAGTTATAATATTGCCCCTGCCATGAATCTCTCCGTTTTCAATATGCATGCGCGTTTATAAGCTTCTTTGCGCTTTTCCGATTTTTCAATTTTATGGCATTTTTCCTGCCAACTTATTCCATCTGTCAATCAATTACAGCTCTAGATATGGTAGAGAGGCTCCCACCGAGCGCGTTACAGAACTTATTCATCGCATTGCGCCATGGAGTTGTGTCGCGAATCCCACCAGCAGCCGTACAGTGACGCACAATATCGGCAGAATAGCAACAAGCCCGTTGACACCCTCTAGAATTGCATGTATTCGATCGCAACCAGCAGGACAACAAGCCCGTAGCTCAGTAGTTAGGTGCGTTAGACTTCTAACCAACATGTCCCGAGTTCGAGTTTCGTGGGTAGCTTATCTTTGGGTTGGTTATGGCGTGTAACGCACCACAAGCCCGACTGAGTTGTTTGAACGGCCTGAAGTCACTTTGGCACGGATCTCGATTGGGTCTGGTGTGATCGTCTGCAGTAAAGACGACCAGCGTTCCTTCCGTCCTTTCCGCTGACAACGTGCCCCGCTCTTGCTGTCCGCTCGCCGCTGTTGACCTCTATTGTCAGCACATTCCTGGCTCTTACCCGCAGTTGCCGAACTCACTCAATCTCCCACTGGTTTCTAACCGATATTACGTGACCTCCTTTCACTCCAAATGGATCCGTTATGTAACATCTTGCTATTTCCTTGTACTGGTTATTTTATTCTTTTACTACTCTATCCGCCTGTGTATCGTAACATAGGCTTCGTGCGCTAAAATTTTCTTTTCCCACTATAGTCCTAACTGCACGCCTTATGTGGTGTTGTAGAAAGCTTCCCTTGGTGATCTGTTTGACCTTATTTCTGTTTCCGTCGCTGTTTTCAGCCGCTAAGGCGGCTGATGATGGCTAATATCCCAAAAATGGTCCTTCCAGTCTCCCCTGTCTTTGTCAGCTCCGTTTTCGAATTCGGTTTGTTCCTTTAATGCAAGCGTTTTGTTTACTGTAGATGTGGCATCACTTGAAGACGACATCTAGCTCAGAGTCAACGGCGCAGAGAGCCCAGCGAACGTATATTGTACTCCGTCGCTGAAATTGCTTTCGCTAAAATCACAAGGCGTAGGGCCAAGGTTGAGCAGATAAACCACTTCAATGCGTGTCAGAGGTGTATATGTATGCGCATGTTGCTGACCAGCTGCGATGAGATACCATTTAACCAAATAACGGATACGGATATGAAAACTGGTGTCAAGTCTTTGGTCACTTTCGAGTGATTTCGATCGCCGGCGGGGACGGCCAAACGTGCGAACTAGTCCGAGTCAAGCGGCTGAAGTGGTTTGATTTCGCATGTAAGTTGGTTGGAGAATGACACTTATCTTAATGCCCGCCGTGTAGACCGTGCATTCCTTGAAACGATTCCACCGTGTCGTTTTTAGTCTGTAATACTTAAGTAGCGGAATAATCCGTCATTCAGTAGAATTCTGTGTTTATTAGGGGGACTGGAAGAGTATTGCTATTCACTATTTGAAGATACGTGGATGTGAAACATGTACTCACTTGTGTAGCAGCTATCTTGGTCATTGGTATCGAGTAAATATACAATCGTCAAGCACGAATTTTCCTAGTTCTCTTTTGAAGGCCCCAACGTCTTCCGCTAAGACAACTGAATTAGGTAGTTTGTTCCATTCTCCAGCCGCCCGATGGACTAGGAATTTGATCCACGCTTCAATTTTAGCATAGCCCATCTTCAGTGTGTATTGGTGCCTTCGACGTGTGGTCGTACGTGTCAGCTCAAAATTCGCCTAACTGAAAAGCAAATGCTAGCCCTCTGATTGACTTACAGGCCATGATCCTTTGCGCTGTCTGTAAGAGAGAGGAACTGTTTCAGTCTTTTGGGCCGTCTTTTATAACGTAAGCATCTTAATCCGCTGACCAGTTTGGTCGCTCCTTGTCATGCGTTTTTCATAACGGTGTAATCTTGTTTCGTCCAGGACTCCACTCCTAAGCATACTACTCTAACATTGGTCGAGAAAGTAGTCTAAACACTCAGTCGAGAAGCTCGTCGTCATGGTCATGAAAGGGCCTTCTGATCGTACATAGACACCCATAGCCTTCTCTGAAACCTTGGCGTAGTGAAACGATGTTTTTGGAATAAACATCATCCACATATCAAGGCCTCGTAGCTCTTTGGCCTACTCGAGTTGGGAACCTCCGACGAATTAGTGCAATTTGAATCTTATTGTCCCCTTGTTGGGTAAGGTACTCACCAGTAACCAAGTTAAGACATTTCTGTTCGAGGGACTTTTCGTTAGCGTATAATGCAACAATTCCCACTTGATATCTGGAGAAGTGAAATCTCTAAGAAGAATTAAGTGTTTGATATAACCAATTTCTTTTAGCTCAGTGATGTGTGTCGTCTGTATCCTTCCGCTTTCCTCGAGGTCTGTAAACCAAGCCACTATGGAGGTCTCCTTGATCTGGCACACACAAGTAATTACTTAATACTCCATAAACAATGTTTATCCTTGTGTAAGGCCCGTCTTTTGGCATGGCTAATGTCATGTCGTATAACTGCTTCTGCATCCATTTCGGTTTATGCGGATAAGCTGAATACCGTCCAACATGGCTTGCGAGTCTTCTACCTGCACATCTAATCATGTTTCAGAAGTTTGATGGACTTGAACAGTAGTGCATTTGCCGTTACTTTTGCCTGATGATTCCACAAAGACGAACGCTTTATGTTACGATTGGATTGTCTACTATTTTCGGATTTTTTCGCCTTCGCCTTATCGTTTTCTCAGTTCTTTCAACAAAGCCCTTATTTTCGTCCGATCGATTAGAAAATAGTCCAACTGAGAAAGCACTTTATGGTGGCTGTTTCGTGGTTTGGAACTAGGACTCAAGATAAGATCTGTTTGTCGTATACCTGACAATATGACTTTCAGCACTCTCGGTCGTACCTCCCCTGCGTCATTTGCTACTTAATGTCCCGAACGGAAAACATTTTGAATGTCAGTCACCTCATCGGGTTCTTGGGTGTCATTAACTAAATTGTAGAATATCAAGAGATGGTGTTTGACCCTCTCTTTTGGGGTTTCACTATGGACTTGAGGAACTTCCTGGACTACAGCACAGTCTGACCTCTCAGAGAAAACTGGTGACTGCATCCTGCTCTCTTATACTGAAGATAGGACGAGGCACATGCATTAAAACTGCCATTTACGATTGTATCCCCATTGCACAAAGACTTTAAACATGGTGGTTGGCCCTCGGACGTCACTTCGGCTATTTCACATAGGGTCACTTATCCTGCCGCTCTGTTTGTTCGACTAGCTCTCGACGAGTTCGCCATTGGACTCTTGGCTTTTATGCCTATTGCCGAGTTGCACGCAGTCCTAGCGAGTGCCCGTGAGTTCTTACTCTTCTGCCGCACACAACGTATTGCACTAGGAGCTTCACTATACCCCTCCACTTCAGTATTCAGTGCTCATGGACACTCATACACCGTGTCAGTGACGCTTTCTTGTGGTACTCGTGAATCCTTTCGATTACCCTTTTACGGAACTTCTAAGGACAGTTTGTCGCAGTTTGATTTTCGCGCAACCAGGCTCTGTAAACTTCAGATTGTCATACCTAAGTAAACTCAAAACTTTATCTCATTTCCACCTGTTTTCTTGTCTTTGACTCATATTTTGACTGCTTCAGCGGTTTGCTCTGGAGGCTTTGTCCCTTTTCGCAGCTTTTCGCGCTTAGTTTTGCGCCTAACAACGTTCCTCATTTCATTGAGGCATGTTTGATCTGGTGCAGGAACTTTTTCTAGATCCTTTTTAACGTGTCCGGACGATTTAATATTATAACGTCTGGTAAAAATATTACCATCCATGTGAGTGTATTTTGTATCCCTATAAGCTCAGAACTGTGACGGAAATTTCTAGGAATACATCGTGGCGTGTCTGCACGTCTTTGTTTAACTCGTTTTCGCCCTATTTTAGGACCATACAGTAATGTTCACCAATGGTCGTCGGTGGTTCGTCGCGAGCAGTTTAAAGTGAATTAAGTATTCATGGTGCCCCTTGGTCACAGGAAACAGGTGACGGTTTGTGGAAAT
This sequence comes from Spirometra erinaceieuropaei, assembly GCA_902702965.1. Taxonomy (NCBI): domain Eukaryota; kingdom Metazoa; phylum Platyhelminthes; class Cestoda; order Diphyllobothriidea; family Diphyllobothriidae; genus Spirometra; species Spirometra erinaceieuropaei. The sequence continues at coordinate 394,508 of CACRXP010000302.1, forward strand.
GGAATAGGCAATTCTTTTCTGAGTGTATACTGTTTGTAATACGCAGCTCTGTGGGCACTGCCGACTGCTTAGGAGCTCTGTTGAAAGAATTCCTAGGTGTCACATAGCAAGGCAGACGGACACGATTTCGACTCCGAGCACGTTGCAGCGGAATTCAAAGAAAAGGAACCCAAGTTGAATGGTGCACCCACTTTTCTGTCTCAATACCGTGCTGGCGTGACGCTGAGAAGCATTTACCCTAAGAGTGGTGGTTCGTCCGGAATGGAATGCATGACAGTGGCTGTGTCTCTCAAGACAGTCTTCATCTTTTCAAAAGCAAGAACGGCCTCCGGAAAGCATCCATACGAAACTATGGAGTCATATATGATGTTCAACGTCGTGAGAGTAATGGCAAAGCCGGTGGTCAGATAGCATTTTGGGATCTTGTTGCAGGTGAAATTTGAGTTTAGGAGGGAAGACTTAACAGGCGAGCGCCTTTGCGGGAGTTGATGGGGACGGTGGGTTTGACTAGTTGGTCTAAGACCTCGAGAGCTGCTGGGCCAAAAGACACAGTCTGTGTCAACAGTGACGACGGCCGGTCATCAACGTGACGTGCATCCTGAGCTTTCCGATGTTGTTCATGATCACAGAAGGCGGCATCTGAGGTTTATGTATAGCAAGCCCGCATAGGATCCTGTTTACAAGAAGCTGAAAGGTTTACGGCATGTTGTGGATAGCAAACGGTGTGATCAGAAATTTGGATGAACTGAGAGCCTTTGTTGCCTGGTGAGTGGCCGTAACCATATTTCCCAGGGATAGGTTTACAAATAAGAGATCGGTTAGGCTTTCAAGGCATCCGACTAACGAATGGTCATGTAAGCGCATTATGTAGCATCTAGTAAGTGTCTCGGGGACTCCGGCCGCCAGAGAAAGTCTCTGGGGCCACATACAGGTGCGAGAATCAAGGGTTTTCAGACAAACGCGCAATAACCAGTTTCAGTGCAGATTCAAACTCTGACTCGGTGAAAAGGCATCTTTGAGATGCATTGAGGTCGTTGGAAACAAACTGGCGCTAGGTCTCAAAGGAGTAAGCGTCCAAAGCCGAATGAATGGCGATCTTTTCAGTGGGACTAGGCTGCTGGCAGCTTATGTGAAGATAACGGGCAGCATGAAATAGGAGCCAAATATGAGTGAAGTTGTACTAGTCATGATAATGCATAGTAAAAAGGGACTCCATAACCGCGATTCCATTGAAAGAGGGACAATGAAGTACTTGATGCTGTTGGAGACGAGCCAACGCTTTCAAGTGAAACCAAGAGTTGGGATACTAACTAACTGTTAAGGTTTGACGGCTTGTATTACTGTGACCAGCGGTAGCAATAATATTAGAGAATAAACTAAAGCACTTTAGTCTTTCCGAGAATGGTCGTGGTCGCAGACCTTTTAATTGCTTTGTAATTTGACGCTGAACTTTCTGAGGTTTTATTCCGTTTCTCCAAGTCACGGTATCTCTGTCCTTGTTTCATATTCAAGATAAAAAATATATTAAAATGGGATTTATTATAACACTTCATGGACGTTGCCAGTCTCCTTCGAACACAGGAAAGGAACCTAAAATAGACTCATCCATCCCGGCTGCACGTCGACTACATTTGTTTTAGCTGTCCGATCAGTCAGTAGCGCACGAGTTGGGAGTTTAATTTATGTCTCGAAAGCCCGAATTCCAAGACGTAATAATAGCGAAATCTAGAAAAAAGAACGAGTTATACAGTATAGTGGCCTTAATTTCGTGTTTAGTAATTTTGGGATCAGGAATATTCCGTCTTTCATCATACTTGGAGAACTTTCATTTCGACCAGTGGTCGAATTAGCTGCGAGTTTAATGTAAGCGACCCTAGTGTGCTATGTGGAATCCAATAAGAACGCAAGACGGTTGTCTAGAGTGGAGCCTGTGAATTATTTAGAAAGAAGGGATGACGGGTTGTGGTGGAAGTTCAGGTGAGAGGGAGAACACGGAAAGGTCCTTTGACGGGGACTGGTTGGCATGGAGATGAGCCTTGGCTGCTCCGAGAAGTGAGAGCGGAGATGACGTGAGGAGGTGTCGACGAGGCATTCTCCGGCCCAAGATGGTGAACATCAATTGTCCTCCGTGTTCATCTGGTTTCCAGGCGATTCCGATAGGTTCACATAGAATAGACCAATGACATGCGTAAATCAGGCCGTAAAGATACAATAAAGCAAGGCATGACCAATAGGATCCTCGGGACCGCTATTATGGGCATTTTGTCCCTTATGAGATTACTCATAGGTATAATGAAATAACCTCTGAGCATACTAAAAGTTTCGTCAGACGAAACCCAAGCCAGCAGAATAAGAGAACCGTAGGGGTAAAGTTGCTTGTACTAGCCAATTATATCGTCAGTTGCTGTAACTATCAATTCGATAGTGATCTTACCCGGACTAACAAAAAGTGTAAAAACTTTGGCTTTGTCGTCTTTAAATCGTTGACTGACTTCTCATCCAATACGTTTCTTCTTCACTGCCGGGGAGGAGGGGCGTTGACAGCTAAGTCCGTTCTATCGTGGCCGTCTAATCCAGTGGGCTGGACGGATGATCCGGTTAGTCGATCAACACGCCAGTCCGTTCCCGAAAAAATTCTTGAAAGGACCCTGCTTCCTCCTCGTTCCTGCTTCCCCCTTTTACGGTATCGATTTTGTCGCCTCCGAGTGCATTCCCTGCTACCGACTACCGTGGTTCTACGCAGGACTGATTCTCAAACGGGTCGTGCGGCAGAAACGCTGGACCGACACATGGGGCTAGGTCGGGGTCTGGCGGGCGTCGTTGGGAATGAGCATCCATACCAAATGCCGACATTAGGGATGTAGCTGCACGTCCAGGCGCATACCCATGTTACGCCAATTCGGATCCGAGCCGCCTCGTTTATTCTTGTTCAAAATCTTGGTCGGTGTGCATTGTGGACCAGGGGATGAGGTGGCACACCTACAGTGCGTGAACGATCTCATGCAATGTTGGCCGAAATTCTGCAATGCGTTTTCGATTAGGAAGGATTCATAACGTGGCGTTGTAATATTGGTCATCTTGTGGCATAATCATATAACATTTAAGACTCGCCAGGATGTCGGCCTTTGAATGTATTTCTTCCCGACCCCCTGCAGGAACGACGCTCGGGAGAAAATGACTACTTATGTAGCATATATTTTTCACATTGGCTTTCGATGGTCTTATAAATTCAAATATATTTTATAGAAAACATGCGCAAAATAGGTTTTCTTTTACTCGTTTGGTAGAAAATCACATTGTGTTCCCACTTTATGCCTGAAGAAAGTACATATTCAAGTTTTGAAAAGTTTCTCAATCCCCGAATAATTTTGAGCCTGATCAGCCGTTGCATTAGCACTTAGCGATTTTAGTTTACAAGGTGTATGCTTCCCGCGTAAAGAGAATCATTATGTTCTTAAGAACTTGCCGTGCAGAGTTTATAAAATCCTACAATGGATGCGGACCATGTGGTACATTTCCTGAGGAGCATTATTAAACTGTTATGTGCGATGCTGTTTATATGGACATTTCACGGTCTTAAAAAGCTCATAATTAGAAACTTATTTAAAACTAAAAGCTGACCTTCCTTAGGGTATAAAATGGGAGCACAATGTGATTTTCTACCAAACGAGTAAAAGAAAACCTATTTTGCGCATGTTTTCTATAAAATATATTTGAATTTATAAGACCATCGAAAGCCAATGTGAAAAATATATGCTACATAAGTAGTCATTTTCTCCCGAGCGTTGTTCCTGCAGGGGGTCGGGAAGAAATACATTCAAAGACCGACATCCTGGCGAGTCTTAAATGTTATATGATTATGCCACAAGATGACCAATATTACAACGCCACGTTATGAATCCTTCCTAATCGAAAACGCATTGCAGAATTTCGGCCAACATTGCATGAGATCGTTCACGCACTGTAGGTGTGCCACCTCATCCCCTGGTCCACAATGCACACCGACCAAGATTTTGAACAAGAATAAACGAGGCGGCTCGGATCCGAATTGGCGTAACATGGGTATGCGCCTGGGCGTGCAGCTACATCCCTGATATCGGCATTTGGTATGGATGCTCATTCCCAACGACGCCCGCCAGACCCCGACCTAGCCCCATGTGTCGGTCCAGCGTTTCTGCCGCACGACCCGTTTGAGAATCAGTCCTGCGTAGAACCACGGTAGTCGGTGGCAGGGAATGCACTCTGAGGCGAAAAAATCGATATTGTAAAGAGAGGGGGAAGCAGGAACGAGAAGGAAGCAGGGTCCTTTCAAGAATTTTTTTCGGGAACGGACTTGCGTATTGATCGACTAGCCGGATCGTCCGCCCAGCCCACTGAACCAGATGGGGCCGTTGTCCAGTTTTGCTACTTACAAACCGCCTGCGTGACGAGATCAGTCGAGTTTAATACAATCTCAGTGGATGATAAATCACGCTGTCGGCAGTCACGCAAGATGGTTAGTCAGTCTGGTACCAACGGGAATTAATGCACAGATCCAACCACGGAATCTTAATTACAATACATGCAACTGCTGGTAGGGATGCGTATGCTTATCCTGGATTCTTGTTGAAAGTAAGGAAGACGTGGGAATCCGGGAGGACAATCGCGTTAGCCTAGGCTCTCGGAATTCCAAAGGAGTTTGCAGAGACTGTGAAAGACTAGCAACTAAAGTCGCATTGTTTTTTGACCGTGCTTTGGCTGTGCTGTGGCGTGTGTCCGAAGGAAAAGGCGTTCTTGACAGCAACTTCCAAACTTTTAAGGCAACTCCGCCTGGCTCCCGGACTCTCCACCGTTTGTGGTCACTCCTCCCATCCTCTTCGCCTCAGTTAAATCCTCGTCTATGTATATAGACGATTTATTAGTCGTTTTTTGGTCTATGTAGGTTTTGGACCAGGTTTGTGGTGGTATGCCTAGGTAAGAGTCTTCGTCGTGCCAGCCACCTACGCTCCCCCCCCCGCCTCCGGTCTTCTTGACTTTGTACTGACACTGGGTTCAGATGGGAAGGAGAGGGTGTGGTAGATGCCGCGCAAGTCCACACTCACCATAAACTAATTTCCCAATCGACACATGGGGCTAAAACTTGAGAGTGCCGTGTTGCTAAAGGCTGGATGAGGTAAGGAACAAGGAGGTAATATTGGACGGGTAAACCTTGAAGGAGGAGAAGAAAGCCTTCATTGACGGATGGATGGGTGCTGAGCCGATTAGGAGGGGGAAATAACGATGGTAGTGCTGGATTAGGACAGCCGCTGAGTTCCCCGTGTCTGTGGTTATCCCTTCTACCATGGGTACTCTGTCGTATTGACTCTGCGTGGGACTTATACTGAATAGAGTGCTCAAGGGGCCCTTATAACAGTTGCTCAGATCTTCGCCAGTCTACTGATAAAAACAGACACTGGGTTGCCTTTTTTCTCCGCCTTCTCCAGTTGTCACAGTCTAGCTGCATCCGAAGTTCAATCGTATGTACTTATCTGCTTAAGGTAATTTAATAATGCATCCGCCTTTTCGGACCCGATGAGGCCTTTAACGCGGCCACACCGAAGTTTAACGGTGAGTTATAGGGCATAAAAGACTGTGAGTAACACAACGGGTTAGAGATTGCCTTGCTTGTAGAAAGCTCCACCCTGTCTGCACCGGCATTCGAAAGAAACCTAGACAATTCACAGCTAGGTGTTAACTTGATGAACCAACAATAGGAGTTTTAAGATCAAGTATTGAAGCAGAATCGGCAAATTACTAACCGGCGTCGAAAGTTTACGAATGATTGAGGAGTGTCAACAGCAAAGCCGAAAGGATGGCTGCTTCTTGCTTATTCGACGATGTCCCCTGTGGACGGCCGGTATGCCGCCCTTTGGACTCTGTCTGGACGTAATTATTTCAAGCTACTCCCACGTATTAAGTAGTGAAAAACGATAAGTAAACTTTCCAGGGCGGTTAGCGCTTGGACTGTCTTACCACCTGGGGGTAAAAGGCAGAGATCTAGGCGGAGGGGGAGGGAAGAGGGAGGAATTCACTTTATTTTAAAAGTATACATTCAAGTTTTTCAGTAGAAAGGAGGCTCCACTCACTGTGGACGTAATATAAGTTATCAAATTACTCAAGAGCCAAAAAGGCTAGCACGGAAAGTAACAACTATTACGGAGGCAATTCAAGACTTAGTTATCTGTAATTCAGAAAGCGCGCTAGGAACGATAGTACGGAATGCTGATATGCTCATGTACAGCAATAGATAAGACGAAAGCCACGACGCATGGGGCGGTGGACTTTATAGAGAACGCGAGGGATGGACAACGTCACCCAGAATTCGACCAGCAGATTGCCTGGTAGTTTTGAAATGTCGTTGTATGATAATATCGACTGAAAAGGCATAAGAAACCCCGACAGCGGGAGAGAGCATGTGGAGAAATTGTTTTAAAATAAGCATATCTTTTTTGAGCAAGGCAGGAAAAATGACGGAAGAGTAATAAAGAATGAGAGGAAGAATGCAGACATCTATGAATTGCCAGTTAAAGGTTTTAGATGTGTGGTAGGGACGTAAACGACGAATTTAATAAAGAAGTTTACGAAATTTGGTGAAAAGGGACTTAATTTGGAGGGAAAAAGAAAGATTCGGTGACAAAGTAACACCAAGGTACTTAAAAGAGGATGCCTCTTTCTGAAGAATTCAGGAATAGGAGAGGGTCTCAGTCGGAAAATGCACTGGACGGATTTCTGATTATTTAAGTAAGAAACCATTTTCCAACGACCATACTGACACATGGTCAATACTATCCTTCAGAGACTGAAAATCAGCCTGATTTTTGAGAAGGTAACTAATAACCACATCGTAGGCATACTAAACAATCAAGCGATCTCAGATCATCAGTGTGGAGGGAGAAGAGGTCAGGGGACAACATGGAACCAGAGCGAACTCCACAGTCGTTGGGAAGGACCGTGGATTTCGCTTGCCGTATTGGACAAACTGAGTGCGAGAGGTAAGGTAATCACCAAGCCAAGAGACAACCCGGCCTGGATCAGGTCTGCTTATTCGGCATTTAAAAAATTGATAAAAATTTCTTATTTTCTTAAAGTAACCTTTGTGTTAGCAGGTTGATTACCACGGTTAACATCGGACCTAAAGTAAATTTTCAAGTTCAGCTAGATCTGTTTGTTAAAATTCTCGCGGGCAAATTACTATCCTTTCAATTGAAAAGTCGATCAGATGCGTAACTGGAGTCTAGGACATGCACTAGCACAGAAAATTGCCCGAATATATTACAACGTCCATTTTCGCTAAAATTTACTGATATTTTACTTGATATAATTACGCGAACACAATTTCTGCACAAGGAAAGGACATTTCATTGAGGGATGTGGATGAGCAAACAAAATGCTCAACGTAAAAGGTGTCCAGAAATTCTCTCATCAGTTTCCGTTATCGGATTTCATGAGATAGGTCACGTGTTATACGTTTGGCTTTATATGCTAATCGTAAAGGATCGGAAAAACTGAAAGCGAATGGCCTTATAATATCTAAGGCAACTTGTTCAGTAAGCTTCAGTAGTGCGGAAGAGCAGGCAATAAACGAATAATTTAGAACTAAAGTTAGTGGATTCTTCAGTAACAAAGGTGATTCTTACTGTACGCCGCATGTCAGAAATCTTGGATTCCATGAAAGACATGGTAGATAGGCGTGTCAAAACAGGGGCTATCTGAGAACACCAAGATTTTAGGAGAAAACGTGAAACACGCTCCGGCAGCTGTCGGTCCGAGGACCTTTGCGTATTGTGCAGATGACCTCATAATGTTAGTTCAAACAAACAAAAGATGAAAGAGGATCAGTATATCAAAGGGAAATAGGCGGAGTGCTATGCAGTTTCAAAAATTCACACGTGAATGAACAGCGACAAAAATGGCAACTCAAACTCAAAAGCCCGCCTCCGCGCCGTTGCCTTTGTATGCACAGGAGTGAATTTCCTGCTTGCCTCCAAGGTGTGTGTGGAGAGTGGGTCATCCCTCAACATTTCGGGTTTTTTCTTCCCTGTTAATGAGCCAATTCGTTGTCTACGTGCGAACGAGGGCGGATTTAACCCTTTGCCTTCCTGGGGTGTGGAGCGACCTGGGAAAGTGGGTCACTCCTCCCCTCCACACCTCCGGATTATCCTCGGCTGTTAATGAACCAGGTCTTCTCGTGGCCTGGCCTGCATAGTTCGATGGCCAATTGCGTGCCTTCATTGTCCGGGTCTGCAAGACGTGGAATAACTCGTTAACTATGATTTACCTTTGGTCGTTTGACTCCTCGCTGGCCAACTGGAATAATTCGTCATTTTAAACAAGAGTATAAAATGCCTAACTACTTTAAACAACTAAACACAGCTTAAAATGACAAGTCTAGCACGAAACGGAACAGCCACCCATGCACTGTTTACGAGGACGGAATAGGTCTAAGTTTAGTCACCTATTGTTAGAGGCTGTCTCGGCGGACAAATAACGTGCCTTTCTACTCTTTTTACTGGTTCGGTCTAAATGGCTGTTTTAGTTGAAGGGGAAAAAGTACTGTCGGAAGGAAGCAACGGACGGCATTGGTTAAACGAGAAATCGTAAGTGCTGTGTGTTTCCTTTTGTTGGACACCGTGTTATCCGGGACCTACACATCTGAGTGGTGACCGATTAAACCCTGGACAGAAACAACGTTATCCACCGCACTTCTTGCGTTGACAGTCCTTCTATCTATGCAGGTCAAAACTGCTTTAGGGGGCTTGTTCTCGTTCATATCTACCTAACGTCTGCAGAAATATCACACCAACAGTTTTATTGTTAACAGTCGGACAAACCCCACCAATACCGCACGCGAAGTGATCGCGGCGTAGGAATCAAGTCCCGCATCGCCGGACACATTAATCGAACTCCCACCCACATACCAAATTCTCCGTAGTCAAACTGAAAACAACAACCCAGTCGCAGGATTGGTTACTGCTACACAGTGATGCCAGGCCCAAGCCGTTAGTTAGTTTGAACAGTTTTTTCTTCTCCATACCCCTGAAGAGGGACCCGGTAAATGGTCCGTGTGGAGGACCAAATTGCTATCCTCAGCGACCATCTGTTCTTCGCAAATTTAGGTATGTGCTATCAACAGAACGACCAGTTGAGGATGTACGCATAGTTACGACCTTGAAGTGCATTTAACCCTCGGATTCCTCGATTGTACTGTTGGGGGTCGTTTCACGATAGAAATTGCTGCATCGTGTATCGAGTGGGGCCCTAAACGTCTGTAAGAGTCTGCTATGCCAAGATCGGTAAACTATGGTCCTTGCAGCTTGGTATACGCTGGCAGTTCTCTGACGCCTGGTTTCCTGCCGGTAGATGCGCTTGCGATCCCGCTGGGTATACAGGTCGTGAGTATGGCAACCCAGTCATCCTCGCCGTCTTTCTGACCCGTTGGGGTGCTGGTGTGGTTGGTTAAAATAGTGGCTAAGTGTTTGTTGTGGACCAGCGTACGTCGAGGTGAACGCCAAGATGCGGGCTCGAACGTGCCATCCACCTGCGCCCTCCCCTCCGGTCTTCTCGACTATGTCTTGACACCGGTTGCAGGTGGGGGGGGGGGGAGAGAGTGCGGTAGATGCTACGCAAGTCCACACTCATTATAAGCCAATTCGCACGCATTTCACCGTGCCTGATTCACCTTTCTGTGGAACACGCGGTGGACACCGTCGGGCACGACGGTCGAACTGTCTGTGTCCGATTTTCCATGGCAGGAAACATCAGGAGTCGTCTACCGGATTTGGTGCAGTTGCGGACAGAGCAAGTACGTCAGGAAAAATTTGAAGATTGCTCCACACACAGATGACTGAGCACGTAGCAGCAGGGAGGCGGGGAGACGTTAGCCCTCAGGTGCCGGCTCATTCCACGGAACCCGGCCATATTTTCAAATTTCAAGAGGTCGAGATCCTCGCAAGAGATGACAACCGCGTGAGCCGCGAATTGCTGTAATAATGTTTCTCAGGCAAGCAATCCATCAACACGCGTAATGACCTCCCGGCGTCATATCCAGCGCTCAGAAACTCTCTGAGAAGGGGAGTCAGTCACATAGGGAGTGCGCAGGCGATCAACTATTTCGGTGACAGCGGACCGAATTGCCGAGACATCATCACGTCAACATCCAATACGGGTAATGAAATTGCGGCAATTAACGGCTCGGACGCAGACTGACGAGTCATCATCGACTTTATTACGACCTCCCAGCGGTGATCGCGAAAACTGTTAAGTATAGTACGCATGTGGGCCCCATGACAGCTATGTACTATAAATACTGCAGTTTTGTGCCTCCACTACCTTTATCTGCAACCATCTCTGATGATGGACTCGAGTGAGGATCCGAAACGTCGGGCCACTGAACTTCCTGCTCCTGTGATCGCATCTTCCCCTTCTTCTGAACTGTTTCCTGGAGCTCGCCTGTTCACTTCTTTTGGCAACCGTTTAGGCAGTGATTAGTCGGCCGCTGGTAGATCCCTGCAAATTAAACTGCCTTTGAGGACACATTTCAGAATTCCCTTGCCACAAAACACGGGCTATTTACGTTAATTTCCACTTTGAATGAACGCATTTTCCATCGAAGTCGCCTCGGGGCTTTAGACGAAACTGACAGAACATTAGTGGCTTGTTGCAACAAAAACTCAGTGTTTATTCATTTGTGCACAAAGAGAATGTCATTTTCAAACCACTGCCATGCATCCCTCCACTCCCCCCCCCCTGCGGTTGAAAACGCCCGATGTGCCGCGAGGCATCTTTGACGCGGTCGAGGCAAACCATGACGCCGGCTCTTTTGGAAGTTTTCGTTTGCAAGCGAGGAGACTTCGTGGCGCTGTTGAATTTTAGTCGCGAAAAGACAGGGCTATCTCACAGAGAAACTTCACAAACCAGAAAACTTCTGCTATTGGACGGAGTCTAATCGTCGGCGTCCAGAAAACCGTTCCGGGAGATCTGCTGTCGCTTTGGCTACATTCGACTCGTCTTCCAAATGGGCAATCTTTTTAATATTTCCCTCAGGATCAGAAAAAAAGAGGTTAGCGTACAGTCGGAAACTGTGCGACCGCGGCCTATTAGAATATATTTTGAACAGCAAAGAACAGGCTAATTTGCTTCTGTCCAGAAAACCAACCTCGTTCGACTACTCTCCAGGGGAAGGTCTGAAAAGCCGCTACCTAATGGCGGAACTGAAAAGGAGACTTGCAGATGGCTATTTTCGGGGGGGGGGGGTGATATAATACAGTCGGTGGTAATGATAGCAACAGCAACATTACAGTGGTAAACTCGAGAATAAGTGAACTAAACGCTGCCAAATGCTACAAACTAAAGCTCTTGTATACAGTAGGTGAGCTAGCTCATGAAATGTCAACCGAAATTCCGAAATGTGCTTTCCTTTCGAAAAGATTAATTAAGTAGGTTTGTAAAACTAGTCAGCATGCAACATAATTCTATAATACTTCAGTTACCTCAGGATGCTGGCTTTCGAAAAAACTTCTTTTCGGCTGCATGCGAAAACTACACTCTGTAAAAGATGATTACTTAAGTATCATGAATTTTTCTCATTGATTGTCGATGCCCCTAGATGTCCAATTATATTTCATGAAAACATGCATAAAAATGTTCATTTTTTGCCCATTCGGTAGACAATTACGTCTTCTTCCAATTTTATGCTCGAAAGAAGGACATAATTCGGTTTTGAAAAGTTTCTAATTGTGGGACTTTTAAATACCGTGAAATGACCGTTCATAAATCGTCATGTCTCCGCGTTTACCAATGTGGCTTGTAAAGTTGACAATATGGATCAAATCCACTGTTAAATTGTATGAACCCTATATGGTCCCCCTTTATTACCGTAGAGAAATGTGTGGTTTTCCGTACTCGGAACATAAACGGCTTGTAGTTTGGAAACCCTGAATCCAAGTGTAACGGTTGAGCGGGTTCAAAACTATTCGAGAATTGGAAAAGTCTTTGAAAACCGACTTATACCCTTCCTTTGAGTATAAAATTGGAGGAAGACGTAATTATCTACCGAATGAGCGAAATATTGAATATTTTTATGCATGTTTTCCATGAAATATAATTGGACTTTTAGGGACATCGAAAATCAATGAGAAAAATTCATGTCACATAAGTAGTCATTTTTTACAGAGTGCAATTTTTCCGTGCAGTCGAAGGAAGTTCGTTCGAAAGCCGGCATCCTGAGGTAACTGAAATATTATAGAATTATGTTGCAGGCTGTCTAGTTTTACAACCCTACTTAATTAATTTCTTCGAATCGAAAACGCATGTCGGAATTTCGGTTGACATTTCATGAGTTAGCCCACCTACTGTACCAACGTCCGGAGTCTGTTTCCGAAGCTTGACGAATTGAGAATGTAGGTGATTGCTACGCCTGCAGACGTTATGGAAACGTGGCTAGTGGAATACCAATTACAGCAGATGTGCTAACTCCTGAAATGATAACCGAAATTCTGAAATTCGTTTTGAACTCTTAAAGAATACTTAAATAGGGTCGCAGTATTAATTGCCATGTAGGGTAATTCTAAGCTATTTCAGTTATTTCAGGATGCCGGCTCTTGAACAAACTTCTTTCTGACCGCCGGTGAAAATTACATTCTGTAAAAAATGACTACTTATGTGGCAGGACTTTTTCTCACTGAAGCGCATACTTTGGTCTTCAAAAAGCTCATTCAAAAGACATCACCCTGTATTAACTGAATTATCAAGGGACTATGCTGCAGGATGATTAGTATTGCAACCCTACCTAAGTAATCTTTTCGAGTCGAAAGCTCATTTCAGAAATTCGGTTAATATTTCATGAGTTAACACATCAGCTGTATGTAGGAGAGACAGAAAGGACCTCTAGGGTGAAGAAGTCGTCGTGTATTTAGAGAGAAACTTAACCATTTGTGAGAAGACCGAGAAGATTACTAACAATTCGGAGGCTATTTGGCTGACACGGGGGTTGCAGTCCCTTGAGGTTGTGACTGTCTAGCGATCACCGATGACTGATCCTGCCGCAGATGACAGTCCAACCGTCGTTTCCGACGATGTCCACCGTGTGCTCCACAGCAGGGTGGGAGCAAGAACGGTGACTCGTGCGTGAACTGGTTTATAGTGGGTGTAGACTTGCACAGCATCTACCGCGCACTCTCCTCCTCTCCCACCTGGACCCGGTGTCAAGACAGAATCAGGAAGACCGGAGGCGGGGGAGGACGCAGGTGGATGGCACGGTCGGGCCTGTACCTTGGCGCTCCACTCCACACCCCTGGTCCACACAGCAAACGACCAAGTTTTTGACTAACGACAACAGTGGGGGACCAACAGGGGTTCCAGTGTGCGCGACGTCTGCCGGCAACCGGGTCTGCCACCGCACCCCCCGAAATGTTGGTATTTTTTATGGTGTCCAAATCCGATAACACCTGCCAGAATCCATGATGGCCCCCGTGTTGGTCCAGCACATCTACCAATATGGCCCGTTTGAGAGGGCATCTGACGCAGATACTTGCCTCCTGGAGAACTTAAGTGAGATCGCTTGTCGACCTGATGTTCTCACGGCTGATTCAATGCACCCTGCATTCGATGGAGAAATCGATAGGAAAGATCGATATATCAGCGGCTCGGGACAGGGCGTCGCCCCCAGCGGGTCACCCATTTTTGCCGCGCATTTGTGGGCTACGTCATTGTTTGCTGTGGACAGTCTGACGACAGGGGTAGTTGTCGAATGCGGTCTGATAATCCACGGTAAATTGTTCAACTGCGTCCAGTATATCCTTCATTTTCATGCCTCCTGGACGTATGGTAGCTTCCAAACCATGGGTGATACCTACACCGACTTCTATGGTATGGAAGATGTGAAGCCGAGGAAAATTGGTGTGTCTCAATACCCTATCAGTCTTCAGGAGTCTGTTTGCGTTCTCAGCTTGTAGGAGGCACTTCAAAGTCCCGTTTTCCGGCGTCTATTCACCAGTCGCCGAGACGAGGCAGTTGATGTCACTTGCAATCCTACCGTCAAAACTACGGCGCTCTTTGCCCAGCCGCGTTGAGTCACGGCAACGCCCACAAACTGAGGCGCGCGCCGGTCGGCCGGAGACGCCCGTTGTCCGTGACTGCGTCTCCTGACTCAGCTCGCGTGCCGACCAATCACAGGCTTCAACGCCCTGATGACTCAGCCAATCGACTTCTCACGCTGACGCAGACATGTCGAACGCACGCACACAACACAAAATGCAATCCGCGCGCGCGCTCCAGCTAGACGCCTTGGCGTTCTGACCCACTGTCAGATCATGGCAACCAGCCCTGTGTACAGAATACATTACACTGGCATTTTGCTACTAAACAGGACAGAATCTATTGTTGTCCAGGCGTCCTTTACCGTCTTAAGTCTTCAGTCTCTGCATGGCGGAGTTGATGACCTCACTGATGTACAGGCCTTTGCATTTTACCAGGAATTGCATTCCTGAGTCAATCGCTGTATCGCAGAGAGACGAGATGGAATTTAAGTAGCCGAAACAACTATTTAGCCATGCTGAAATTTGGTGTGCCAGACAATGGCTCGTAGGGACGTTTACAGCTCGACGGTCACGAATGATGCTATCCACCGTGTACTCCGTCACATGGCGGAGGCAGGGACGGTGACTTACACAGCCCCCATCTCACCCTCCCCTCGTTCACCCATTTGAGCTAGGTCACTACAGCGTCATGAAGATCGGGCGCAATGAACAGGCAAGGCTAAGCAGCCCGTTTGCGCTTGCCCCACATGTCTGATTCGCCCACATGCTCCTAAAACGGGCCACGCGGTTGATGCGACGCACCAACACGGGTACCATATCGGATCTCATCAGGCGGTATCGCAATGCTCACCACAACAAATGCCAACATTGCGGGGGGTGGGGTGGCAAACCCAGTTGACGGCAGACGTCGCTCACGTTGGGACCCCTGCCGTCCCCAATTTTGTTGGTTAAAATCCTGGTCATTGGCTGCTTGGTCCAGGGGATGTGGGGTGACACGCCAAGGAGTGTTGAGATTGGGACGGACGTCTAGACTTCCGACAGCACCAGTTTGGACTGTGAACGTGGACTGTCAAGTGCGATGGTTCAAAACACGAAGTTTTTCGAATCAAAAGTTAAGGTGACAGTTGTATGGATAACCTTTACTGCAGCCCGACCGCATCGACATCGCTCTGCCTGCATTGTTCAAATATTGATTCTCCCCAGAATCTCCTTTGTCTTCTGCCCCTCCCCCTGACCTCGAGGACTGATGCTCCAGCTTTCGCTGCAGATCACACAAGGTCCGTGAGACGCTTCCAGATCTTTTTTACTAGTTCTGAAGCATTCGATCGCAACGACACAGAAGAAGCTTCTTGACAGTTGCGATAGTCAGTCCCACGAAGTGTGCTCAGGCGCTACCTTCCGCCCTCGTTCAAATTAACTCGGCAACTCTCGATTTTGACTGGCTTACCCCTCAGACGCCTGAGCGAGAACAATATAATGGTAGAGGGGCGCTCACCGATCTCTTCTCCGGAGCTCACTCGTCCCGTTGTGCCTTACGGGCACTCTCTCTCTCTCGAGCCCAACCAGCAGCCGCACAGCGGCGCATGATATAGGCAGAATGCTATTACCGACAAAGACAAGGAAGACTGGAATGGTCATTTCTGGCCCATTAGCCGTCGTCAGTCAGTCATGTCCAACTCCGGAGTGTGGAACATCCGGGGCTCGAACTCGCGACCTGTTAGTTAGAAGTCCACGCCTCTAACCACTGGAACACAAGCACGTTGCCCTGTCGGTTTCGATCGGGAATATTTAATGGTATACAATGGCAGAATGGTACTACTGACGAAGACAAGGGAGACTCAGATGGCCTTGTCTTTGTCGGTAATACCATTCTGAGAACAATGCATTCCCGTTGTCGCTCACCGCGGCCACCAGGACAAAGGACGGGACAAGGGAACGTCTTCTGACCTCTCTGTCCAACCGTCTGATGGGCGTTACCCGTCGAACAGTCCCTGCGAGGGCGTGGTAGGCCACTAGAAGGCATTAATGGAAAATGGAGCTGGGTGCGGGGGGGAGGTTGCCATTCTATACAATGCATCAAAGCGTTTCATTCACACGCAGGGCGATTAAATGTAACGGCAGATTGCCGCCCGCCTACGCACCACAGAACGTAGAGGTAAAAGGGATGAATCGGCAGAAGCGTTGAAAGTGATCACGTGCAAAGAAGCATGGATACCCAAGATGTTTTATCTCTGTAGCAAACATTACATAGCGGTCTACATATGTGGGTGTGCTTGTCAATTTTACCATAAATGTGACCGCTTAAACGGAGCATGTCTACTATTCTGCGCTCATTCGATCCTCCCCGGATGAAACCGGCTACAGGCCGTGATTCTAGTAAATAGAAATAGAAATTACCCAGAAAAAGTGCCGACAACGAGAAGGAGCAGTGGAATTGTCATTTCCGGACTGCTATCGTCAGACATCCGGAATATGAACTTGAGTGATTTGAGCATCCAGCAATGTTTGCTGCCAACATACTCCCACTTGAGCTATGAGGCCAAATCTTGACGAATGGGGTTAGGATATCCCAACGTCATACGGTGGTGATGTTCGTCTATATATCCTCTGAACGCAGAACAGAAAAGGAGATTTCTGTTCTTGACATGTGTCTCTCGGTCTTCTCGATACAAATCAGCCTTACTGCCCGTTCTTAGGTTACCTGGTTTCCGTCTATTTTCAGGTACAAGATTTTCCTGAAGACATTTCAAAAATTGAAATACCGAAAAAGGGGATGAGAAGAAAAAGAAGAAGAAGAAGAAGAAGAAGAAGAAGAAGAAGAAGAAGTGAGTGAGGGAGGAGGAGGAGGAGGAGGAGGAGGAGGAGGAGGAGGAGACATATGAAAGATGTGGGTGAGTGAATTAAGCATCCTATATTTTCAATATAATTAGGTCCCACATGCATTTGCGTGATGCAGGAAGTGGATAAATCTGACATTTCAAGACGGGAGTTTTTTATTTTATAAGCTTTAATCAACGCATTCCCAGCACCCATAAGTCCCACAAAATGACTCGGTCATAAACCTGGAAAAGACAGTACACCTTACAGAAAACTGCCGAATTGCTAATGCTCTCGTCTATGTCTTTTTCTGATCCCATCTACGGTACCGAGCTGGGCATCTTGGGTTAACCGTCGGTTAACAGTTTTGTGTTCACACTTGTTGTTTCTCATCAGGAAATCCTCCCTGTGCACAAGTTAGCACCTTAATCTGCGTCTAAATCGATAATGCCGATTTGAAATGTTGTCGTCTTATCAGTTCGATAGGGCCGACAAGGCTGGCATCAGAATTTCATAAACAGCTGCCATGGAACCTAAGTAAGGCAGTTTAGATAACGTATATTATCGGCTGGCCATCTAGAGGTCCAAGAGGCCGCGAGGTCGAGCCTGCTGAGTTGCGTACGTCGGTGTTGGGTATGGCTGGCTGACGACGGCTACCAAGACAGAAATGGACATTCCAGTCTACCTTGTCTTTGTCAGTAATGCTATTCTGCTGTTATCTTCACCGGTATTTTGAGACGACTTTGTTTTAGACCTCCATCGGTCCAGATAGCATACTCTGTCACAAATCCTGACCGGATAATATGGACAGGATCGTCATCAACAGAATTGATTCCCTCCTCCGGTATCGCGTGTCTTCACCAGCCTTAGTCGTTTTCTCGGTGCCAAAAATTCAGTTACTTGTCCTCCTTAATGCTCGTAAAGCGGTTTCGGTGACATGAGACATGGTCGCGGATCCTGGTGGTGGTGGTGGTGGTGGTGGTGGTGGTGGTGGTGGTGGTGGTGGTGGTGGTGGTGTTTATGTGAACCTGGTCGAATGAACGCGATACAGCTCACTCAGTGCTCTAGAGCACGCCCCTAAAATTGATAGTGTTGCAACAAAACTAGGATGCAACATTTCAATTTACAATTTCCGATCTTGAAAAACCAACAATATACCTTTCACGCTTAGTCGAGTTTTAATTATTTCTTACTAAGACAAAGCTAAACTGATCCCCGAAGCGTCGAAATTCATCGGAATATCCAACACTTGTCGATCAAATTTACCCAAGCAATATCGCATAGGCCTCATAACCTAAATACGCTCAAAGACTTGATATTCCTGTCGAGAGATGTAGAGAAAGAAGAAGAAGAAACTCCCTTCGCCCTCGTTTGTTTTTGGAAGTCCAAGCAAACGTATTATTAGTACATTGGCCTGATCGGACACTTGCGAATGCATCGCACTAAGACTGTCGCACCAGTGCTAGGAGACCCAATATACACTCGTTCCTGTCATCTCACCTGTCTACAGTGCCCATAGGCATTCGGTCATTTTATGAAGCAGTTCGCCCACATTTGCCTTCATAAAAATCTTAGAGAGTGAACCACAGTCAGAATCCTATCATCCACACCTCACCCTACATGCCCGCACACACCTCCCTCGACTACAATATGGACCTACTCCCTACGAGAAGTCTAATTCGCTCTGCGCACAGTTGTTTTTGAAAGTCCAAACAACTGA
The DNA here is from genome assembly GCA_902702965.1 of Spirometra erinaceieuropaei. Taxonomy (NCBI): domain Eukaryota; kingdom Metazoa; phylum Platyhelminthes; class Cestoda; order Diphyllobothriidea; family Diphyllobothriidae; genus Spirometra; species Spirometra erinaceieuropaei. The sequence goes on from CACRXP010000302.1 coordinate 413,099, forward strand.
ACTGTTCATTTCGGCTTCACTGGTTAATTGCAGTAAACAAACCGAAAATGGGACAGCCTACCTTGCAAAATTGCGTTAGAGGGTCTTCTGATTCCTGATTGTTCGCTTCTCGGTCACCAGTTGTGGGGTCTTTAGCCCAAAATTCCATTGCGAGTACTGAATCCTGTAATCCGACCTGACCGTCGGACGCCATTCTGACGCAGAATTTTACTCCTATTGGTGTGGTGAGGCGGTCTTGTCTCTCGCACTCACACAGACCTATCGATTTATCGATCGACTGATGGTGCGTTATCGTCCGTGTACAACCTAGTAACGCGCCCTCAGCACCGTCGGATTCAATGTAAATGATCGCAGAATTTTTACTCCGTTTTGCGTCCCCCTAACCCGTGTTCGGCACTGTCGTACAGGCCAAAATTTCTTGCCTACTGACGACTTTAGACTACTGACATTGAGTGGAAAATTCAGTTTCCCAAGGGCAATGAACAGTCCCCGCATCAGAATGAGTCTGAATTTTGATGTCACTGTCTGATGACGGTAAATAGGCCATTTCAGACTCCCTTGCCGGCTAGATCGCAGTTGGTAGCCAGGCCCCGTATTACAGGTGGCTGGGGGGTTTGTTTACTAGGGTCATTTTGTGGGGTTCCGTAATCACATCTGATCAATTTGGCTTCAGTTTTACGTTTGAGGTTAGGATTAGGGTACCGGTTAATGGTTTCCGATTTTCGAGTTAGGGTTATGCCTTTAGGCTTAGCTTTTCGGATCACGGTTAGGGTTTGGCTACCAACTGCGACCTAGCCCCCTTGCCTTTCATAGATATTTTGGCAGATTTTGAATAATTCATATTGATTTAACTGTGAAAAACTCGGCGCCTCGAACCACGCAGTAAGGGGAAGGCTTTAGTACAGCCAACGCTCTAACCACTTGAGCCAAAATATCTATGAATTACGTGAGCCTGGTTGTCATCTGGTGGATTCTATGTGAATTACTTAGGAAATCCTGCTTGGGCAGTCAACTTACTGTATCATATTTGGTGGATTCCGGACGCTGCAGTAGGCTGGGCGGGTAACTTGACCCAAATGTGATTAAACTCGAGTCGTCCGGCGGAGCCTCGTAGCTCAAGTGTTTAAAGCGTTGGCTGTTCTAAAGCCTTCCCCTTACTACGTGGATTCGAATCCCACCGAGGCGCCGAGTTTTTCACAGTTGGGTCAATATGAATCCCTTGCCTTTGGTAGTTACACTTCTCGATTATAAGCGATTTAGTAAGTAGCAGGAGTACACACTATATGTTACCGACGAAGAAAAATAACACATAACATCTAAAGCAGTCGTCGTTATAAGTGGACTTGTGTAGGTAGCTCGGGAAGCACCGGGTCCGTATTTGGATTAGACACGGCTAGAATAAGGATTGAATGGTCCAGCCTCCGTCGTGTCATGGTGTCTGTCTGTGAGTGGTTGTTTACGGTGGCGCTCACTGGCAAGGAAAACAAAAGCGTCGAAACAACCACACCTTTCTTAGATGTCCTTCTAAGCAGGATATCTGATGGTAGCATCCGACGGAGCGTCTATCGGAAGAAAACCTCGTCTGGACAATACACCAACTTCGCTAGTTTCGTACCTCTCCGACAGAAACGAAACCTAGTCAGGTGTTTGGCACAAAGGGCTAGAAAAATCTGTTCAACAGATAGTATCGAGGAGGAAGCTAGGAAAATCCAGGATTTGCTTCGCGAAAACGGGTATCCTAACAGGTTCATTGCAAAGAACCTTGTCGAAAGACCCGCAAAACCCACCACACTGACCGCCGAAAAGAAGACGTTGTTCCTCAAAGTCCCTTTCCAAGGAGACGCTGCAAGTGAACTCCTAAGAAGACGCTTGACCAAGTTGTCTCAAGAACCATGCCAGCAGCAAGGGTTCCCATACCGTTCTCTACTAAACCTATTTTACGCGGAGAAGTCAAGGACAGACTGCCACCTCAGACCGCCTCAATGCGCATCTGCTCATTCACTTTCTCCTGTTGAGCGGGTTATATTGGTCGTACAAGTCGGCGCCTATCCGAAAGAATACGAGAGCACCTTATCGCATGGCTGGCAAAAGGTGAAACTAGGAGAATAGACAGCGCCATCCTTGAGCATGCAGTGGATTCAGGACATCGTGTGGATCCCGCTGAAGCATTTCGTGTGATTTATGAGGTCCCCTCGAGCTACCCTAAGGTAATGGGCCAGCGCCTGTTAGCGACAACAGAAGCGGCCGCCATCAGATTACGAAAACCGACCCTATGCGCCCAGAAGAACCTCGTTCAGGCTCCGCGCTTATCGTGGTGGAAGGTTGACTAACCACATACAACTTTCTGCGTCCTTCCGCTCTTGCCTAGTCTGTAATTTAAAACCCAACTTTTATCGATTTTTTTCACTCACTGTACCCGGTCCCATATAACTGTACTGGCCTAACGAGAAGTTATCGAAAGCAACGTTCGCTGGCCACCATTTCTTCTGAATATAGCTATGGGGATTTTCATAACTCTAAAACACCTTAGCTTCCTCACTCAGATATCTGCAAATCAAGTCGGGGTCCTTGGAGGGACCTCTTTCGGGATCGGCAGGCGTGACGCATCGCTGGAGCGGTCGTTTTCGAAGCCAACTGAATAGCCGCTGTCAACGTAAACGGAAACGCCCGAAATACTCAGGTGCTACGGACCATGTTGCCTCCCATTTCAAAAAACACCATCACCGACGTCATCACCAGCGAGGGCACTTTTACTGACCTTCATGGCATTGCTGCCACTGCCCGTACCATGAATAATGTGGACTCAATTCCAACCTGTCATCATTGAAATCGCGCTTTCTCATCCTGCGTAGACCTAGTCGGTGATTTGCCATTCCATCGCACAGAAACGGACAAAGTATTGCCTATGGCGCACACCTCATCTGCTTACGATGCCCAAGGACATTCAGGCACCACATGGGTTCACTGGATCATATGCGTATCCATGACAACGGAGTTCACTGCAATTCCATTATAAGAAGCTTACCTCCTCCACCTGAAATCTTATATACCGCTGGCACTGCAAAATCCACTATAAGCGTCGCCAACACTAATAGGATCGCAAACCATCGGCTCGCTAACTACTGTCCCGCCCTGTACTTACTGCCACCGCACAGTTGTGAATTCATCGTACTAAGGTCAGTGCATTAGTACCAGGAGCTTAAATATACCCTCGTTGATGAGCTGCAGAAGGACATTCTTGAACAACTCTCGGTCATCGTTGGCATTACGCGTAAACAATGAGCTCCAGTCGAGACCGGATAAGTCTGCCCTCATCTCATTGAAGTCGTCCTGCCAAACATTGCGTCTTTTTTGGTCTGGAGTATGCAAAATGAAGAATAGCGAATAATCCCACATAAGCACCACATGGTCACTTCGGCCAAGGGGCGGCATGGAGGTGATCTCGTCTATGCTGTCTGGTGTTTTCGTAAAAACCAGATCCAGTCAGTTCGCCCTTTGTCCTTCACGTGTTCTCGTTGGAAACATTACATGTTGTGTGAGGGACGCCTTTAATGTTTTGTTCAGCAGACGGTAATCGAATGCCGACTTTGAACCTGACGCTTGGAGGATGTTCCAGTTTGTTCCTGGTGCGTTTAAGTCGCCTATGATCATGATGCTAGGTCGACTGGAAAATTTCTCCAACTGCTCCAATAGTTCAGTGTCGGCGATTTGGTCTGTCCTAGGTGGTCGGTAGACAGTAATGACATTGAGACTAGGGGAACCAGTAGCTTTGATGGTCAACCAAATAGCTTCCGTGCTGCACGCAAACATGGAGGTATTTTCCGACACTAACGGGTCTTCCTTCACATACACAGTCAGAACACTGGACGTTAAGGGTTTACTTGTGTTGTCGCCTCGAGCGGCTGGTTCCACAAATGTGTCTGTGTTAGCTGAGTAGCTGCTGTCGTTCTTAGTACTACTGGCTGGTTCCACTGAAACAGCATATTTTTTCGAACTACTTCCGCCTTGAAGATAGCCAGATTGTGTTCGTCCCCCTTCAGGCTCGATTTTAACTCCAAGACGAGTTCCCGGCGTTGCAGCCGTTCCGCTGGTGAGTAGTCCGGTTGAAGAAACCTGTCTGTGCGTGTTTCTGAGATCGGTTTTTTTGAGAGGATCGATTTGATTTGCTCTTTGTTCTCCAGCATAATTTTGAGAGGGCGAGGTGGTAGTCTTGCTGTCCTGTCTTCACTCCTTTTTCCTATCCGAAATGCTTTCAGAACCTTTATTTCCATGTCTGTCTGGAGTAATTGGTTTAGTAGACCATGAAAAGAAGCAAGATCTTCCGAGACACGGTCTACAGGTCTGACTGCATTCGATTCAGACAAGCCCTGAATAACCAGACACTGTTGGCGGTCACGGTCCTCCTTACTCTGTCTTTCCAGTGAATGCGCTGCATGTGGGCGAGGACGATTTACGGAGTCATCGCTTGGACGCACACTTTTACTGTCTACCGACTGTCCCGAGCAACCCATCAGGGCTGGCTGGGACTTCAGAATCCTGTCATGGCGTTTCCCTCTCCCCTCTACCCACTGGTTTATGTCTTCACATTCAGATACGTGCTCTGTAGTGCGCTCGGGGTGGTTGCCAGAACAAGAGGGCAACAGTAGACTGGATGACCCAGGTATATCGTCTCCAGGCAGAACAGAAATCCCATCACTTACAGCAAGAGGCTTAGGTGAGATGGATTCCGCGATAGGTAATTTTTTTGCGACATCGCTTAAGACATCGTGCGTGGGAATCGAGTCTCCCTTTATCGGCGGCTTCGTTTTCATTGTCCTGCTGTTACCGGCGTCTGCGGTTTTGGCTGTTGAGTTGCTACTCGTGCTTGAAGATTCCCCCGAGGAGATATTTTTTCGCGTTTTTTGCGTTTTGCTCTTCGTTTTTGGGATTCTAACACTGGACACGTTCTGGCCGACTACGGTCTGTTGCACGAGCGTCCTTAAATCAGCAAGCTCCTTTTCCAGTTGTTCTACTTTGATTTGAATATCTGCGCACCCAGCACAAGGATCGTCTTCGTACCTCACACTTTTTGCGGTATTTACGCTTTTTGCACGCTTTGCTGGTCGTTGTCTTTCCGGTGAATTCTCTGCATGTGGGAGAGGACGATTTATGCTCGCATACACCTCCCTAGACTACCTGTGAGTATACTCCACACGAGTGTCTGATCATTGCGAACGATGATGTCTACCGTGTATTCCACGATGTGGTGGACGCAGGACGGTGACTTAAACGTCAGACTTCCGTCGCGTCTGTCGTGCCCTCTCCTTTCTCGCCCTTCGGGGGCCCGGTGGCTAGACAGAGTCGGCACGACCGAAGGTGAGTTCGAGTGAAGTGGCTGACAGAGCTGAGCAGTGCGTTAACGCGTACCGCACACTAGCTGATCCTCGAACAGTGGACCACGTTTCTACAAAAAGAAGGGATGAATCGGATGCCATGTTCATGGAAGTGTCATAGAGGTCACATTCAAGAGGAGCCACCGAACTTGACTCCCAGTCCTGGAAAGGAGCGGTTCACCCCTAGGCCACGACTGTTAGCCCATCGTGATTGGCGCAGGCGCGTCGGATAACCGGGGGATGGATTCCTCTTCAGCCTCACACACACTCTCTCTTCCCTCTTTCACGCGCCAGTCCAGTGTCTGAGCTGGTCAGCTATCTGGGGCTGGGATTGGACACTATGACTGGCGCGAAATTGAGTCCGCACCTAGGAGTGCCATCGAAATCCCTTGTGGACCGACGACTTTAGACTACTGAAGCTGATTGGAAAATTCAGTTTTCCAAGGGCGGCGAACAGTCTAACCATCAAAATGAGTCAGCATATGCGATATGACTGTCTAATGGCGACAAGTAGGTCATTCCAGACCCTTGTCTTTGTCGGTTACACTTCTCGATGGTAAGCGATTTAGCCAGTAGATACCCATATTATTTTGTCGAGCAAAGCTAGTGCCTAGTGAACAGACGGCAGCCATGAGAAGAGCAATCCGAAGTCCAGAGGGCTATTCCTTACATTACAGGAGTCTCCGAGGCGGTTTCAAGATTGTTGCAACCCGCCAGAATAGGGATTGGCCATCGACTCAGGCAATAATTCGTCGCAGTTTGATGCAACCCAAAGACACACCACCACCCACTGAAACCTCAGTAGTTGTCTATCAAATACGACGTATCGATGAAGACTTCAAATACGTTGGGGAAGCCGGACGGAACTTGCAGACCCGTCTACAAGAACACAAGCTGGCAACTCGGAGACAAGACCCGAACTCACAGTTTGCAACTCACATCGGAGAAACTGGCCATAGTTTTGACTTCCAAGGAGCAACCGTCTTAAGCCGGAACACCTCAAAGACAGAACGTCTCACACGTGGGGCTTGGTACTCAGATGCCGACTCCATCAACAGGCGTATAAACCTTCCTGCGACCTATGCAGTCCCACGCCATTACATACACCATGACCAGGACGAGACGGTCACACGGAGCTTTAAAATACCGAGCAAACACGGTCCGTTGACTAATTCACCCAAAAGTGGAGCACAGGTGCAACCGATCCTCAATGTCGTGACAAAACACAACGCAGGAGGCAGCCTACATTGACAAACGACGGCCAGTAGGTCAAGGCAGCGAAAGAAGAAAAAAGAATCGATCAGCCCAAGGCCAACTAATTCGGCAGTCTATCCAAAATCCTGATCGATTTTTGCATTAGACGTTTTTGATAATGGAGAGCCGGTTAAGTTCTTCGAAACGTCAGCAAGATAATTTCCTCGATCCGATGAGCACTTCCTTTTTCCTCAGAATACCCTTAAAGTTGCGAAAATTCTGATAGCAGTATTCAGAAGACGAGTTGGCGAGCATACGTTTGCTTTCGATAAATTCTCCTTAGGCCAGTACAATTATATTGGAACGAGTTACTGACAAATATATTACTGGTTGGAGAATCGATTAAAGTTAGTTTTAAAACACAGGCGGGGCGAGACCGGAAGGGCGCGGAAAGTTGCATGTGGCTAGTCAGCCTTTGACCACGGTAAGAGCGGAGCCTGAACGAGGTTCTTCTGGGCGCATAGGGTCAGTTTTCGTAACCTAATTGCGGCCACTTCTGTTGCTGCCAACATACGCTGGCCCCGGTGGCTTAGGACAGCTCGAGGGGACCTTGTAAATCAGACGAAAAGCTTTCACGGGGTCCACATGATGCTGCTGTAACCTATACTTCTCGCGTTTTCAAATGTGCGTTTCGGCAGATTTTGAATAATTTATTCTGACACAGCTGTGAGAAACTCGACGACTTCAGTAGGATTCGAACCCACACAACGAGGGGGTGGCCGTTATTAAACTCGCGGCACCCGATGGGGCCTCGTAACTCAGGTGGCTAGAGCGCTGGCTGTGTTAATGCCTTCCTTTTACTACCGTGGGCTCGAATCACAAACGACAGTCGGAGGCCCAAACGACGAAAGAAGAAGAAAATCGGTCAACCCAAGGCCAACTAGTTCGGCCGTTTGTTAAAAATTCTGGTTGATTTTGAGCACAAAAGGCTTTGATAATGGAGAGCCAGCCAAGCCCTCCGAAACGTCAGCCACGCAATTCCAGTGACCCGCAGGCCAGTGCGTCTGGAACTGCTCGCTGCAAGGGCTGAATGACCTTGAGGCAGCGAGGCCTTTGACGATGACGCCAGACCGGCCATGATGGCTGCCCGCAACACGTGCCCTAGACCCCCCGCGGCCTGTTGTGGGGGGGCACACTTACACCACAACACGCATACACGCCACCCACCTAACACCGTGTCCCCCTTCTGCAGCAAGTATGCTATCAAATTTGTTATTTCGATTATGGCGGAGGGAGCGTTGCATTTCCGAACATATACATTTCACTCGCGTGGGAAGCATCTCCAGTGATGCGGCCTGGCACACGTGGTGATGACCACATTTCGTGTGTGGAATAGGTATACGAGCTGTTTAGCCAATCCCATCATCGGCTGTCAGAGAGGCTCGAACAGTCGCCTGACTCATGGGAGGGAGAAGAGAGAGTAAGGCCTGTGTTGGGAAATTCACCCGCACGGCACACCAATACATTCCATATTATAATAATAATCAAGCGCTTGTATCTACCACGGCGCCTTAAGAGTCGTAGCTTGGAGGATTGCCAACTGGCAGGATGACTCCGTCCTCACGAAAGTCTTTTTGAGTGGCTTGAGGACTAAGAGTCAGACTTCAACGGCTCCTACCCAATATTACGTTCATGGCACTCAATCATGCTAGACCCGAGCCCCAGACACGCAGTGGAGGTTGTCTCTTGCGACAGTCATGCTGTCAAATGTTTTTACGGTATCGGATTTGCCAACTTCATTCGCTCCCCTTCACGTTGAGAGGAGAACGAAAACTGGCGGTTCACTGATTACTGTCTTACGTTGACTGGCCGTGTCAAATTAGGTTCCAGTGGCGTTTGGTATTGGATCTACGGTGACAGTTCGCAGGGTGAGAGAGAGAATGTGTTCCGACACTTTGGAGCACTCCACAGTCACAAAAATTAGATATCTATGCGCCCTAACGAGATTGGATAAGTCCGAAAAAAATGACTGCCATTAAACAGTCCGCAGCGGACGACGATAACGAGTTGCCCAAATTAAAAGCAAGGGGACAGGGCTTATAGGACAGAGATTACTGTGACAGGGAGCATATGGGCAGCGTTGTCCGCGGTCGAGTACGCCGTGGTGTATGCTTGGCCTTGGCGTGACCAATCAGAACGCCCGCACACCACTGAGCGAGCGCGCCGAGCCTGTAACCAGTGCCAGCGTCAATAGGCATGCGCGAGGCCGTCAGACAAAAACGGTACGACGGCGCTCTGACGCAAGTCGAGGTACGCTGGGAGGCTTGAAGCAGACCGGCGTGCGAACTGTGACCGTTGGACGCAGGGAGCGAGATGCGACACTGCTGCAGCCTGAGCAGAAGATGGCTCAAACAGATTGTAGACCGAAAAATTCTAGGATCAAGACCAGGAGGCGCTTTAGAATGAAAACCATTTGCAATAATTTTCCCTGCAGAAGAAAAGGTGGCGAGCGAACGTTGCTTTCGATAACTTCTCGTCAGGCTAATCAACTATATGGGGCGGGATACAGTCAGTAAAAAAATCGATAAAAATGAGTTTTTTTAAATATAGGCTAGGCAAGAGCGGAAGGACGCAGAAAGTTGTATGTGGTTAGTCAACCTTCCACCACGGTAAGCGCGGAGCCTGAACGAGGTTCTTCTGGGCGCATAGGTTCGGCTTTCCTAACCTGATGGCGGCCGCTTCTGATGTTGCTAACAGGCGGTGACCCAGTAGCTTAGGGTAGCTCGAGGGGACCACATAAATCACACGAAATGCTTCAGTGGGGTCCACACGATGTCCTGAATCCACTGTATGCGCAGGGATGGCGCTGTATATTCTCCTAGTTTGACCCTTTGCCAGCCATGCGGGAAGGTGCTCTCGTATTCTTTTGGAAAGGCGCCGACTCGTACGACCAATATAACCTGCTCCACAAGAGCAAGTGAATGAGTAGATGCACATTGAGGCGGTCTGAGGTGGCAACCTATCCTTGCCTTCTCCGCGTAAAATAGGGTTGGTAGAGAATGGTATGCGAACCCTCGCTGCTGGAAAGATTCCCGAGACAGCTTGATCAAGAAGTCTTCATAGGAGTTCACTTGCAGCGTCTCCTTGGAAAGGCACTTTGAAGAACAAAGTTTTCTTTTCGACGCTCAGTGTGGTGGGTTTTGCGGGTCGTTCGGAAAGGTTCTTTGCAATGAACCTGTCAGGATACCCATTTTCGCGAAGCAAATCCTGGATTTTCCTAGCTTCCACCTCGATACTATGTGTTGAACAAATTTTTCTAGCCCTTTGTGCCAAACACCTGACTAGATGTCGTTTTTGTTGAGAGGTACGAAACTGACGAAGTTCGTGTATTGTCCAGATTAGGTTTTCTTCCGATAGACGCTCCTTCTGATGCTACCGTCAGATCTCCTGTTTAGAAGGACATCTAAGAAAGGAAGCGAACCGGTCGATTCCATCTCCAACGTGAATTTGACCGATGAATGTGCTCGGTAAACAGCATTTAGGAGGGCAGTAGCGTCGGTTTCTCTGGTTGCAATCGCAAAGTCATCATCAACGTAGCGACCGCAAGGTTTAAGCTTTTTAATCTGATAGCTTAGTTGAAATCTCTCCAGCTTGCCCATGAGGGCGTTGGCTAAGAGAGGTCCAAGAAGCGAGGCCTTGCGTCAAACTAGGAACGCAGTCTTACAAATGATGCCCCTCAACAAACTGCAACCTTCTATTTTCCAAAAAACCTCAGGCATGTACCAAAGGGTCAGGTCTTTTACCTTCGAAAATGGCCAATTCTAACTCGAGAAGTTAAATAAGTCTAGTTCTCACCACTGACTGTGGCCATGCCATAAAGTATAACTCAGTCGGTATTGGTGGAAAAAATTGTTCTACGATGGAATGAAAGATTCTGAACAGGAGACGCTCACGGGGATACGAGTATTTTTTATCTGCTGTTGAAAGACGGTCGACTTGACCGTTAACCATCGGGTACCAGCGAGCGAGGCGAATTAGGCACAACTCGACAGACTCCTCTCCACATCTTCGGTCTAAAAGGTCAGTTAGGCTGTTTCAAATTATTAAATATCCCCATAAATTACCGTTTAAAAATAACATTCGGAAATTTGCATTCGTTGCGGACCGTGACTTTGTTGTTTAGATGAGACCAGTTTGTCGAAGTAAAAGTACGTTTATTTGACCCAGTTGTGAAAAACTCGGCGACCTCTGTGATACTCGAACCCATGGCAGCAGCTAGCGTTCTGACCACCTAAACTAAGAGGCCCCGCCGGGAGCAGTGAGTTTAATCGTGGGTTTTAATCCCACCGAGGGCGCCGAGTTTTTCACAATTGGGTCAGATGGCTTATTCAAATCTGCCAAGAACGCCCCTGGAATCTCCGGATCCGATCAGACTCCCATCCGTGGTTCATTTCAAGTGTTTTATGGCCAGCTGATCAGAATTAAGACCTCAGATCCCTCATAAGCTGTTGGTGATGGTAAATTAACCAAAAATTAAATTTCCGTACCTCAGCATTTCCGCATTATTGTAGCGATATCTCGTAAGCAACGAAACAAAAGAATGTCGCTTCCAACAGATTACATTCTCACACCTCCGATCCCTAACAACAAAGTAACAACGTGTTGTTCTTGAAAGACCGTTTAGTTACTAAAACTGCATGAGGATGGACGAAGGACGATGAACAAAAATGTGGTTGTCTTAAACGATGGCTTCAAGCGAAGGCTGTGGACACTCATTTAGGCCAGCAGAAGAGAAAATCATCCACTCTAGGGCTGCAAATTAGGAGTATTCGTGGTGTGCGATCCCATCTGAAAAGCTCTACTAACATTTAGACTGCTGACTTAGACTGTCGGCATATCACGCACTTCCCGTTGGCACCCAAACGCCTTCTTCTGATTCAGTGAACACACCGCCTTGAGGTGCTACGGTGAGGACTCTATAGCCGCTTTTCAGAAGCCTTGGATTCGCATGTGACGCGCAGCCGCTGAAAACCGGCAATTGGGCCATCGATTCTGACGATGTCCATCGTGTGCTACACAACAAGGTGCATCAGGCACGGTGACTTGCGCAGCATCTACCGCACTCTCTCTTCCCCACTCCCCACCTGGGCCAGGTGTCAAGACAGAGTCAAGAAGGCCGGTGGCGGGAGAGGGCGCAGGGGAACTGGCACGGCATGAACCCGCGCCTAGGCGTACCACCACACCCTCTGGTCCACAGCATACATTTGACCAACAATAACAACACCCCAACAGGGGTCAGCAGGACAAGGATAATGACTGCGCAGCCATGCCCACCACTCGTATACCCAGAGGGAACGAAAGCGCATCTACCGGCAGGGAACCAGGTGTCAGGGAACTGCCAGCGCATACCAGGCTACGAGGGCCATGGTTTGCTGATACTGGCGTAGCACACGCTTTCAGACCTTCTGATCCGCCGAAACCCAATCACATAAACGAACACACGGCGCCAAGAGTTGAAACAAATGGAAAACGTCTGGAACTTCGGTGTGCGTGTGTGTGTCTGTGTGTTTTGCACCTCAAACGGGCCGATCGGTGGATGCATTGGACCAACTCAGGGGCTACATCGGAGTCCGGCAGGCATCGTTGGAGGTGCGCACCCATAATAAATGTCAACATTTGAGTTGTAGTTGCAGGCCTAGTTGCCGGTCGGACTGCGAATTTGGATCATGTCGCCATCCCCCCATATTTTTTGCTGCGGTATAAAATCATGGTCAGTGTATGTTGTAGACCAGGGGGTGTGATAGCACGCCTAGGTGCGGGTTTATGCCGCGCCGGCCCCTGCGCCCTCTCCCGCCTCCGGTCTTTTTGACTCTGTCTTGACACCAGGCCCAGGTGGGGGGAGAGGGAGGAGATAGAGTGCGATGGACGCTGTGCAAGTCTACTATAAGTATAAATCAACTCACGCTCAGGTCACCGCGCCTGCTTTCACCTTGCCGTGGAGCGCACGGTGGACAGCGTCGGTAACGACGGCCAAACTGTCGCGTGTGTGGGGGGGGAGGATGGCTCCTAGGAAGGCGTAGTTAGTTAGATGGATGACGGCCGCACCAAGCACCGACTTGGATCAGTAGTCTTTCCGGTATAACCGCACCTTTTATTCGATTCCCGCCAGCGGCTCCACTCCGACGTGACAAGCCCAGCAGTCACAACCCAGCAACTGTTCTAGCTGGCGGACACAATCAAGCGATGGTTGTCGGCATCTCTTCAACGCCGATGAATTTACGTGTGCAGTCTACCCGCTTTGGGGTGTTTATTCCGAGGGGTGTCTGTCCGAGATGGCAGCGGATTTTAAAACTGCGCCTTCGCAAACAAAATGCAGTCCATATTTCATTATAACAGAAACAGTCTGGTTGACTTCAGTCCGTCAGTCAGTGTATTTGAGGGAAATAGGCTTACGCCTTAAAACTCCCTATTTGTACATAGAAAATCGATAAAATAAGCCAAAATGTGAAGACACGGGTCACTACATAAGCCATGACAGGACAAGACGGTCACGAGGGGCTTAAGAATATCGAGCACGCATGGCCCGTAGACTAATTCAGCCAAATGGGGGACAGGAACGCAACTAACCCCGATTGAGGTGACGACACATAACACAGGAGGCCACCAACATTCATAAGCAATGATATGAGTTTTGTTCTCCCCCCACCCACATCGGCTGGCGGTCCTGCAGCTTTTGCAAAAGGCGGACTGCAGTCAGTCAGTGTGTTTGAGGGAACTAGGCTTACGCCTTTGAACTCCCTATTTTTACATTAAAAAAGCAATAAAATAAGCAAATATGTGAAAAAAATACAGCACTAAGTGAATCCAGACATCGATTCACATATGCCACTGATCTCATGGCTAAAAAGTCACATAGTCCGCTTGATGTTGTAGCATACGTCTGTCAAGTCTACATTTAAATGTCGCCACAGATTGAGACAGGACAACCGTCTCGGGCAGATTATTCCACGGTTCCACGACACGGTTGGAGAAGAAATATTTTCTCACATTCAGTCTACCCTGGGGCACACGTAGCTTTAAGGGATGTCCCCGGGGGTTAGTTGTTGTGACAAGTTAGAAAAATTCATCGCACCGAAGGGCGCAGTCCAAGCCACGCACGATTCGGAAAGTTTGTATCAAGTCCCGGCGCAACTGCCTATAACTCAGAGGATAGATATTAAGGTTAGTTAAGCGGATCTCGTATGACAGTGCACTTTGACCTCTTATTAATTTTGTTGCTCGCCTCTGCGCCCTTTCGAGCAGACTGTAATTCTGCTGCGTCTACGGTCTCCAGGTCTGAATTGCATATTCGGGATGCGGTCTTACAAACGTGCCGAAGACTTTGGGGATGCAGTCTTCATGGAAAACTGCAAATGCCCGCCTGATGGCATATAGCATTGAAGTTGCGGCCTTGGCCGCCTTACAACATTGTTTAGAAGGCTTTAGGCTGTCTGCAACCCAGATTCCGCGATCTTTCTGCCTTTCTGCTTCTTGAAGTGACATTCCGTCCAGATGGCATCACCGTGTACTAGGTGTCTGATTTCCGAGGCGCAGTATGGCATATTTGTTCAAAGTGAAAGACCACTCGTCCAATTGACAAAGATTTTCTTGGAAGTTGGTCTCATCGGCAGCATTCTGGATGACTTTCCAGATTTTTATGTCATCCGTAAACATGGCACAATCACAGCCCAACCCATCTACACAATCATTGATGAAGAAGAGGGTTGATTCGAGCACGGAGCCTTGTGGGACTCCACTCCCTATGAATGTGCACCCTGATTGCTGTTGTTCTATGCAGACCATTTGGGAACGGCCGACGAGGAAGTTCTCGATCCATTTGAGAAGTTTGCTGCCGATGCCCATGACTCTCAACTTGTACAAGAGACGCTGGTGTGGAACACTGTCGAACGCCTTCCAGAAATCAATATAGGTCACATGCACAGCGTGTTTTGCGTCCAGTGCTCTTGTCCAATTCCGCATTGTATATAGCAAGTTCGTTACACACGACCTTCCTCTACGGAAACCGTATTGTGCATTGGAGAAGAGGTTAATGGTTTCCAAATAAGCCATCTACTCCTTTTTATGGCTTTCTCGTCGCTTTGCAGCAGATTGATGTCAGACTGACGGGTCTGTAGTTTGTCGCAAGAGTACGACAATCGCTGTTGTAAAGAGGTGTAAGGTGGGCCGTCTTCCAGTCTGTGAGTGTGGTTCTACTGGGAACAGTCTCTCCTGGCTGCCACACGTGATGCAGGGTGGCATAATGCAGTTTCAACATGTAAACATTTTCGTTCGTTAAAAAAACTTACTAGCTCAGATCCAACCGAGATGAAGGCTTTGATGGACCATTAACTTGAGTGCCCTCCCACCAGCGAACCACGCAGCAGTTGCACCGGACGAACGAGAGGGCCAGATCAGGGTACGAAACGCGCTACTGGGCCGTGCAGCCATAACAAATGTCACACATGGGCGTGTGTGCGTGTTGGCACGTCAAGGCGCAGGCTCCAGTCGCACCGGCCACCCTCGCCCGATACCGCGTTCAGCCCTCTTGGCAGCAAGCCCAGGAAGGTGATGGTGAAGTAATCCACCCGCTAGTCACTGTCCCTGAGCCCACCCTGCTGCGCGACATTCCTGGATTGTCGTTCGTAACGAAGATCGAATTGTCGTGTCAGAGGAGTGTAGTGACATTTAAATCTGTTTTGTTTTAATCAATTACAATACGCTTTGACACAACTTTGAATAAGACAAAGAACACGCACGTGCACGTTTACCTGCTGACGACTTTGATCATATTGTACAAGTTGGTAAGGGTCGGGAAAACGGACATGACGACCGCTGCGCGTAAGGGGAGGAGTCTGTGGGATAAGGGAAGACGCGGGGTTATTGGGCGTAAATGGAGTCTGGGAAATAGAAAGTGGCAATGTGCCAAGTGGGGGTTTGTTCTTCCGTTGGCGAATTTGGAAGAGGCTCGGTATAAGCCGCCTTCAAGCGTTCGCCGGCCACTACAACAGCCCTATGACGGCTCATTTCGAGTACTATCGCGCAAGGACAAGCACTTTACAATTGACCGTGGAGGCCGCACCGACGTGGTCTCAATCGATCGCTTGAAGGCGGCTTATACCGAGCCTCTTCCAACTTCTCAAACCGAACAACCCCCACTTGGCACATTGCCACTTGCTATTTCCCAGACTCCATTAACGCCCAATAACCCCGCGTCTTCCCCTATCCCACAGACTCCTCCCCTTACGCGCAGCGGTCGTCATGTCCGTTTTCCCGACCGTTACCAACTTGTACAATATGCATAACACTCCCACATTTTCCTTCTATTAACAATACCTTTTTTTGAACTCCGTTCTCCTAGGAGGGGGAGTATTGTAGTGACATTTAAATCTGTTTTGTTTTAATCAGTTACAATACGCTTTGACACACCTTTGAATAAGACAAAGAACACGCACGTGCACGTTTACCTGCTGACGACTTTGTTCTTATTTACTAGTTTGTAACTGTTGGGATACTGCTATTTTCGTTTCCTGGATAGCCTACTCGCTGTGCCCAAGTAGTGGGTTTGTCTCTTATAGGAGACTGGAAGTGAAGATTCATGTACCGTAAACTGCCGTACGAGAGACTGTACGGCACGACACAAAACTACGACGGCCCGGCTTTTTTTAACCTCCCGTCATGGAAGCACATCACCAGTTACAAAAGCGTGCGCCAACGTTGGCTGCTGGAGTCCTGCACGGATGACTGCCGTCCATCTATCGGCTAGCACCAAGAGGCCCCAAGGCAACGAGAACACTCGAAATGACGAGATGGTTGTTGGCTTTGGAGTTCTAAGTAACATCACATAATACTGCTTGTCTTTTGGGCTCTAGGAAAAGGAGTCTTACCCCAAGAGCATATAGATACCAAAACAAACAAAACGGGATAGTAATACGGTAGGTGGGCTAATTTATGAAATATCAACCGAAATTCCGAAAAGCGTTTTCGTTTCGAAAAGAGTAATTAAGTAGGGTTTTAAAACTTTTCAGCCTGCAACATAATTCTAGAATATTTCAGTTACCTCAGGATACCGGCTTTCGAACGAACTTCCTTCCGGCTGCATGCAAAAAATTACACTCTGTAAAAAATGAACACTTCAGTAGCATGAATATTTCTCGTTGATTTTCGATGCCCCTGAAAGTTTAATAATATTTCATGGAAAACATACATAAAAATATTCATTCTTTTGCTCATTCGGGAGATAATAACTTCTTCTTCCTCTTCTTCTTCTTCTTCTTCTTCTTCTTCTTCTGTACTCGATGGAGGGACATAGTTCGTTTTTAAAGTATGTTCTAATTGTAGGACTTTTAAATACCCTGAAATGGCCGTTCATAAATCGTCATGTCTTTGCATTTACCAACGTGGCTTGTAAAGTTAACAATATGAATCAAATTCACTGCTTAATTTTGTGAACCCTATATGATCGTCCTTTAGTACCGTAGAGAAATGTGTGGTTTTCCGAACGTGGAAATTATACGGCTTGTAGTTTTGGAATCCTGGATCCAAGGGTGACGGTAGAGCGGGTTCAAAATTATTCGGGAATTGAAAAAGTTTCTGAAAACCGAATTATGTCCTTCTTTCGAGTATAAAATTAGGAGAAGACGTAACGATCTACCGAATGAGCGAAAGATTGAATATTTTTATGAATGTCTTCCAGGAAATATAATTGGGCTTTTATGCGTATCGAAAATCAATCAGAAAAATTCATGCTAATTAAGCAGTAATTTTCTACAGTGTAGCTTTTGCATGCAGCCGGAAGGAAGTTCATTCAAAAGCCGGCATCCGGGGGTAACTTAAATATTATGGAATTATTCTACGGGCTGACAAGTTTTACAACCCTACTTAATTAATCTTCTCGAAACGAAAACGTATGTCGGAATTTCGGTTGACATTTCATGAGTTGGCCTACCTACTGTAGGTTTTTTAACAGATTTGGAGTAACTTATTTTGACCCGACTAAGAAAAACTCGACGGGATTCGAACCCACGTCAGCAAGTGGAAGGCTTGAGTACAGCCAACAGTCTAGCCACCTGAGCTACGAGGCCTAATCGGGAGTCGTGAGTTTAATCACATTCAGTCCAGTTACCCATCCAGCCTACTGCAATGTATGAAATCCATCAAATCTGGCACAGTAAGAGGACTGTTTAAAGAAAATTTCATAAGTAATCCTCTTAGAATCCACCAGATGAGTACCAAACAAAAATACCTATTAATAACCTGAGCCTGGTAGTCATCTTGTGGATTCTAAGACGATTACTTATGAAAATCTGCTTATACAGTCCACTTACTGTATCAGATTTGGCGGATTCCAAACGTTGCTGTAGGCTGGGCGGGTAAGTTGAGCCACATGTGATTAAACTCACGAGTCCCAATCAGGCCTAGTTGGCTGTACTAAAGTCTTCCCCTTGCTGTTGTGGACTCAAACCCCACCGGCATCGCTGAGTTTTTTCACAGTTGGGGCAAAATAAAACGGAATAGGTGACTTTGTCGTCGTTCAGCAGTCCTTTAAAGTGGCACGGTACTTGAGAATGCAGGGTTACTACCGACTAGGAAAGTATCGTCGCGTCTTCCTGGGTCCACGGTTTGGACTGCCGGAGGCTTAAATGTCCGACTATTACACCTACCTCTTGTTTCTCCTGCCCACACCAACGTCCTCACCAGTGGCTATTTTTGAAATGTGATCAACACCTATTCCGACATAAAAGACAGCCAACAAGGTCCCGACCTTCAGCTTTGCCCACAAGGTTGTTTATCCCCCGGCAAGTACACACAGGGATGGGTAATTGTGTCTATTTTTAACCAAGTGCGGGCGGCTGAGGGAATAACGAAACCGCTGATTTATTTGCCCGTCCTCTCGGCCACCCACATGGATCCATTGTTCGAGCTAAGAAAACAGCAACCAGAGGCGTGATATTTGCTAGGTGATATAGCCAATCCGCGACCAGAATTGCTAGTCCTCAGGTGCTTGCGTGAGGCATTGCGCACAGGCAGCAGATCGATACTGGATCAGTTATTATCTGAGTTCCGGTCTTCACTTTGCTTTGCACTTTGTTCGAACAGTTAACGCGACGACGTTGAAGTCCGAGGGATGGTCTGTCTGGGGAGTGAGTGTAGCGACTAAGAATGGGCGGTACTTTGAACGTGCGTTGAGCAGTGATAGGACCACGTTAGTTGGTCGTTTCGCGACAAATTCACTGGTTCTTCCTGCCCCGACAGCCAGCTCTCATCTCAGTCTTCACGAGGGCGTGCACCACGCGGTAGCCCAGGCTAATTCGGGTCTTCCTTCAATTGTGCCAAAGCAGTGAACCAGAGTGGAGTGGAGTGAGCAGTCATTCAGACAGCCCGAAATGTTCGCTTTCTTGTAGACAGTCCAATGGCAAACCAGCCGAAAAGGAGGACAGTTCTGGTCACCCACGAACTGGCTCGCTAAGATGTGGACACCGCGGCTCTCAGCGAAACCCGGTTGTAAGAACAGGGACAGTCGAATTAAGTGGGTGCTTAATGCAGCTTATTCTGGAACGTACGTCGAAAGGTATACTGGTTACACGCTGAAGTCACCTTTCGGAGTCACCCTATCGAAAGACGACTGCCTTGCCTCCCGCAGGGAATCAGCGGTCGTTTCATGACCAGTAGGCAATCATTCTGCGTGGCAGAGATCACGATGCTTGGGAGGGAGTGCAGTTGCAACAGCCAGGACCTCCTTCTGTTGATGACCGCGAAGAGACAAACCTTTCTCGTTATCGACGCCATCTTCCGGTTTTCTAGTCTCGAAATACCAACATGGACGCGCTCTCGATCGCGAAAATGCCAGTCGTTGAACCATGTCCTCGTGAGCAAGATTATGTTCGGAGGTAAATGCTGTGCAGAGCACCTCCTTTTCGTCTGGAAAATGTGGCCGGAACTTCATTCTTCCAGATAGCTGCTTCAGGGCGACAGTTCAACTGCCGTTGCAGACGGTGTGCACCGTGTGGCCGACAGCAGTTTTGACGCAGGGACAGAGGGTAGTAGGGTGCCGAACAAGTTGAATACTGTGCCACTGGATAGAGGCTACCGTCGATCGGATTTCGGCAGCGGTACGAGCGTCAGTTCGAGACGAATCCGAGGAGGAGGAGGAGGAGGAGGAGGAGGAGGAGGAGGAGGAGAAGGAGCCAACAAGGTCCTGACCTCTAGCTTTGCCCGCAAGGTTGTTTATCCCCCGGCAAGTACACACAGCGATGGGTAATTTTGTCTATTATTAACCAAGTGCGGGCGGCTGAAGGAATAAAGAAACCGCCGATTTCTTTGCCCGTCCTCTCGGCCGCCCACATGGATCCATTGTTGGAGCTAAGAAAACAGCAACCAGAGGCGTGACATATGCTAGGTGATATAGCCAATCCGCGACCAGAATTGCTAGCCCTCAGGTGTTTGCGTGAGGCATTGCGCGCAGGCAGTAGATCGATACTGGATCAGTTATTATCTGAGTTCCGGTCTTCACTTTGCTTTGCACTTTGTTCGAACAGTTAACGCGACGACGTTGAAGTCCGAGGGATGGTCTGTCTGGAGAGTGAGTGTAGCGACTGAGAATGGGCGTGTACTTTGAAAGTGCGCTGAGCAATGGTAGGTTCATGGGTGCTTTTGGTTGGCCGTTTCGCGAAAAATTCACTGGTTCTTCCTGCTCTGGCAGCCAGCTCTCACCTCAGTCTCCACGAGGGCGTGCACTACGCGGTGTCCCAGGTTAATTCGGGTCTTCCTTCAATTGTGCCAAAGCAGTGACCCAGAGTGGAGTGGAGTGAGCAGCCATTCAGACAGTCCGAAATGTTCGCTTCCTTGCGGACAGTCCAATGGCAAACCAGCCGAAAAGGAGGACAGTTCTGGTCGCCCACGAACTGGCTCGCTAAGATGTGGACACCGCGGCTCTCAGAGAAACCCGGATGTCAGAACAGGGACAGTCGAATGAAGTGGGTGCGTAATGCAACTTATTCTGGAACGTACGTCGAAAGGTATACTGGTTACACGCTGAAGTCACCTTTCGGAGTCACCCTATCGAAAGACGACTGCCTTGCCTCCCGCAGGGAATCAGCGGTCGTTTCATGACCAGTAGACAATCATTCTGCGTGGCAGAGATCACGATGCTTGGGAGGGAGTGCAGTTGCAACAGCCAGGACCTCCTTCTGTTGATGACCGCGAAGAGACAAACCTTTCTCCTTATCGACGCCATCTTCCGGTTTTCTAGTCTCGAAATACCAACATGGACGCGCTCTCGATCGCGAAAATGCCAGTCGTTGAGCCATGTCCTCGTGAGCAAGCATGATTATGTTCGGGGTAAAAAATGTGTAGAGCACCGACTTGTCGTCTGAAAAATGTGGCTGGAACTTAAATCCTCCGGATAGCTGTTGCAGGGTAACAGTTCGAACGTCGTCGCAGACGGTGTGCACCGTGTGCCCGACGGCAAGGTTGACTCAGTGACAGAGGATACTAGGGTGCCGAACAAGTTGAATACTGTGCCACTGGATAGAGGCTACCGTCGATCGGATTTCGGCAGCGGTACGAGCGTCAGTTCGAGACGAATCCGAGGAGGAGGAGGAGGAGGAGGAGGAGCCAACAAGGTCCTGACTTTCAGCTTTGCCCGCAAGACTGTTTATCCCCCGGCAAGTACACACAGCGATGGGTAATTTTGTCTATTTTTAACCAAGTGCGGGCGGCTGAAGGAATAAAGAAACCGCCGATTTATTTGCCCGTCCTCTCGGCCACCCACATGGATCCATTGTTGGAGCTAAGAAAACAGCAACCAGAGGCGTGACATATGCTAGGCGATATAGCCAATCCGCGGCCAGAATTGTTAGTACTCAGGTGTTTGCGTGAGGCATTGCGCACAGGCAGCAGATCGATACTGGATCAGTTATTATCTGAGTTCCGGTCTTCACTTTGCTTTGCACTTTGTTCGAACAGTTAACGCGACGACGTTGAAGTCCGAGGGATGGTCTGTCTGGAGAGTGAGTGTAGCGACTAAGAATGGGCGTGTACTTTGAAAGTGCGCTGAGCAATTGTAGGTTCATGGGTGCTTTTGGTTGGCCGTTTCGTGAAAAATTCACTGGTTCTTCCTGCTCTGGCAGCCAGCTCTCATCTCAGTCTCCACGAGGGCGTGCACTACGCGGTAGCCCAGGTTAATTCGGGTCTTCCTTCAATTGTACCAATGCAGTGGCCCACAGTGGAGTGGAGTGTGCAGCCATTCAGACAGTCCGAAATGTTCGCTTCCTTGCGGACAGTCCAATGGCAAACCAGCCGAAAAGGAGGACAGTTCTGGTCGCCCACAAACCGGCTCGCTAAGATGTGGACACCGCGGCTCTCAGAGAAACCCGGATGTCAGAACAGGGACAGTCGAATTAAGTGGGTGCTTAATGCAACTTATTCTGGAACGTAAGTCGAAAGGTATACTGGTTACACGCTGAAGTCACCTTTCGGAGTCACCCTATCGAAAGACGACTGCCTTGCCTCCCGCAGGGAATCAGCTGTCGTTTCATGACCAGTAGACAATCATTCTGCGTGGCAGAGATCACGATGCTTGGGAGGGAGTGCAGTTGCAACAGCCAGGACCTCCTTCTGTTGATGACCGCGAAGAGACAAACCTTTCTCCTTATCGACGCCATCTTCCGGTTTTCTAGTCTCAAGATACCAACATGGACACACCCTCGATCCCGAAAATAGCAGTTGCTAAACCATGTCCTCGTGAGCAAGCAAGATAATGTTCGGAGGTAAATGCTGTGCAGAGCACCTCCTTTTCGTCTGGAAAATGTGGCTGGAACTTCATTCCTCCGGATAGCTGCTTCAGGGCGACAGTTCAACTGTCGCTGCAGACGGTGTGCACTGTGTGGCCGACAGCAATTTTGACGCAGGGACAGAGGATACTAGGGTGTCGAACAAGTTGAATACTGTGCCACTGGATAGAGGCTACCGTCGATCGGATTTCGGCAGCTGTACGAGCGTCAGTTCGAGACGAATCCGAGGAGGAGGAGGAGGAGGAGGAGGAGGAGGAGGAGGAGCCAACAAGGTCCTGACCTTCAGCTTTGCCCGCAAGGTTGTTTATCCCCCGGCAAGTACACACAGGGATGGGTAATTGTGTCAATTTTTAACCAAGGTAGGGCGGCTGAGGGAAAAACGAAACCGCCGATTTATTTGCCTGTCCTCTCGGCCGCCCACATGGATCCATTGTTCGTGCTAAGTAAACAGCAACCAGAGGCGTGATATTTGCTGGGCGATATAGCCAATCCGCGACCAGAATTGCTAGGCCTCAGGTGTTTGCGTGAGGCATGGCGCACAGGCAGCAGATCGATACTGGATCAGTTATTATCTGAGTTCCGGTCTTCACTGTGCTTTGCACTTTTTTCGAACAGTTAACGCGAC
Source organism: Spirometra erinaceieuropaei (assembly GCA_902702965.1). Lineage (NCBI taxonomy): Eukaryota > Metazoa > Platyhelminthes > Cestoda > Diphyllobothriidea > Diphyllobothriidae > Spirometra > Spirometra erinaceieuropaei. Next base: position 436,120 of record CACRXP010000302.1, read on the forward strand.
GACGTTGAATTCCGAGGGATGGTCTGTCTGGAGAGTGAGTGTAGCGACTGAGAATGGGCGTGTACTTTGAAAGTGAGCTGAGCAGTGGTAGGACCACGCTAGGTTCATGGGTGCTTTTGGTTGGTCGTTTCGCGAAATATTCACTGGTTCTTCTTGCCCTGGCAACCAGCTCTCATCCCAGTCTCCACGAGGGCGTGCACTACGCGGTGTCCCAGGTTAATTCGGGTCTTCCTTCCATTGTACCAAAGCAGTGACCCAGAGTAGAGTGGAGTGGGCAGTCATTCAGACAATTCGAAAGGCTCGCTTCCTTGCAAACCGGCCGAAAGGGAGGACAGTTCTGGTCACCCACAAACCGGTTCGCTAAGATGTGGACACCGCGGCTCTCAGTGAGACCCGGATGTCAGAACAGGGACAGTCGAATGAAGTGGGTGCTTAGTACACCCTATTCTGGAACGTAAGTTGAAAGGTAGACCGGTTAGACGCTGGAGTCTCCTTTTCTATCAAGAACGGTATCGTAGGACGACTGTCTTGCCTCTCGCAGGAAATTTGCGGTAATTTCATTACCAGTAGACAATCCTTCTGCGCGACAGAGATCAGGCTGCCTGGGAGGGGGTGTGGTTGCAACAGCGACGACCTCCTTTTGTTGATGACCGCGAAGAGACAAACCTTTCTCGTTATCGACGCCATCTTCCGGTTTTCTAGTCTCAAGATACCAGCATGGACGACCCTCGATCTCGAAAATGTCAGTCGTTGAACCATGTCCTCGTATGCAAGCAAGATGATGTTCGGAAGTAAAAAAATTTTCAGAGCACCGCCTTTTCGTCTGGGAAATGTAGCTGGAACTTCAATCCCCCGGTTAGCTGCTTCAGGGTGACAGCTCAACTGTCGTTACAGACGACTTGTACTGTGTGCCCGATAGAAAGGTTTGCGCAGGGACGGAGGGTAGTAAGGTGCCGAAAATCTTGAGTACTGTCGTTGGATAGATGCCAACGTCGACCGGATTTCGGCAGCTGTACGAGCGCTAACTCGAGACGAATTCGAGGAG
>CACRXP010000302.1:437272-450294 GCA_902702965.1 Spirometra erinaceieuropaei
GATAGGATTAGGTGGAAAAAACGCGGGACGCCGTCCACTTCACTGCATTTGAAGTTTATGGATACATGCGTCAGTAGCACCAACAGTGTTTTGAAGTTAGCGTCTGTCCTCGAAGAAAAACGGGCCACAGAATAGTTATGTCAGCGGCAGGATCGACACCAATAAAGCCACATTCTTTCGACAGAGACTGCGAAAGATTCGAAACAGCCAGCTAACTTTCATGTCACAAGAAATCTATGGATACGCGACCACGAAGACACTTCAGGGTCTGAGAGTTCAAGCGTCGTGACTGACGTTGTCCACCGTGTGCTACACATCTAGCTGAGAGCAGACGCGGCGGCCTTCCCTCGTCTCGGCCCTTGTGAACACAGGGTCATGAAGACAGGAGGGGGGAAAGGACAGAGGTGGCTGGCGCGACCGGAGCTGCCCCTAGGCGTTTTCCACTAATCGACCACTCCACACAACCAAGCACTGGGTCGACTGATAGGTCCCGTCAGTTGACAGCCTTCCAAGCCATGACTTCTAGTGCACCGAGATAGTTTCAAGTGCCGTATACAATGCATTGGATAACCCTGGTAAAAGAAAAATCGCAGCTCCCACTGTTGGACCGAGCACTTTTGACTGCGTTCCCGACCTATCTAAGCCATTCTGCGAGGAAAACATCAATAGACCACCTAAAGCGGAGATCAGTACTAATCGCGTTCCCCTCCCCATCCCCTCCTGAAGGATACTTTCATGATACTCCAGCAACAGCTCTAGCAAGAACTCCTCCCTGGAGGTCAATATCGATTTCGAAAACAAACCTTGAACCACAGATGTGATGTTCGAAAGCCGGAAGTTGCAGGAAAGGTCTCAGGCAACGATGATCGGCCTTCGACAGAGATGTACTCCAGGAATTCATGGTGAAATCTGGATAACCGGAACGGTCAACCCAGGCGATCGGACAACATGATGGATTGGTGGAGCGTGCCAGAAAAAAAGGGGGGAATTTTCAAAAGCATTTGTGTTGATAAGTGGAGACCGGTATGGTTGTGAGCTTGCTTTCAACTTCTTCCGCCTCATATTCACCGCCGTTCGTATGGACGCCCAGTGTGAGGAGCGTTGTCCTTCGAACAGACCATTAGTACGGAGAAGACAGTGATCACGCACCCACGGACACCAACTGAAGAATACTACCTTGAAAGTACCTTCTCGAGAAACACCAAAATCGAGAACGAAAACGTTGCTTAGATTTCCAAAACTAGTCAGGTCTTTTACCCATCGCAACACCCCGTCTAGTATTGCGACGACCCCCTCCAAACTTGAAACCGAGGATGCAAGGAGCCATCGCCCAGATTACACTCCTTCACTGTACAGAGGTTCGGACGGGATCCCACGTCCACTTGAGCTGCTTCCGAAGACTGTGAGGATGGCTGACGAGAGTCTGCTCACACGAGGGTATGCGGGGGGTATGCATGTAGCCATCAACTAGTCTGCACAGAATACAGTCTGCCCTTTACTGGCGTCTACCTCCTCCTACTCGGGATCTGATCAGAGGATCGCAGTAGTTGGGATCTGCTCATGACTTTAACTGTTACGACAACACTTCCCTACCTTGGCCATAGCAGCTGCATTTCCCAGTCCCGATTTGCCTTCTACAACGCGAACGCCGCATGGACATGGAGGACATTCACTGTCAGCACCGTAACTACACACCGCCAACTCGGTGCAGCGACATCGATCGAACCCCCTTCTCCAGTTTAACGCCTACACCGCGTGAGACTCGGCCTTCGACCTGCCAACACTGTGACACCGATCGATATTTTTTCTTCAACGGCTGATCTCAGCTGAGACGCGCTCACGCATGCACGCAAGCACGCACGTGCGCACGCACTCATCTCGTGCTGCGACTACATGGTTCATACGTCGTGATCGACGATGTACACCGTGCGCTCCACAGGAGGGTGAGAGCAAGCACGGTAACTTGTGCGTGAATTAGTTTACAGTGATAGTAGACCTTCCCCTTTCCCCACCTGGGCCCAGTGTCAAGACATGGCCAAGACGGCCGGAGGTGAGAGAGAACGTAGGTGGCCGGCGCGGCGTGGCCCGCGCCTGGGCGTACCACCACACTCCTGGTCCAAAACGCAAACTTGACCGGGATTTTCAACAACAACAACAACAACAACAACAACAACAACAACAACAACAACAATAGTAATAACAAATATGAGGAGAGGAGACAGCGATCCCAGTTGACGTGGCGTGACCATGCAACTGGGCCTGCCAAACTTTGGCATTTGTTATGGGTGCGCATTCCTGATACCGCCTTCCGTGCTCCGATCTAGCCCCTGTGTTTGTCCAGCAGACAGTTGCGGCAAGCCGCCTCTCCAGCTAGTGAGGTTTTTCGTCCCGGCGCGAAGTGATTGCATGCGCCTGCGTCTTGTCCGCCCGCAGCCAATCAGCAAAGGACGCGGCGTTGGCTGCCTTCGATCTCTCACCAACCTGGTGTCAAGTCACACGCAGTTCAAGCAATCGATAGACGGGAGGGCGTTAGGCGGTCGCTTTAGCTATTGCGAAATCAGACTGCCACAGCTTCATATATGAGCCAGTGCGCGCCCAAGTTCTGCGTCTTCATGAAGTGTGGTTGTGTGAAGCTGGGTGCCATCACTCCTGACTTCAACGAACCTGAGGCACCTGTTGGGATACAGCGGTCAACAACTCGAAGGTTCCTAAATCAAAAGGCAGTGATGACAAGGTTATAAGGCGGCCTTTGCTGAGACGAGAGAGTGTACACCCAGCGCGGCGGACAAATGCGGCAAGTCCGCCCTTGACGGCCCTCGAGGTCCTTTACCTGGGCGCGAAGTGTGTGCCTGCGCCTTAACATTGTGCGACTGCGGCCAATCACTGAAGGCAAGAATATCGATCGGAGTCACGGTGTCTACGAGCCAAAGGTGGAGTTACGCGCACGTAAGTTAGGGGGCGGAAAGTCCCGATTAGCAGCAATCTTTGGGGGAGGGAGACGAACGCTGTCAAGGTCAATCAGATGGCCCAGAAACTCACGAGAATTGATAGCAGGACGCATTTCACCAACTCGGTGTGGCTACATCGATCGAGCCCCATTTGCCAGTTTGGCGTAGACAGACAAACAGGGGCGGCAAGCCCTCTCACAGAGCCAGTGACGGCCGTTGAGGTCTTTTCGCCCGGGCGTGAAGTGTGTGCCTGCGCCTGAGCACTGTGCGACTGCAGCCAATCAGTGAAGACTAGAGCATCGATCGACGTCACAGTGTTTATGAGTCGAAGGCCGAGTTACACGCACGTAAGCAGTGATTGGCAGGCGTGTTGAGAGGATGGAAAGCGGCGGACAGCCAAAGGTCTGAAGCTATCACGCCGTGTTAAAATTCATGGCTTGTAGTGATTTCGAATGAGGGAATAATTAGGGCACCCTTTGGGACGAAGGGCAGACCACGTGGCAATATCACGTATGTGAGGTTTAAGAGTCCTACACGGGAGCACGGGGCATATAGCGGCATTGTTTGACTCTGCCGCCCACTGAATTCCCGGCGACCACCGGTTTTCCTGACTTTATCTAACCAATAGAGTTCAGTGAACGTGGAACGAGTAAGGTAGACGCTGTGCAAGTCAGCACTACGTTCACCTCCTGGAGCGGTGGCAGACCTCATCTTTTGCAACGGCTGGACTATTGTGCGGAGATTCGTGAGAGCTGGTGACGACGGATTTAGTCCGATCTGGTCTTTTTATTACAAGAGCAGCAAGGTATGGTGTGGCACACGATAGTCCAGCCGGACTCTCCGATTTTCGCGACGAATGCGAACATTGCATTTAACGAGGCGTTGTGCGTCCTGAATCTCCACCCCCTCGCGTTTCTGGATTGCTATAAAAAGGACACCCCTTCAGTGGGAAGCCGTCTAGGTGACATCGAGCGGCTTCCCCGGTGGAGTGGCCTAGCTGACACGCATAACTGGCCGAAAACTCGCGAAATAACCACGGCTATTCGACATGCAGCATGCCGTCCGTTAATCCCAGACAGAAAAAAACAGTACTTAATTTACGGTAGTGGGAAGAGCATGACTGTGACCATAGGACGGCAGCAATCTCTGGACGGGTGGATCCAGTTTCTAAGCGTGGAAGTGTGGCGAAAAATGGTGATTCTAAAGGCCATCGCGGACGAAAGCGGAGTTAAAGGGACTGTAGGATCATCCCAAACGAAAGGTGTGACATAGGCAGAGTTTGTGGCAGATCAGGGAAAACGTGTAAATATGCAAAAGTAGTTTCTTGTGATTTTCCGCCTCTCATGTATAAGGAGTCCGTCCTACAATCTCCACACGAATGTACTAAGTTAGGGTACAAAGGAGGCTTGGAAGCTTCACTGCACTTTTCCAGGATCAACCAGGGCACCTGAGCACAAGATCGGCAGACGTGTCTAGCCGTCATAAAATTGAACTCGTAACATCCGAAACCAACCGTAAACACGACGGCAACAAGAGATCGGTGTCTGGTGCTACTACTACCACCACCACCACTGCCGCCGCCACTACCACCACCGTCATCATAACCATCATCATCTGCTGCTGCTGCTGCATGTGGAAGACTGAAACAGCGTCGAATCTCTGCCATAATTCCTCCGACAGACTATTATTCTACTTCAAACAGAGCTACCAACACTGCGCACTTGACTGAGCCCGATATGAACGCCTTGCAAGACGATGAATAAGTGGGATTTTACGCGCCCTTTTCGGCACAGTTAGGCGGGAGGGGGGGGGGGGGGTGGAGGCAGTCTTGTCTGTGACGCCCTGCCTGGCGTATTCATCCGCACGAAATGCACCCTCGAAAAGGCATGCAGAATAACTAGCCGCGAACGCACGTAGCAAACAAACCCACAATGCCAGTGCAGATGCCCCGCATGCAGATCCGATCGAGCGTGGAGAACACGCGAAATCAAAAGCGCCAATCGAAAGGTCTCAACTGAAGTATAATAGCCGGGATGAGGAAACGTCCTGCCCTTGTCGGGAGACCGTACTCCTGCTGTGCTTCTGGCGGAGTAAATCAATAAAAAAAAGACGAATCCTGCTCAGAAGCTACTACCATGCATGAAAATCAAGCCACGAGCATGTCTGGGCACGAGGGGGGGGGGGAGACACGCGCCCACTGCCGCCGTGTGCGACTTAGCTTGAGCTTGCGCGTCCGCCTGTCCGTCCAACGATCTGACTGACCTGTTGGCTCACTTTCGGAAAGACACACGCCTTGCCTCCACCAATAGGCACTGGCGCTGACGCGTAGCACGTATTGAACGCCCAGCCCGATTGTCCCGACCATTTTAACCAATCAGAGGGCGGTGGAGGAAGAGGACCAGCCTATCCCTTTACATGTCAGCTCGAATGCATGTCCGCCTATCACGAAATCCCGTCGTCGCAGGCTAACGCGGCGACGCCGGCCGCATGCCACGAACGCAAACACACGCACAGGCCGTAGAACTTTCAGGCTTGGTGTCGTTCCTGACATCCCTACTTTTCGCCTCCCACCGTTCGTTCCTCGAGCGCTCCACGTTTGCCTTCCTGACTCGTGACGTCCCACCCATAATTCTCGCTCGTGTTTGTGTTCGTGACCCCCCTATTTCCACACTGCTTTTCATCTCTGCGGTATACAGTACCTGCCTCCGCGATGGGATGCACCTTATCGAAAGAAGAACGTGATGCCCTCGAGCAGAGTCGAAACATCGACAAAAAATTGAAGGAGGATGGTATGCAGGCTGCAAAGGATGTTAAACTGCTGCTTCTGGGTATGTGCTTCAATTATTTGTGTAGTCATAATCATCTGCTGCCCACTGAACCTTTTATTCGCCTTTTTGAGTTGTCGTAGTATCAGTTGGACTTTCGAGCGAGTTGTTTCGCTATCTGCATCGCAGAGTTTCTCTAGGTCCGCTGTGGCACACGCTGCCTCCGTTGTTTGTGGTACCTTCCCACGTACAGTTTTAGATGTAATTACTGCACCTCGGAGACGATGGGTATGCAACCAGCGTGCATTGATATCTCGAGAAACGTTACTGACGAAGATGCGAAACACCGGAATGACCATTTCCAGCGTATTAACTATCATCAGCCTGCTTTATTTCGGCCGCTACATGTTAGTGCATCAAAACATTCCCACCCAAAAAACGAACTTACCAATTATCTATACTTATTTTGCCATTCCCCTATGCATACATAGGCCCGCCCGTAAAACCCCTATGACCACCTTTTCCCGTAAGACTGGTTTTGTGTTTAAGGCCCTTTACCCGATCGTTGCGCGTCATGTAACTTTGCATGTCGCCAAACTCAACTGAAATAGGGCCAGCGGATAGGGCGGTGAGTTTAGTAGTTTCTCAATGCCCCGATGGCCCCGGAGTTGAAATCTCGCGTGCGCCAACTACTACTGACAGACGACGCTTAGTAAACCAGAACTGATCATCCCAGTTTTGCATGCCTTTGTTGGTGACACCTCCTGCTAGTTGTTGTTCAACCACCTGCATTGGCTTCAAGGCAAGACGAAATAGGCCAGATCAGTGAACGTCGATCTCACTCGACTACACCTTAATCTACTCTAACCATGGTTTATTGGGTATGAAGGCACGTGGACGTGAGTTAACGTCGCTAGTAGGATGGTCCTTTATCTCCACACTGTTTTCTGAGTAGGATCACAATGCACGGCGTCGCTAACCATCCTTGCTAGTTATAAACGTTGTGATCCAAACGCAACACTCCCCTTATCTACAACTCCCATGGACCACGGGGACTAGCGTGTCTCCACTTCCGCAAACGACTTCTACGGCGTGTATGCGTGTGTGTGAGCAAAATCTCCCGTTAAGTAGGTTCCCTCACCGTCGCACTTCACTCGTGTAAGGCGTTAGAGGGGGCAGCTGCTAGCCAGCAGTCCAGATGGGTGTTGGAGGTCTGCCCGTACCTATGATCCCCATTTAACGTCCGGAAATGTTACACGTTTCTTCCGTCAGCTGGGCGCGTGATCGAGCTGTGCTACTTGATCGCTTCTGTCGCTGTGACGTACCTAATTTTCGATCGACTACCAAACCAGACACAATTTTGTGAGACATATATATATATATATTGGCCCGGAACACCCGTTAAGTTGAATCGGGGTTTAGAACAACCCGAAGTCGGATGGCACTAGAGTAAGGCGATTTCTGTACGTAGCGGCCTTTTTAATCCAACTAGCGGTAAATATTACTTGTACGGCCCTCTTAGCAGAACATGAGAGGAGGAACCGCCGGCGGTAGGGGGCGACTGTGCGCCAGATTCCCGTGAAATTGGGGTTAGGATTGATGTTATGGTCAGGGCTAAGTTAGGGTTGGCCCTAAGGTTAGCCTTAGTTTTAACTACATGGTCAGGGTTGGGTTCAGGCTAGGGCCACGGTTTAGGACACAGAAAAGTTTACCCTTCTTGTAATTGTGTGCAGGGCCACCTTTTTACTTTGGCGGGGCTCTCCAATTCCCATGTCCTGTTTAGGGGTCCTTTGGGTAGGGAATCACACCCGCCAAGGACTAACATCCACAGTCAGTCTGCGGCCAGTTTTGTAATTTCATTACGCATGTCAATAGTCCCTGTAAACACAATCCCCCCCCCCCTGAGTAGCTACCCGCACAGCCTGTGTCCAGCAAGCCAATAAGATCATCGGCCTCGCAGAAGCTCGCAAATCTGAGTTGTGAGTGCAGGGCTAAACAGAAGATAGCACCTGGGTAACTAGGACGGACGACGACACCTCGGTTTTCAAACTCTCATGCAGGTGATATTCACCAAGAGCGATAGATACAACTCTCTCCAATAAATTGCCCACATACGCTTACGAATCAGGACTACATGAGCTCGTATGCGGCCAGGCACTCCAAGTGGTCACGAAAAACATGTCCGAGTTGTTCTCTCCTCTACAGTGTGCTTAGGGTTTTTTTTGGCGGTAGCAGACCAGCAGTCTCAAGCGTAGTAAAATTCCCTGAGCGTTGAGGGGATTGACAGCCGCGTAGTTCCGAGGTATAAGATACTACCGGTTGTGCTTTTCACTGGACAACAACCCTACGTGAGTCTCAGCGTCAAAAACCACAATTAAGTGGCGAGAAGACTTCTCTAGAATAACTGCCCCTTGTTCGAGAGTCGCGGTTTATCTTGCATGCGTCTTCCAAATTAAAAGAAAATGCAACCCTATTGGTGGTTCCCAGTCCTACTCTGCCAGACTTATTTTCCAGTAGATTTTCGTACTCAAGCTTGTCATTTCACGTGTTGGCCTAAAGTAGTTAAATTTGAGCTTTGGGAGAAAAGCTAAATCAGAGATCCAAGTTACGTTCAGCCGTAAGGCCCAGCGGCAGGTTGCGTCACATCGGTGTTACTTTTATGCGATCGCCCCGTTTTGCACTCTTGTGCACGGCACGATTTACGCCCCGGCCAAGGTTCTACGTTTCAACCAGGCAACATGGTTTCGTGCTCACTGTTACGGGGCGGCCTGAAACTCGACGCACCATGCTTATCGATCGACGTCCACGCACAAGGAACCACCATATTGCTGCACCGTCCACGCCACCTCGTGCTCACGCCTAACGACCTCACTTTGTGTGCATACTTCGTACCCACGTCTTGCCCGGAAGTCATCCAGTCCAGACACGGCAGTTAGGAGACGCTGTTGAACGTCAATGCATCACCCCGAACAGGAGGATTGGGGGACTGGCGTGTGTAGTGTTTGATACAAAGTTTGTCTCATATGCTAAGTAACAACTGCTGACACATACCTGGGAGACGTAGTCCTTGCTATCGCGGAAGTTGTCACCTCATTGTCTGTCAGTGACGGTCCTCGAAGAGGTTCTACTGTCGCCAAGATCTGCGTTGTAGCTTAGGGCTCGTTTCGCCACAACCACGTTCTCGGTTTGAGATTTGAATCCCAGAAGTGCAACCCGCTTGTCTTGGACGCTCAATCCGTGCACTGTCTATAGTTAAAATGCACAGGTCGCATCTTTATCACCTCCGGCTTCCCACGGTGCTGTCTTATTACCACGCCGCGGTCAGCGCTTCTGAAGCCACATGCTAGTGCCACCAACTGTTTGACTGATTGTTTTCGGTTGTTTCTCCCGCTTCTATAGGAATCTAACGCACCTGGTCCCATCAGACACTGCTCCAATACACGCCACACACGCTTCCGACTTCTTCCAGTTTGGTTGGGATAAAAGTTCCGATATTGAGACTGTTGCCTGCTTTAAACGATCTTAAGTCCACCTCACCCCTCTAGACATGGTCTGAATCCATACCTGATCGCACGTAGTCCCCATACCAGCTCGTGTTGAGATTAACTACATGAACGTCGGCATAGCGGTCGTCCATAAATTAGATCTCCTTAAGCCTACTATTACTTCGCTTGGGTCGACGTTCAGTGACAAAACACACTTGTACTCACCGGGTTAGACCCTAGGCCGCGTTGTGACGGCCTTTAGAGGGTACCATACCACAAAACCATTGACTGCCTTAAACCTGACTTCCCTCGTCTTTCGGGAATCGGTAAATTCCGTCTCTAACCTCGGTCATCAGTTGTTGTCACTAGAAAACAGCTTAACAAGTCCGCCAGGATCCTATGGGGCAGATCACCGCACGTGGCTATGACGTGCTTGGCCAATTAGATCAGTCACCATCGAAGCGCGTGATGTACTAGTGCATGAGTCAGGCTAGGATTAAGTCAGTCGTCCCCATTTGAGACTACCTCATAGGCGCGCATACCAGCTCTGATTGACTCAAGGGAGACGTAATCAGTTATGGTGCCGTGATAAGTCGCCGAATTTTCTTGATCTTGCTGTCATCTGGAGTCCGAGTCGTGCGTTCGTCAGTCAAACCGAAGCTACACTGTTTTACTTTGATTGGAGCAAGATTGCACCAAATTTACTTTCCGAAAGTGCGGATGGGGCGAACAAAAGCCTGCCTGTCTTATCTTCCTCAGTAACCCATCGAAAACCTTTTTATCACTTAATCAAGGCCGAACGCCTCCTCCCTCCGCTCTTCTCATCCCCCTCCTCCCCAGCATCTCCCTCCCCTCCCTCTCCCCCTCCTCATTATTCTTCTCACTTCCCCTTTGGGCAGCTTACTGGAAGGATAGTTTTCCATAACTCCGGAATTCTAAAGTGGATGTCTCCATCCGCCCGCCCGGCGCGCTATTTTAGAACCGGCGGTTGATGACCACCGCTGTCGCTGGGTTGCAATTCCACTGGGACTTGTAACTTCCTAGGTAACTGGTTTTCCAACCTGGTGCCCGGCCAGCTGCCTATTCATCAGTCCCGAGAGTTCGCATACTTCACGGCGGGTCCCCGCTGAGGACTGTTCAACCCGTCCACCACCTGTAGATGTCTTGGGTAACCCGTAGCCTGGCTGACAGGCATGTCTTTCCTCCCGAGAATCACAGTCGCCCCTCATCACAGCTTTAAGTATCCCACGACCAAGTTGCCATCCGACCAGCGGTGCTGGCGGAGATCTTCGCTGCATGCAGGCCTGTTCCGAAGAATTTAGTCCAAGTTCGGGCATTTATTTCCTCGGAAAGGAAACAAGGCAAAGTGAAACTGGTGTTCGCATACCAGAAAACACGGAGAGGCTGGGAGACCCACTTCTGAGCCGGACCTCACGGAGATGAGTCAGGCTGCGGCGCAAGATCGGCGAGACACGCGTGTCTGGGCTTTTATCTAGTACCTGTATCGCCAGTATGGTAAATAATTACACAGTTGCATGTAGAGTTTTTGTGGGCGTAGAAAGTGACGATGAACCCCTTGCGATGCTCCAGCCCCCATAAAGACCTGCGTATCCCGGCCAGCACTTGTTGTGAAAAGTTCGCGAAGATGCCTCCGCCCATCCAAGGTGGACGGTTGAAGAAAGGGGGGGGGGTTTTAGATCGGTACTTTGGATACAGCAAGGGGCCAGCCTATAACCCGGCCGGACACAGTCCTTCAGGAAATAAAGACGTTTCTTAAGCCTTCAGTTTGCGTTGCCAGAGGAGGGGGTAAATGGAGCTCTCCAGGTCCGTTACAGGCGATGTTTGCTCTGGAGGATATACCGTCCGCAAAAGTATACGAGATGATAGGGGCGGTCATGTCAGTCGCGTGTGGAGTCTTCGCCGTCTTTGGGTCGAAATTCGCTGATGCGTTTCGCCCGAAGAAGTCGACCAGCAAGCAGCCTGATGCGCTGGAGAGGGTTTTGAACAATGGGATCGACTGGAAGATGAAAAGACGGGGTGAGGAGGCAGCCGAGAATCAAATACGACTGAATGTGGAAATATTTATTTTAAGAAGCCAAGAAGAGTGAGGTTAAGGTCTTCATGTATGCAGCACTGGCAAGACGTCGGGGTTTAAAACGGCGTAAGTGATTCAATAGGATAAAGGCAGGTCATTCGACCCAAAGAGGAGCAATCTCGAACGGCGTAGTGTCAGCACACCAAACCTGCTATGTGGGAGTATCAGGCTAGACGGACTAACAGCGTAGCATGCTCGCGCCACGCAGCGGGGAGGAGGGGGGGGGACAGTTCCAACCTTAGTATCTCGCGATTGAACAGCAATGCTTCGTCATCTTTGCCCCCAAATCTACGTTTTTGTAATTATTCGCCATTCAGGCCATTGTTTGTTGACGCCCATGACTGTTGTTACTGTCAAGCCGCTGTCAGGACTTCGTAACCTCTCCCCTCCCCCTTCCCTCATCCTTATCCCTAGTTGATGTCGCCACAGGGACTGAAAAAGCTTGTCGTTCGACAAGTGACTTACTGACCTTTTCACTACTTGCGACGATTCGGTTGTCAGTTTACACTTGCTCACCCCATTGTTCGGAAATATTCCCATCGAGCGTGAAATGTTTGGTTAACCAGACTTGCTGCACCCCTTTCGAGAAGTCCGCATCTCCGAACTGTGTACATCGCATTAATTATGATGAACATTCGTTTCACCTCATAAGGCCATAGACCTATTTCATTTTTCCTGTAGTGGAAGCAGGCAAGCCTTCACCACTTGGGAGATCCTGTGGGATTGTTTTCACTCATTTCCGCCTAGCGCACGTCCCTTTAACGAAACTGAAATCCTAGTGGCATTTTCGATTGCTCACGGAACGTGCTAGCTTCCTCGTTGGCCGAGTGTAGTCTAGGCCCGTTTCAGTGAAGCCACTGTTTTGGAGCACATTTGAGACCGGAGTCCTGTTTCATGAAGGAGTCTTGGAACTTTGCCGTAATTCAGATAATTTCCTGCTTACAATCACCGCCTACTAATTGAGTACGGAACCGTTAGTCCGTCTGTCAGCTCCAGACCTTCAGTGTCATCAACGACCGCTTGGAATTTACCGTCGTTGGGCGGCCGTAACGATTTCCAGTTTGCCGCCCGTCAGCCTGGGAGTGCATCCTTTGTCCAACCCCTAAACAGTTGCCTGTTATGTACTGGTGGCGAATATACGACAAACGGTAATGGACGCTCCGAAGGGTGTGGCGTTTATGGGACGAGGTTGCTATGCAACGGCGATTTCTAAAATTCGGAGCCTCCGCACTGGGCGTCGGTAATCCTGCTTGTGGCAGGAATTACCTGGTTGGCCTAGCTTTTATCACCGGTCATAGTGGTTGACGTGATGTGCCCAGGCATGAATGCGAAACGTTAGGCGAATAAAGTTCTTGTCCAGGTGATCGGGTGGCCTCAACTACCTCCTAGGACGCGTGTTTTCACTTGTGTCGGCTCGATAATGTGTGCGCATAGAGGCGAAGAGACGAGTCCCAGGAAGTAGGCTTGAAGGAGGAGACACGATCGCTGGGACAAGAACTTTAATTAGCCTGACGTTTCGGATTCCTGCTCGAACCCAGAATCAGAGAAAAAGCAGATACGAGTCGCTCATGCACAAGGGGCTGCTGTATTTATAGGATGCAGTCGCCACGCTCCAGGGTCGGTGCGTCAGATGGTCGAGCAATCATCACACCAACATCCAACGCACGTGATCAAGTTGCAGCAATTAACGACGCGAATGTCGACCATCAAACAAATAGCGCACCAAGTG
>CACRXP010000302.1:452687-470649 GCA_902702965.1 Spirometra erinaceieuropaei
GGCATGGCGAGTGCATCCTATAAATACTGCGGCCCCTTTGTGCATGAACCACCCGTATCTGCTGTTGTCTCTGATGATGGGTTCGTGCAGGAATCCGAAACGTCAGGCTACTAAAGCTCTTGTCCCAGCGATTGTGTCTCCTTAAATGTATGCGCATGCCGTCGCCATGGTTACGAGGCATCGACCCCCTAGTTAGGGAACGTCATCCTTTGAGTTCCCGTTATCGGTGGTTGTTGGAAGTTGACATTAGCCTGACGTTTCGGATTCTTACTCGAACTCGTCATCGCAGACGGTGGTCTACGACCGTCTCTGATGATGCGTTATAGTGAGAATCCGAAGCACCAGGCCAAAAAACCTCTTGTTCCAGTGATCGCATCTTCTCCTTCTGAACATAGGACTATCTTGGGTCGAACCGTCTGTTGAACTAACGATTAAATTGACCATTGGGACCCGCCAGGCGCGTGTGACCTTGGACTTCGTCGAAATTACTGGGGCTAGCGTGAGCTCAGCATCAATTCTGAGCTGCCAGTGTAAGACACCTCCAAGACAATCCTACACGCACGCGTGACATGCTTTGCGGGCTTATTGACCGTCCATCGTCTGGCGGTATTCGATCGATAGCGCCTTATGCTTGCTTCCTCGACTCCACGTCTCTAAACGGACGCCGCTACTGTCATTCGGGGAGAGGGCAACCTGCCTACTGTGTCCTCCCCACCCCCACAGGGACTCGTCCAGCGTGTCAGCTCACCTGACCGCCAGACTCGGACTGACGATGGTGTCCGGGTGACCGGCTGAAGACGTGGGGATAGGCATGTAAGAAAAACCGGACTCCGCCGTCACCGGACCTAGTGTGCCTTCAGGCCCGGTTTCACGCCTACCTATCGCAGTGGAACGTGCGTTGCGGTGGATCTACACCATGTATTTGGCTGCTGATCCTGTCACAATGAATACTATCATCATACCGCCATGTCTTTTTCTATCTCTTTTTCGGCCGCCTAAATCATCTGTGAAAGACGCAGTCTCTGACCCTTTGGGCATCAGCTCCCATCATCGCTAATCGACTGCAATTGCCTCCCCACGTTTCTCCATTTGCGCACACCCAGCCTGACGGCGAGTAGGGGGGAGGGGGGCTGGGGGAAGCGGTTGGAATACCGTTTTAGGGAAACCGGGGGTCGCGGATGTACGGCACGCATCTCTGCAGCACATCACCGCGAGTACTGGCGAAATTCCTTTTATCATCTCGTGTGATGCCTCTACAGCGTGAAGGCTGGCCCGCCCCCCTTTCCTGCTGTTTGATAGGCTGGTATTCATGGCCTGCTCCCCTCCCCCCCCCCTCAGAGATTAATGGTTATGGTTGCGTGGTTGAAAAATGTCAACCCGTTTACTTCAGTAGTCGGTACTGAGGCCGTCAAATCGGGCAGCCTCTGGTTTCATTCTTGAGAGCTAGTGCAGTAAATCACCTACTTATCAGCGGGACAAAATAGGTAGAAAGCGTACGGAATCTCTGAAGCTTACTCAACTATGCGCTTTGGCCGAACTCTTTACACTATCTCGTGGCAGATTTTAAATAGTTCATTTCGACCCAGCTGTGAAGGACGTGACGACCTTAGTGAGATTCGAACTCAGGACAGCAAGGGGAATGCGTTAGTACAGCCAACGCTCTAGCCGCCTGAGCCATAGGCCCCACTGGGAGCCGTGAGTTTATTCAAATTTGGGTCAGACAGTCCAGCCTGTCTGATTGCAAAGTTTCCAATTGCGAGTCGCAAACGAGGCAAGGGACCAGGTTGACGCTTTAAAAGGACAAATGTCCATTTTCCTGGTGCGGGGTGATACCTAAATGTAAAAGAGATAGCTATTCCCGTCTGGTCTGGTTAAAGAGCACTAGAATAAAGTTTTTTTTTTCTAGAAATTGAAATACGTCCTGGATCGAGACTCTTGAGACGACCGGATAACTTATAGCCAGGTTCAGACTTCCGGGTTTTATGCATGTCATCACGGTTAGAGAGGGGGAATGGCAAATATCAGCCTCCTAGGCGATCTAGGCAGGTGTCAGATCCCATCTGGAGCGGCTGCACTGCAAACTAGGCGCCCGAATTGGCAGAACAAAATGTTGTGAGTGAGTATAGAGCTGTCAGGTCGAAAGCTGCCGAGGGAAATTATGAGCTAGTCCCCACAATACTCAAAGCTTCTTCTCTAGCTACAGGACGATTAGGTCAAGTACTACGACAGCTCAGGGTCATCATAGGTTCGCTGCATCTGGCCGGTTCTCAGAGTCAATGCAGGCGTACAAACGGTAGC
Source organism: Spirometra erinaceieuropaei (assembly GCA_902702965.1). Classification (NCBI taxonomy): domain Eukaryota; kingdom Metazoa; phylum Platyhelminthes; class Cestoda; order Diphyllobothriidea; family Diphyllobothriidae; genus Spirometra; species Spirometra erinaceieuropaei. Next base: position 454,986 of record CACRXP010000302.1, read on the forward strand.
GATCTGAAATGACCATTACTGGTATCTCCGGGAAACCTATTATGGTCGTGCCAGAAACTCCTGATGCGGACAAATACCATCCACTTGCCCAAACTAACCCAGAAGGTGTTTTAGCTGGATTTTAATACGTGCCCCCGAAAAATTATCTGAGACGCAGGATGCCTTTTCAGTGAACTAAATAAAACGGGAATCTAAAAGGTGTTATGGTAAATTTCAAATAATTCACTTTGACCCAACTGTGAAAAACGGCGCCTCAGTGGGGATTCGAACCCACCAGGACAAGGCGGAGGCTTGAGTACAGCCAACGCTCTAACCATGCGAGCTACGAGGCCCCACCGGACAACGCGAGTTTATTCAAATTTGGGTAACGTTTACCCGCCCAACTTACTGCAACGTCTGGAATCCACCAAATCTGATACAGTAAGTTGACTGCCCAAGCAGGATTTCCTAAGTAATTCACCTAGAATCCACCAGATGACTACCAACCTCATGAATAATTTATTTTTACCCAACTGTGAAAAAGTCGGCGATCTCGGGGGTATTCGAACCCATGACAGCAGGGGAAGGCTTGAGTACTTGAAGCCAGTGGTCGTATATGCGTGCGGTGCTGCTCTTCCATGATGCATTTCACCAACTAAGCGCCTGACTAATGTATGACCTCCGTCGTTACGTTTCCCAATCACATTCTAATCAGAAACTTCTCTTCTATTTTAGGTGCTGGCGAGTCTGGCAAGAGTACCATTGTTAAACAAATGAAGTGAGTTCTATTCTCTCAACCTGCATAAGAGCTGGTGTCCCACCCCGCCCACCCCAGCACCCATGTTTGCTTTATGCGCCATAGTGGCCACAAGCGGCGTTGTCCGTGTTGATGCGCCTTCTGGATCATCCGCCGAGACGCATGCAGATTGGCCGACATTTGGAAATACTTCTACTCGAAGCCACAGATGCGTGGAAGTGTGGAGGGCTAAGTGCGGACTCAGCGACCAAGGAGGCCCGGGTTCGAACTCCGCATCTTCTGATCTGGGTTTTGGGCAGTGACTGGCCATTGCAGCCTAACCGTTACTGAGACAGTCCATCGACCGCTAGAGGGGTTTTATCTCACTAAAACCATTTGGCAAAAAGTGGTGAAGCGTTCTAGTCTGCTCTTAAACATGTACGATAATTCAGACTGCCAAGGTCGCGACGAAGAATTATACTGGACTGTTCGGATGAAATAATTCATTGTAATTAACGTAGGCCCGACTTTTTGAAATACGCTCAACCAGCAGATATAATTGGTTACCACTTGTGTGTGCTTCCCGGGGCTGCTCAAAAGCCTCGGGAATTCATTTCCCTCTTTTTTCACGACAACCTCCTTAGTTGTCTGGACGTGCAGTTCTTGGCCTGCGTCGTCGCCCAAAAATATTTAATGCGATTTCTGACCGCGGGAATGTGAAATGTGCAATCATTTTCCTTTTCGGGGAGCGTATTCCGAAGACAAAATCAAACTCTTCTCCCCCTAAACTAAGCGCGAGTACGCACTTTGAGAATTAAAGCACCCCTCTACCACAGAATTACATACGGATACTTCCTCGGCGGAAGAACTTGCATCATCTTTTTTTCGCAAGAGCTTTCGACTCGTCCGTACTGAGATTTCTGTGGACGAATAAATTTCTGTACAGCTTTCTCTGACCAGTTCTAAAAGAGTGGAAAGTTCCCACGGAGTCCTAGCAACGGATTTTAGGCACCTAGTTGATGATGGCGCCCAATTAGCCTTCGGCAGGCGCGCTAACGGTAGCATCACGGGTGAAATTGCGGTTCACCGCACAGCGGCTGCGTGGGAGGGTGCGGCGGCCAGGTGGATCCCCACTATTTTTTTAGATTCTACGGTGGACCGTCCTCGGCGTGCCAGTATAAAGTCTCAGGATTGTGTTGGGTGATGGGGAGGGCAAAATGCATCATAACATTGACAGGACACCTGATGGGTCTGCCAGATCGGTGCCCACCCATGCCTGAGGATGTTATCGTTGTACGATCAGCGACTGTTTGCTTATTCAACCTAGGGACCTACCGATTTCACTGCTAGCCTCCGCTGAAGGTCGTTCTACTGTGAGCCACCTGCAGACGCACCAGGTAGTCTGCAGATAGGTTAACAAGCAGGCCCTGGGAGTTTTTGTAATCCCGTGTGTGACAGTCCGGAAGCATCAAACGTGACCTTGGGGAGAGTTCGGGCTATTGAGCAACTGTTTTGTACGTCTGAACAGTCGTTCGCATGGAAGATTGCCGACCAGTGGGCTAACTCATTCTACATTGGAGTATTTTGGACTGACTAGAAGGCTTTTGTGGCCCTTTAACTCATATGAGACCCGAGCCGCACTTACAGAAGACCGACACGTAGTGGGAGCCAGGTCGTGTACGTGGCACGCGTAGACGGACCGTTGGGCATTGTCGACCACTGCGTCCGCATCCATCTCCAATCAGAGCAAAGTGGATGAGGGAAGAGGGAGTGGTGGAGATGCTACTTAGGTCTGTCTGACTATAATTCAGGAGCAAGTCGCCGTGAGACCGCACCCACTCCGTAGGCACGCGGTGGATGCGTTCACTTCTTAATCCCTGCGCAGAAATTTGCCCGTGCATGAGATTTCGGCAGACTGCCTACCACACGACCCACGCTAACTGGAGGTCTTTATACACCCCTTGCCTACATTCCAGGATTATTCTATCTCCTTGACTACGGTTTATCACTTGGTAGCGCTGTCACCGACAAGTGCCTGAAAAACAGCGACGTTGCGTAGGGTTCCCTTGAAGGGATGGCACGCGGGGCAGTAAATTCACCGGCATTTTTGATTAAGGGGGGAGGGGGGGGAGAGATTTAATCACACTTTTTTCATAGAGATACCCTAAACGACTGCATAATGGCTAAACAACGGAGAGCTGTATCGTCCAGTCTCAAAACGATCGCTACCTTGGTGTCATTCCTCCATTTACTTCTACCAAGTCACATATGCTGACGCACCTCAGCCATCTGCCAGTAGGCAACAGAACGAACGGTAAAACTTTCCGACAAATTCCTCATAACTTGCAGTATTTCGGCTCACGCGCTTTTCTACCCTCTAGGATCATCCACGAGGGCGGCTTCACCCAGGAGGACAACAAACAGTACAAGCCGGTAGTGTACAGCAACACCATCCAGTCAATGGCGGCCATACTACGGGCCATGAACACTCTTGGAATTCCCTTTGGGGATCCCGTCCAGTGTGTGAGTCTGGTTTCTTCTTTATGGGCCAACCACCTCCCCCCGGAACAGGGCTGCCACAAAGGAGCCCATGGTGCTAAATATCGACGTTATCTAACAGGGTCTCCTGCTCTGCTGAGGTGTAGATGTAATTGTTTCCAAAGGAAGCGTAAAGAGACTGAAATCACTTCCAGACCCCCCCAATTGAAATCTGCCCTCATAAATCAAATCGAATAGTGTTGGCAACGAAGTCCACTTTTCGTCCGAGTTTCCAACGAAGAATGCTTCGCTCGCGAATGAGAGTTGGATCTTGTCCCAATGGTAGAGGCCTCACAAAAGTTGGACCACATCCTGACCCGATTTTTGCTCTAGTCTATAGTCAGGCGGTTGTGAAACGATTTATAAACCCCGGATTTCTCTTGCAGGTGCCCAGTGTTTAGGACAACAATCACTCGTCAACTTACGTACAGTAGGTGGGCTAACTCATGAAATGTCAACCGAAATGCGTTTTCGTTTCGAAAAGACTAATTAAGTAGGGTTGTGAAACTAAGCAGCCTGCAACATAATCCAATGATATTTCAGTTACCTAAGGATGCGGGCTTTTGAATGAACTTCCTTCTGGCTGCCTGCAAAAATTACGCTCTGTAAAAAAACGACTACTTAAGTAGCATGCATTTTTCTCATAGATTTTCGCTGCCCCTTAAAGTCCAATTATGTTTCATGGAAAACATGCATAAAAATATTCATTCTTTCGCTTATTTCGTAGAGAATTACGTCTTCTTTCAATTTTATACTCGAAGGAAGGACATAATTCGGTTTTAAAAAAGTCTCTAAATGTAGGACTTTTAAATACCGTAAAATGGCCGTTCATAAATCGTCATGTTTCTGCATTTACCAATGTGGCTTGTAAAGTTAACAATATGGATCAAATCCACTGCCAGATTTTATGAACCCTATATGGCCCCCCCTTTATTACCGTAGAGAAATGTGTGGTCTTCCGTACGCGTAAAATACATGGCTTGTAGTTCGGAGACCCTGAATCTAAGTGTAACGTTAGAGCGGATTCGAAATTATTCGGGAATTGGAAGTTTTTTTTAAATCGAATTATGTTCCCCCTTCGAGTATAAGATTGGATGAAGACGTAATTATCTACCGAATGAGCGAAAGAATGAATATTTTTATGCATGTTTTTACATGAAATATAACTGGGCTTTTAGGGACATCGCTACATAAGTAGTCATTCCTTACAGAGTGCAGCCGGAAGGAAGTTTTTTCGAAAGTCGGCATCCTGAGGTAGCTGAAATATTATAGAATTATGCTGCAGACTAATTTTACAACCCTACTTAATTAATCTTTTCAAAACGAAAACACATTTCGGAATTTCGGTTGACGTTTCATGAGTTAGCCCACCTACTGTATGTCAGGTCACGACGCTTTCCAATTGATGCTCTCAAAGCAGTTGTCTAAACAACTACCATGGGAACTTAAAAAGTCAGCTCTCGAACACAGCACCGGTCGACGAAAAGATTGATAAAGTGGTTGAAGGTGACCATTAGCAGAACCACCGTAACACCTTTAAGCTCGTGTTGCTCGCGGTAAACGTCAGCCACCACGCGCGATGTTCTTTCCAGTCGACTTGCTTCAATCTTACTGATGCACGACGAGACAGGGAAGAGATAGAGGGCAAGAATACGACAGATCCTCCGCGACCGTTTCTTACCGCGCTAAGCTTGGTTTGCTTTTTATGTACCATGTTGCATAGCTTGTATGGTTACTAGTTGGCTCCCCAGACTGAAGGCCGAACCGCATTGATCAGTTCCAAATGCGACCTGTCAGTCGTGCCTGAGGAACTGAGACCTAGTCATTGTGAATCGGTGTTGGTGGGGTCCGTGCAGTTGGCGAGGACGATTGCCCGGTCAGATCGTTTGCACATGGTCATGTAATTGTAGTGTGGTGGACGTGAGAGAGGCGATGGAGGTAAGGTCGATGTTTCGTTAAGTCTCCCCTACGGCAGCTCAGTTCATACACAAGTCTCTGCTTCGCCCTTTGATAGCATCCTTCCTCATCCACCTAAGGGCGATCCACCACGTGGAAAACCTGGTATAGTAAGCTCGAGTGAGCCCAGGATAGGAATTCAGGGACAAGAGTCGTTGGAATTCACGAAAGTCATGCAAGCCATAAATGGCACGACATGCTAGTTTTGGGGGCCTACTTTAATTTGCAGGCGTGGCGACTGTCTGTTCTTGATGAGCTCCGACGAAACCAGCGGCCAGGCATGCGAGTTTTTTTGTCAGTCCGAATGGTACGATCTTGTGACCGCATTTGTAAGGGGTTAAGGGTTAGGGATCAGTGTTAAACCCCCCTACTACCACCAGTCCCGTATGACAGTGCGGCCACGAAATATGATCCGGACGCCCGGCCTGACACACGACCGCTGGTGCTGATGAAAATGAAGATTGTGCTAGCATTAGTCAACGCAGCTTTAACCTACCCCTTCCTAAAGGTCCGCCCATTCGTGGACGGCGGTCGTCCATCAGGGGTTCAAGTCTTTACCCAGCCAGAATCCCGCCGACAGAGACCGTAGGGACATAAGGGCCCGTCGAGCTAATTTTTGAATCTACCGCGATGACGTCTCTGCTTCGCGCTAAGAGTCTATCTTTCTTGGTCAGAGCCCCAAAAAACGATTAGCATCGAGTGAAATGGACAGACGCTGAAGGGGTCAGCGGCTCTGGAATACGTGGAATGTGCTCTGATCTTCGATTCCCATGGCCGGTCACACTGCCACAGATGGCCACCACGAAAGTTGGGTCTTGGAGTCCTCAGATAGGGCAGAGTGACCGTTGTTTTATTAAACCGGCTTGGGCAGAGTATGCGTCGCGCAACGAGTGCTCCCCGGGGGTACTGGAGCCAGGAGAGGCTTGGTTAAAGATCTGGCCTCTTGAAGCGCACACCCCCACCGGATTACGACACTCGAATACCAGAATAGATTACCGCTAGACAGAGTCTGCGTGAATTGTTAAATGGCAATTGTTGCTTAGCAGGGAACCATCTCTGCGCTTGGTGGTAGTCTAGGTGAATGTTGGTGTTTTTACACAGATTGCTCCGTTCGGTGCCATCAGACCTTGGCACCAGCGGTCAAAAGGCGGCTTAATCCGTGTCTCATGGTGCAGCAGTTTGAACCTCCGAGTCAGCTCTCAGCCGTATAAATCTAGGGCAGTCTAATCCCACCGATTATTAATTCTGTTAGCAGTCGCTCGTTAGAAGAGGCTGGGTCATCGCCGTCGACAAACTCTCCCATCCTCAGCCTGTCTGCCAGCATGGTGGCTAATTTTCCTGCCGCGTTTTAAGCTCTGACGGCAGCGCGCGGTGGTAGAGGCATAAATTGTAGCAGCGCCGTGCATCAGCGAAGCAGCAACCAGCGCTAGATCGCAGTCACCCTTTTTGCCCTCGTATGCTGGGCCGTCACAGTTGCCTCTTGCGCGCGGGGATAGCAGACGTCGCTGTCGCCGCCGACCAATCAGCGTTTGCCATGCCGATACGCGTGTGCGCATGTTCCGGCCATCGATCGCTCCTCGTACGCACGCCATCGCTCTTCAGCAGCAGCAGCAGCAGCAGCAGCAGCAGCAGCAGCAGCAGCAGCAGCAGCAGCAGCAGCAGCAGCAGCAGCAGCAGCAGCAGCAGCAGCAGCAGCAGCAGCAGCAGCAGCAGCAGCAGCAGCAGCAGCAGCAGCAGCAGCAGCAGCAGCAGCAGCAGCATAAAGGTACGCACATGCACCAGACGTCAGCCCAGCCTGAAAGCACCCACGCAGGCGGTAACCAGGCCTTGGCGGCGTCGGGAGAGGGGGGGGGAAGTAGCGCAGGGATGCGAGAGTGTTGCTTTTGCCCTCTTCCATACACACCCCCTCGCTCCGTGTCGTCCTGGTAGACTCTGCGCCTCCACAGCATCCGCAGGAGACTGCTTTTCTTCTTGGTCGCGGGTGTGCGAGCGCGTGTTGCCTGTCGCTAGTGCCGCAGATGCGCAACAATAAAGCTGCAGCATACGGGGTTCCCGATTGTGCTCGCCTCTGATACCGTGACCGCAGCAAAAGTTGCACCTGGCACAGCTGTGCAGCGGAAAAGCACGATTAGAGGACTGCCTTGAAATAACAAGAATTCGGTTTATCGGCTTGGTGACCGTCCACCCACTCTCTACGTTACGCCTCTAACCACTGAGCCATGGGCTCGATGTCCTGTCGGTTTCGATCGGGAATACTCAATGTTGAAGGGGCGCTCACCGATCGTTCTTACGAAACTCACTCGTTCCGTTGTTCCAGTCTCCCTTTTCTTTGTCGGTAATGCCATTCTGCCTATATCATGCGCCGCTGTGCGGCTGCTGGTTGGGCTCGAGAGAGAGAGCCCGTAAGGCACAACGGAACGAGTGAGTTCCGTAGGAACGATCGGTGAGCGCCCCCTCTACCATCGAGTAAAGGAATAAATATTTTATGCTTGTCATCCTTGAGATATATGTGTAGGAATTTGTAAGGACATCCAGATCTAATGAGAAAAATTCACGCTACCATTTACAGTGTAGTTTTTGCAGGCGATAGGAAAGAAGTTCGTTCAAAAGCCGGCATCTTGAAGTAACTGAATTATCACAGGATTATTCTGCAGTCTGATTAAATTACAACGCAACTGCCGCAGATGCGCAAAAATAAGACTGCACCATGCGGCGGGGTTCCTAGTTGTCCTCGCTTTTGATACCGTGACCGCAGCAAAAGTTGCATCTGGCACAGCTGTGTAGTGGGAAAGCATGATTAGAGAACTGCGGACGGGAAATCCAGTCACCCAAATGCTTTCGGTACTCCTTCAAGGCCACGCGCGGGATAACGTTCGTAGGACTGACTGGGCAACTTCACTCATAGAGCCCATGCGCTTGTGGTCTACGTTTATTTAGTTCGAGTCTACCTTATCACACATGGAATACAAGTTAGAGGGGGGGGGGGGCTCATTTCCATGTCCCGAAAGTTCACTCTGAAGAGTAAAATGGAAGGTGAAAAAGTAATACTAGTTCTTAATCTGGTACTGACTTCTCTTCCTGTAGCCCGAGGATTCTCGTGTTGTCAGCGACGTGATTCAGGCGATGCAAGACACAGAGCCCTTCTCCGAGGAGCTTCTGGAGGCCATGAAGAGGCTTTGGGCTGACTCTGGTGTCCAACAGTGTTTCGCCCGATCCAACGAATATCAGCTGAATGATTCAGCAAAATAGTAAGTTGTGATTTTTTCCACATTTGTGCTTCACCGTAACTTGCTTTTCACCGTAACAACCTCCCAGATCGGACCTTAAGGCCTTTGGGGGACATGCGTCAGCAGTGAGATCCCCCATCTGCTGTAAGACTGCCTTGAAATAACGAGAATTCGGTTTGTTGGCCTGGTGACAGCTCACTCACTTGTTTTGCTCTCTATGTTACGACTAGAAGTGTTTATCAATGCAAATAGAGGCGCTGCGGGCTGTCCTGATGCTGGGCTTGTACTTGTATGTCGCCCCTTCGACCCTCGGGTCTCTCTCGCCCCCTCCCCCCCAAATGCTTCAGCAAGTGAAATTGTCTTCCGCCTGGTCAAACGGCCGACGGCTGCTCCATGCATAAAATTGACCTCAGGACAGGAAAAAAAACATGTTCGCACTGCGAACTCCAGTCGCGGTGACCTTGGCAAGTCGTCCCATGCACTCACGACTCACTTCCTAGCCTGGTGTCACGCCTTCACAGAGAACTCACCATACCCGATTAGCACACCTCTGCCGGTAATGGGCTTCTTCACGTTATGGAAGGCTTTTCGGCCTGTGAGAACGCGTACAAAAAGACAGTTCTTCTATGATACTTATCAGCACAGGGTGTGGTTAGCTGATGATGCCAATATATATATATATATATATATATATATATATGAGATGATACCGACAAAGACAAGGGCATTTCTGGCTTATTAGCCGTCATCAGCCAGTCATACCCAACCCCAAGTATGGATCACTTGAGATTCGAACTCGGAGTCCTTGGTCATGGAGTTTGACCCAACCATTGAGCCACGGGCCCGTTGTCCTTCCTTCAAGCATAAGATTAGAAGAGGACGTAATTTTTTTACCAAATAAGTTAAAGAATGAATATTTTTGCATGTTTTCTATGAAATAGATTTGAATTTATAAGAACATCGAAAATCAATGAGAGAAATCCATGCAGTCGCCTTTTGCAGTGTAGTTTCTGCAGGCGGACGAAAAGGATTTCGTTTAAAAGTTGGCATCCGAAGTAGGCGGAATACTTCGGGATCATGCCGCACACGGTAATTAATACTGCAGTCCTACGTTAGTAAACTTTCAAGTCCAATACGCATTTCAGAATTTCGGTTAACATTTCAAGAGTTGGCACATTTCCTGTACCTTAATTTGAAAGGTATGCATCCCGAGAAGTATAAAATGAAATCAAATATATTTTTTGGAAAAAGGAACCTCTGCACTACGCAATGAAAACTACAACTCAACCTGTCAACCTTCAGAGTTTTTGTCGTAACATTTCGTTGTGTGCAGTTTCCACAGACTAGGCAAACTACGTGATTTCGTGCCTAGGGAACCCGTTTTGTTGGCCTTGACCCCGAGTGGCAATTCCTCCTTCAACGATTGACTTTTTATGGCTATCATTGGTATTCTGTGGTTGATCATACACTCTGCTTGTGCTACTTTCAGTTTCCTCGATGACCTCGATCGTTTGGGCGCCAAAGACTATAGGCCCACGGAGCAGGACATTCTACGTACAAGAGTCAAGACCACCGGCATTGTTGAGGTCCACTTTCAATTTAAGAACATGAATTTCAAGTAAGTGCTACCCGATCATCCTGCCCTGCGCAAACATTACGCATATGTAATGTTCACGTTAAGTCAGTTTATTAAGGGAATGAAACTTTCGCCCTTGAGCTCCCTATTCATATCGACAAACAGAAATAGAATCAATAATTACATCAGCCAATGCGGAAATTCAAAAGTTAGCGGTAAGTGTGAGCCAGGCGCAAACTGCCGCCGCTAAAACAATCGTGATTATGTGTACAGTAGTTTCTCAACAAATGAGCATCTAGTATACACTTAAAGGATTCGACAGTTTCGGAAAGAGCCACCGAATCAGGGAGTCCGTTCCATGCCCAATGACCCTGTGGGAGAAGGCGTTCCGTCGGACGTCCGAATGAGCCAGCTTCCTCTGCAGTTTGAAGGGATGACCACGCAGACGGTCAGTCCCGGCCAATTCGGGGAATCCATCAAAGTCTAGGGCGCATTCACGGTCTCTGACCATCCTGTAGGTTTGAATGAGATCGCCGCGCAGTTGCCTGTAATTTAGAGGAAACAGATTTATTTCGGTCAGCCCGGTTTCGTAAGGCAGATGATTAAGATTCTTGACCATCTTCGTAGCCATCGCCTGCACTCTTTCCAGTCGTTCATAGTCTTCAACCACTGTCGCCAGGCCTGTAATGCATACTCTAAGTGAGACCGGACGAATGCCCCATAAGTTTTTCCGAACAGCTCTTTCTTCGATCTGCACAAATCCTCGCCTCAGCGTAAATAACACCCTTATCGCACTTTTGGCTGCCCTTTGACACTGTGATGATGGTTTCAGCGAGGAGGTCATTAGGACGCCGAGGTCTTTCTGTCCCACAACATTTGAAAGGGGCTGACCACCAAGGACGTATTGCAAGGAATCGTCCTCCTTACTAGTCTTTTTGGTGCGGAGTCTCAGGACCGCACATTTGTCCACATTAAAATTAAGGAGCCAACGAGCTCACCAACTGTTCATGCGGTTGAGACTGTCTTAAAGCGCGTACCTGTCTGCGTCAGATCTGATGGCTCTCCACAGCTTAACATCGTCAGCAAACATGATGGCACTGCATCCCAGATCGTCGACGCAGCCGTTAATGTAAACCAAAAATAGCAACGGCCCTAAGACGGAGTCCTGGGATACACCACTTAGAACGGGGGTGGGAGTTGACCTCGGGGCCTTAACGCACCCGGTTTGCGATCTCCCTGTAAGGAGATCTGTTATCCATTATATCATTCACAGTGACGGTATAGGGACGGTTAATTTTTATCGCAGGGAGACACTACCAAAGTGTACTACTATCATGGTTGTTTGGTTGAATTATTACTTGGTTTTTAGTAAGTATGCACTGTTTTCGGCTTTAAAGCGTTCGGCGTTGTCAGCCGATAATGCGCATATACCTGAACAATCACTCCACTTTTTCGCGAAATCGCCATCGATTTAAACGGGAAAGCGTCGTTTGTTTTCACAGGGCTGTTTTTCAAAAGACGTGATTTTCTTCAAAAAGTGGACACCAGGTTTAGAAGAACGAAACGCCTCGAAAAACGCAAGTGCTACCGCGCTACATGTGTACGTCATCCCCTGCGGTTTTTGGCATACGGGGGTTTCGTAAAGTTTTACACACAGGCACTCAGTGCACACCATATTTGACTGTTTATTCTCTTCCACTTGTGAGGAAGGCCGAGTTTGGGGTTTTTTTCCTAGTCTGCTTGACAAGACCCAAGTGTGCAGTCGTTCCCAACTTCCCTGTCATACCGCCTACGCAGACACGTGTCGTGTCGTCTTTTTGACGCACGCTGAGCTAGTAGTTGGCAGTCCGACGGTGCATTGTGGTTAACTTTGTCTCCTTGTTTCCTTTTTATGAGTAGTGGTCACCCCCATCGCCCTCCATAGCGTAACTTTTTCAAGTAATTAAGATCCGTGGGAGCTCTCGTCCTCGGTTTCGTTGCTGCCTCTTTTAGAAAAATAGATTTAAAGGGCCACCACCACCACCACCACCACCACCACCACCACCACCACCACCACCACCACCATCATCATCACCACCACCATTACCATTTCGGCCACTACTGCCGTTAGTAATAGCAGTAATAACACTTTCACGGAGTCCCATCAGGGCACTACCAGTGCAGTAATAACAGCAGTTAGACCGTCGTCGCGTCTCGACCGTAACCAGGCGCGTTTTGATCAGATTTGAGTCAGACTGCAGACGGCAGGTCTAATTACACCCGCTTCCTCAAGTTTGTTTAACATTTCGAAACCCCCATGTTTTTGCACCATTTGAGTCATTGTAGGTTTCCATGAGAGGCAAGCCTGCAGCGGTTTTGTGAGTACCAGGGGATTGTTTGTCAGTCAGTCTATCCTCGCCGTCAGAAGGGATTTGGCTGTTCTACCCTAAAATTCCGGTTTGGAGCCGACGCGGGCAGTTGTCAGCGCCCGGGAAGTTAAAAATAAAAAGTGAGAGGTAGATTGGTAAACTCAATTTCCATGTGATGACCAAACACTTCCAACAGTGTGTGTTTGATTGAACTTTCAGCCCAATGACCAAAGGTTCCAGACCCGAGCCCTGGACTTTCCTGTCCAGAGTTGGAAAATGGCTAACTGATGGCCACGATCACTGTGGTCTGCTTTATTTGCTCCTCGATACGTGATCGCCCGTCTGAGCTCTGGACAACAGGTCCAGGACGAACCAGAATGTCCTTACCCCATGGTGTGTAGGTAGAATAGGCCAATTGGAGACCACCTTCATGTGACGTTCGGTACTTCCGATCGTAACTGGGGTATGGTAGACTGGAGAATCAAAATAAACACGACGTTGCCGCTATAGTTTCCCGTTTCCTGGTTCGTCTGCGGCAACCAGGTCGTGTGTGTGGCACGCGTAGACGGACTGTTAAGCTCTGTCAGCTACTTCGCTCGAACCCGCCTCCGGTTGTCTTGATATTGTCTTGCCTTCTGAACAAGGCTGGCTGGAAGAAGAGGGCGCGATAGATGCTGCGAAAGTCCGCCCCATTATAAAGTGATTCGCGCGCAATTCGCCGTTACTGCACCCATTCCTTGGGGCACTGGATGAACGTCGTTGTACGCGAAGGTCAAACTATCTCTATTTCCTGACGCACATTTCCCTTTCACAGGCTGTTTGACGTCGGTGGACAGCGATCCGAACGTAAGAAGTGGATCCACTGTTTCGAGGATGTCACCGCCATCATCTTTTGCGTTGCGATGAGCGAATACGACCAGGTCCTTCATGAAGACGAGACGACCGTAAGTCTCGATCACCTCGTACTTCTCATAGGCTTCCCTCCACACGATCACCTGGTGCATGTTTGTTTTTTTCCTCCAGAATCGTATGCAAGAATCGCTCAAATTGTTCGACTCCATCTGCAACAATAAGTGGTTCACAGACACAAGTATCATCCTCTTCCTGAACAAGAAGGATCTTTTCGAACAGAAGATCAAGCGATCGCCCCTAACAGTCTGTTTCCCAGAATACCCAGGTAATCCTTCTTTTTCCATTCAAGGTATGGGGCAGCCTATTCGTGTTTTTGTAGCCTACTGTGGAATAGCCACGTAATGCCCATTCTACAAACAAGTAGTACTACGAGTAGTATATATATATATATATGAATCAGTCAAGAGTGTGATTAGGGTTGCTAAGGCCCAAGTCACCGACCTGAATTACCAGGCATCATGTCCACCGAACGACAGTTAAGGCGATTGGGAAAGCGACTTCAGCAAGGGTATGGTATGTAACTCTCCTGGGGAAAAATTTATTTTACTACAACCCTAATGCCAACTATGGGCATGCCTTCAATGGGTAGCCCTAACCCTTAACCGGTAAGCCTTTAAGGAAAACGCGGATGTAACCGTAACCGCAACCCATACCTTTAAACCCTAAATCAAAACCCCCCATTCCAATCCATAACCCATGTTTGGCAACCCCAGCTCCAAGAATAACCCAACTCCTAACCCCAACCTCGAGCCCGACGCGGGCAACTTTAGCGCCAGCAACGCTACCGAAGGTCAACATCTCTCTCGCAATGACCACCCCACGTGATTCTCGAACCTTGGTCCACTGCTGTCAGCGCGGATCGTTTTCAAGCGTCGTCTCTCCCTTCGCCTCTCGAGCAACAACAGTCCAGTTGTTTCTGCAATCGACCACACGCGATCCCTGCCGGGCGTGTAATTCATCCTTCCGCCTCTACGGACTGCCGTTCATGTCTTTGTAGTTCATGCCGGAGTAGAAGAAAACAGAAGGGCAGGTGGCAGTCTATGAGCCGTGCTTGTCTGGAAAACGCGACTGACTGAGTTTACACCTAAGACAGTACGATTGCCGATAGTTCGAACATGTATATCCTTTGAGAGATTGCAAACGCCTATCGTAGACTCCGCTTCTGTTTTCGCATCCGTATTCAGGCCTGCAAACGTTGCGAGTGGATTGTTTTTCCACCGAGCAACGCGCCTGTGTGGTCGGTGTCACTAAATCACCTTTGGCAGTTTCTCTCAAGGTCTGGATGGAAGTCCTGTTGACCCAGTTGTCTATGAACCCACGGCCCTCGAGCAATCAAGCCTTCACGTGGCTAGCCCCATAATTTTTGCCCAAGTAACTACCACCTTCCGTATTCCTGACGAGGTTAGAGCTTAGTAGGGGTACAGTCAGTGATCGTTCTCATGAAACATTAACTCAAATTCTAAAAATACGTCTTCAATTAGGCGGGAGTGCTTAAATGGGATTGTAGTATTGACTGTCGTTCAGCAAAATCCCAAGACATTTCAGTCATCCCAAGATGTCCGCCTTTGAGAACGTACTTCATTCCAGACGTCTTCAAAAACCGCAGTCGGTAAAGATGACTACTTAAGTAGTATGGACATTTTCTATCGACTCGTGATCGAAAAATGTGCGCAAAAATATCCTTTCTTGCGCGGTCATTGCAGAGAGGTCATCTTTAGGTGTTACGAAATTTTGTTACGTCCAGTCAGATATAGCATCGTCCATGTCCATTGCAAGACTTTGTGAGCCCTATAGTGGCATCTTCCTAATGGTATAGAGTGGTGCGTGATTGTCCTTACGCGGTAATAAACCCTAAGCGCTAATGCAACGGCAAATCGGACTCAAAACCATTCGTGAATTGAGCACTTTTTAAAGTCTAAATATACTTAGAGCATAAAATCTGGAGAAGGCTTTTTTCTCTACTAATTCAGCACAAGAAAGCGTATTTCCGAGTATGTTTTTCATAAAATATATTTGAATTTATTAGGGTGGGCATCGGACATAAATAAAAAAATCATACTATGTAAGTAGTTATTTTTGCCGACGGCCAGAAAGGAGCGCACTCAAAAGCCAGCATTATTCCTGATCAGAAACGCATTTCAGGATTTCGGCTAACATTTAGGGCGATTGATCACACACCCTTACGCAGTTGGTATGACTTTTGTAAGTAACTGCGTGTGCTCTATTGGGCCGTGCCTATTTTGTTTCAGATGCAGGGCATTCCGGCTAACCGGGTATACATCAAACAACCACCTTTTAAGCCGCCGTTCTACGAGCCATTTCCTGCTTTTTCGGTCTCAACACATTCGGGGTTTGGCACGGCGTGTCATACACTCGCAGGCTCTCACAGCTG
>CACRXP010000302.1:483634-502268 GCA_902702965.1 Spirometra erinaceieuropaei
GGGGAATAACGATAAATACGGGGAGGACTAACATGGCCGTTTCTGGTTTATTAGCCGTCATAAACCAGCCATACGTCGGCCCAGGGCCGGATAACCCCGAAGTCGGACCCGGATCCTTCGGTCATTGAACCTTAATTCGTCATCCCGCGGGCTCCGGCCTGAACGAGCATGCCCCCCAATGTAATCGACTTTGTGCCACAAATGTCAGAGTGAAGAGTCTGCGGTCTTCTGGGTACTCTCCTGATCTAATGTATAATTTGCGAATAGATTGGGCTGCCCAGAACTGGCACTAGAAAATGGCTGTCTGAGGAGGTCTACTAAATCAGAAACGAGCATTTCAGTCTCTCTCTCGCCATTGCCTGAATCGGAGTATCTTCGACGGATATCGTGAGCCAATGACTACCCGCGCAACTTTATCAACCATTGCGAATGCAGACGAAACCAGAAATCAAATCCAACCGGCCCTACATTTTGGCGAGCGCTTCCTTACGTGAGGAGCGTCCCGGAAGCCGTCAGCCGCCTTCTCACTCCACTCGGAGTTGGGGTTGCACACAGGCCGGAAGCAACCATCAGACGCCGAATCATGAGGCCGACAGCCCGCTGTCATGATAGAAAACATCAGGAGTCGTTTACCGGATCTGTTGCAGTTGCGGACAGAGCAAATACGTCAGGAAAACTAGAAGATTGCTCCGCACGCGTATGGCTGAGTACGCAGCAGCAGCAAGGCGAGGAGACGCTAGCTCTCAGGTGGCGGCTCATTTCACGGAACTCGGCCATATTTTAAAATTTCCAGAGGCCAAAGTCCTCGCAGGAGGTGACAGCCACGTGAGCCGCGAGTTGTTCGAATAATGTTTCTCAGGCCAGCAATCCATCAACATGCTCTGAGACAGTCCCTGAGCAGGGGGATCAGTTTCGTGTGGAGGGCGCGGGCGAGCAACAGTGCCGGTGACAGCGGGCCAAACTGCCGAGTAATCATCACGCCAGCATCCAACACGGATAAGGAACTTGCGGCAATTAACGACTCGGACGCAGATCGACGAGCCATCATCGACTTAGTTACGATCCTCCCAGCGGTGATCGCGAGAGCTGTTAATTATAGTACTCAAGTGGCCCCGCGGCAGCTACATATTATAAGTACTGCAGTCCTTGTACCTCCACCACCTTTAGCTGCGACCGTCTCTGATGATGTGTTCGGGCGAGAATCCGAAACATCAGGCAAATAAACTTCTTCTTTTTCCAGTGATCGCATCTTCTTCTTCTCTCGTCCTTGTCAATATTTATTCCGTTCACTTTTCGAATGCCTGAGGGAAAATGTCGGATGAAATGTGGCAGCCAGTAAGTCTCTCAAGTGAGCCAAGATATGGGTTGGCGATGCTTTGCTGAATTAATAGTGTATGGTTATACAAAGTTCAAATTAATTTTGTTCATGAATGATTGATAGTGGCAAATAAGTCTCTAATTTAAACAGTCAAAAGAAGTAACGTCTTGTGGCTGGCAATGACAGTTACATCCCAAATTGAAACAATAGGATGAAGTTACGTCTTGTGGCTGGCAGCTATCATGACACCATCCACCTCCGTTTTTGGACTCGAACAACTCAAGGTCAGCCATATCCATCTCGATGGCTGATTCTCAACCATCCGATCAAATTCGACTCGTCCAGACAGTTGCAGCTGTCCGTGCTCCCCTTGAACATATCGCTCCTCAGGTAACGCGCCATAATCCATGGAACATAAGCACTCTTGAACTAACCGACGTACATACAAATGCAGTCGATACCACAGACTCTCCCCCTCACACACACACACACACACACACACACACACACACACACACACACACACACACACACACACGTAGGCACGGCTCAACACGGCTAGCACATGCCCTGACCTCGTTAATGACGATTGTCGCCTGAGACAACGGCTCGGTCTTCCGTATGATATAAATCCCTCATTCTGGTGTTTTCTGTTTATCCTGACAGTCACCACGTGACCTGGTGGATATTGCAGGTCCACTAGTCGACCAGCTACAAGGTCAAGTCTAAGACCCCCCACAGATATACTGAAATCCGTCAAGAGTCCTGGGAACCCCCCAGCGTCCCCCCACCTCCCAGAGAACCACCTGGTATGACGTAGTACTGTAACGGGAACTCACGTCCTGACGTTTACGATCGAGAGTATCCAAGGTCGCATGAAAGGAGCATTCACCTGATTGGGTGGATTGTTGAACCTTAGAATGGAAATCAACGAAGGATTAACCTTCAAGAGCGACCACCTACAAGAATTTTAGGTAAGCGTTAAATGCGAAAAACCTTCAATTCCGAGAAATAACACTGTCAAATCCCAACCCAAATATCCTCCCTGTAACCGCACATTTCGGTCGTGTATTGGCTTCGTGGGGCGAATTCGCACCTATCATTATAAGGATAGTAATTCATCCATTTTAAGCGACGAGAGCCGAGTGAGTTGGTTTATGTTGAGGTGGAGTGTCGCTGCATCGAATCCACTTTCTTCCTAAAGCCACAACACGACGGGCCCGTGAAGATCGCCGACGAACGTGGATGTATCGGTTGGTGAGAGTGGATCCACATCTACGCGTGCAGCGCGGATGCTAAATGGTACAATTTGATGCCAGCGCGAGAGCTGGCACAAGGGTAGGTCACGGCGGACTGACACAGCTCAGAGTAGGACCAAGTAATCCACTAATTTAGCAATTTTCGCATGTCGCAACCTTCAGTGTGTTCTGACAGCTTAAAAGCGCAATTCGTTCGTCACGGCGTAAACGGTGGGCGCTGGATGCGCATCGAGTCGGGCTTACTCTCTCCTCGTGAAAAATTCATCGGTGACAGGTCTGGGTTAGGTCGGCTGATGGTTAAACTGTTAGAAGTGGCTGATGTTACACGGTTTCCGCGCTTGCGGGTTAGACGACGACAACGAAGACCAATACCACCAGCACCGCCGCTGCCGCCACCGTCGTCGTCGTCGTCGTCGCCGCCGCCGCCGTCACGAAGTAGTCTTGAAGAAGGAGACACGATCGCCGGGACAAGAGCTTTATTAGCCTGACGCTTCGGATTCCTACTCGAATCTATCATCAGAGACAAAAAAGCAGAAACGGGTGGTTGCTGCACAAAGGGCTGCGGTATTTATAGGATGCTGTAGCCATGCTAACGCATACCTATGAACCTTCACGGCTCCCCCCTTCATCCGGGATCGTCGCACTTGTCATCATCATCATCATCATCATCATCATCATCATCATCATCATCATCATCATCATCATCATCATCAT
Source organism: Spirometra erinaceieuropaei (assembly GCA_902702965.1). Lineage (NCBI taxonomy): Eukaryota > Metazoa > Platyhelminthes > Cestoda > Diphyllobothriidea > Diphyllobothriidae > Spirometra > Spirometra erinaceieuropaei. The sequence continues at coordinate 486,926 of CACRXP010000302.1, forward strand.
CATCATCATCATCATCATCATCATCACTACCAGAACCACCAAAATTATCATCATCAGCGCCAGTAGCAGTCCTAGTGAGGGCAGCAGTTTAGCGTCCTCGCGTTCACGGCCTTGCACCCCTAAGGCACTTGCATGAGACATGCTCCCTGACTCGTAAGTCCGACCGACTAGTCGAGACTGCGTTCGGACGGTAGTGAAGATACCGTAAGAGATAATAGTACTGGTGCAATGCCGAATCACAATTTCTAGATGTTTTGGCAGATTTTGAGAAATTCCTATCAACCCAACTGTAAAAAACGGCGCCTCGGTGGGATTCGGACCTACGTCAGCCTAGTAGTCATCTGGTGGATTCTAGGTGAATTACTTAGGGAATCCTGCTTGAGTAGTCAGCTTACTGTGTCAAATTTGATGGATTTCAGACTTTGCAGTCGGCTGAGCACGTAACTTGACCCAAATGTGATAGAACTCAAGTCTTCCGGTGGGCCTCGCGGCTCAGGTGGCTTAAACGTTCGCTGTACTAAAGCCTTCCCCTTGCTGTCATGGGTTCAATTCCACTCAGGCGCCGAGTTTTTCACAGTTGGATCAATAAGAATCTTAACTTATCTAACAGTCTGCGAAAATAAGGCAGTCTAGTGAAACCTCCTCCACACACATTTGTGAGCGAGTGTCATTCAGTAGCAGACATCGCAGTTTGAATTGCAATCAACCAGCCGGCCAATCAACTCACGAAAAAACGACCGGGCCGACTGAGTTGTCTGAGTTGAAGCGTCATTTGGCAACCTTCCAAGCCATGGCTTTAAACGCGCCCTGATAATCTCAAGCGCGTTGGATCCTTTATGACGAGGAATTATGCGCTGAGATTTGACTTCAATATCTCTTCCCTATCCCATGCACAAGTCGACTGCCGGACCCGGTCAACCAAATGATCCTGAAGTTGTGAGGAAGGGCTAACAGAACTCAGAATAACTTGTCTGTGTCTGCCAAACGCATGGTCTGTCCCTCCTCCTCCTCCTCCTCCTCCTCCTCCTCCTCCTCCTCATCATCATCATCATCATCATCATCTTCTTCTTCTTCTTCTTCTCCTCCTTCATCATTTCTGAGGAGCTGCTGCAAGGTACGCCAACTCTCAGTGCCGCGCCCGTCTCCCTTGACCATGGCGACGATTGGCGTCCCCGACGGTTCCACACCCACACAACCTCTTAGCGGAGGGCTTGGTCCAGCCAGGCAGGGAGCAGGCGGCTGTTGACTGAGCGGTCAGCTGACAACCGAGCTTTTTGCACCTGCTGTGATGTGTGATCGTCGCCTAGTTTCCCAATCCCAACGGCGTGAAAGTTGAAGAGGTGAGCAGTCTGCGAGGTCATGTACACAATTTTCAAGGTGCTGAGGCTAGCTAGCCGAAATCACAGCATGAAACTTCTCCCCGTAATATGGTACGCTACTACTACTACTACTACTACTACTACTACTACTACTACTACTACTACTACTACTACTACTACTACTACTACTACTACTACTACTACTACTACTACTGCCGCTACTACTACTACTACTACTACTACTCCTCCTCCTCCTCCTACTACTACTACTACTACTACTACTACTACTACTACTCCTCCTCCTCCTACTACTACTACTACTACTACTACTACTGGTATCGGTATCACCAACAGTAAACAAGGGAATGCCGGTTAAAGAACTGCTGTGGGGCATGAAAAAGATAGGTCTTTTGGTTGAAGTCTGTCCACTTCGCATAAGTCATCAGCAGCCTCCGTAGATGATGATGCACTGACTTATTCTTCTTCACTTATACGTACACCTGAAACTCCAACTTTTGCCTCCATTCATGATGGATTTCAACCCAGATATTTACATCAGCTTTCAGGGCGAGCGTAAAAACTTTGCTTCGAAGGTCTTTCTCCACGTTCACGAAGTAACTTCCGAGGAAATTAAAAAATCGAACTGTACAAAGAGTTACCAGACACCCGCCCACCAACTATCCAAAGTACAGTAACTGTGTGGCAAAGAGGGTCATCGTTGATTAGGGCGGCAAACCGCTATCACGGTCCTCAAGACCTTTCCAGACGTTTTTCTGAAAAGTACCTTGTGAATTCCCGCAGGAAACGCGATGCCTCACCGCCTTTGCACGCTGCTAAACCTGATAAAATGGCACTGTACTCTTGCCTGTTTTTTTCAGGGAGTGGTCCCTTCTAAGAACCACTCTTGCGGGCGGACACTAACCCAACATACTTAATGACTAGCCCGGAGTGCTGGGAGGAGCCGCCCTAGGACGCGCTCACACGCCGTCCTATCGATCCGCCCACACGGCGTGCGCGTGTTGATATTGCACCAGCCACCGACAGGATTGGAGGGATGCCCAGCCACTCAGATGAGTCAGAAGTCCAGTCGACACGCTAACAACTCAAGGCCATGATCTGATTGGACGGTTCGTGAAAATTTCTGTGTTGGTAGAGGGGCGCTCACCGATCGTCCTTACGGGAATCGCTAGTTCCTTTGTGCCTTACAGGCTCCCTCTCGAGCCCAACCAGTAGTCGAACAGCGGCTCATGATATAGGCAGACATAGGCACTGGCTGAAAGCCCCAAACACGTGTTTTATCTATATTCTACCGCTGCATGACACAGCTGCGAGGGGCTCGGCTCCTCAGTGGGCTAATATCCATCTCATCTACTGTGCAAGCACTGTGAAATAATTCACTCGCGCGTCGCCATCCCGCGTCTACCGTGCCGTGGGGCACACAGCGGACATTGCTGCACGCGACGGTCGAAATGCCAGCGGCGTCAAGGCGAATGCCGATGAGATCAGGTGTGGTGACTGATTCAGTGTGAAGCCTGGGTCCAACGCATCCCACAGGCATCCGTGGTTTGTTTGGACTAAATGCGGTAAATAGGTTCGGTTTGAGGGCCCGAACACACACAAATACACACGGAACACCTACAAAACAACCGTCGAATCTGTACACGTCTGGGATTGAACCATGAACCTTAGCCCCATGGCTAACGCCGTGCGCCTAACAGTCTCGAACCTAATGCATGTAGCTTCGTTAGGAATGATGTAATAGAGTGTTCAGTGGTCGCTTAACAACAGACGGATTTCAGAAAGACAGGCTCTTTAGGGTTTGAAGCGGTACATCAAGAGACAGCTACAGGGCAGACAACAGACCGCCTTGAGCGGAGCCTCTGAGTTGACCTTGAAGTTAACCGCTTGGTTCGGATGGCTGTGCTTGGCCGAAAACCAGACTGGCACTGGTACGCGACTGCAAGTGCGCGTTAGAGGCGCGGTGTTGCAGTTGACGCCCACCTTCAACGACTGGAAAATCATCACGTGCACAGTTCTCATCATATCACACCTGGGTAGTGGATTTGGTGCGTTGACTGTCGGTGCCGACTCTCAGTGCCGCACCTGTCCCCCTTGACCGCGGCGACAATTGGCGGCCCCGACGGTTCCACGCCTACACAACCTCTTAGCGGAGGGCTTGGTCCAGCCAGGCACGGAGCAGGTGGCTGTTGACTGAGCGGTCAGCTGACATGCGGGTTTTTTGCACCTGCTGTGATGTGTGATCGTCACCTAGTTTCCCAGTCCCAACGGCGTGAAAGTTGAAGAGGTGAGCAGTCTGCGAGGTCATGTACACAATTTTCAAGGTCCTGAGGCTGGCTAGCCGAAATCCCAGCATGAAACTTCTCTCCGCATTATGGTTCGCTACTACTACTACTACTACTACTACTACTACTACTACTACTACTACTACTACTACTACTACTACTACTACTACTACTACTACTACTACTACTACTACTACTACTACTACTACTACTACTACTACTACTACTACTACTACTACTACTACTACTACTACTCCTGATGTTAATACTGACGTCAGCATAACCAGTGGTAAACGAGATAACGCTGGTTGATGCGCTGCTGGGGGGCATATAAAAAGATAGGTCTTTTGGTTGAAGTTGGTTAACGTTGCCCAAGCCATCGGCAACGCCCGGAAATAGTGATGCAGTGAGTGCATTTTGAATTGACCACCTCTGTAGAAAATATCTTTCAGCAAGAGTTATAACAATTTATGTACTCTACGGTATGCTGCATTTCAGTCACAGATATCTCTGGCCATCTCTATCATGCTTCTAGAAAAAATGAACCGTCAAGTGCTGTGTACTTTTCCACGGTCTACCGACGCATGCACCAATGCAACCGCAATGTTAAAAAGTGTGCATAACACTTTCACGAACCGTGTTTCTTTTGGTAGAAACTTGTATCGATTTCGAAGTGGATGGCTAAAGTGAGGCTATTTCGGTCCTGAAGGGCACGATATTTCCCATGTGCGTTTAAACGCAACCTATGACTTCGTTTGTGTTTAACGCTAGCAAACCCCATGCATCCATCAGGACGCGCTAGACGGAATGATTTGGAAGACTGCCTACTGAAGGGATCAGTCGATTCACGCGGCCAGTACTGTGTGTGTGTGTACGTGGGCGAATGGTTAGAGGGCTAAGAATCAGGCTAAATTACTCCTCTTCAAGGTGGCCGCTTGGTACTCTGAGGAACGCCCGTGACACCGTGCCCCATTGTGTAAACAACAGGTCGTGTGTGGCCCGCGTAGACAGTCTGCGTCGGATGCCACCTCCGGTCGTCCTGATTGAGTCTTGTCGCCGGATTCAAAAAGAGCGAGTGAGGTGGATGCTTGCAAGTCTACCATCACTGTGAACAAATCCAAACACGTCGCCGTCCTGTGTCTATTATGCTGTGGAGCGCACGTAGGACCTGGTAACACGCGACGTTCGATCCGCCGTAATAAATGACTACGCAGACTTCTGCTCGAATTTGTATATATTTTGCCCGATATGACAGTTTGTAAACATATTGCACCAGTATAGGCCAGCCAAGTTAAATAATATGCAGAATTTTTAGTTCCCCAAAACTGATCGTCTCACATTCCGTCCTCATGCTTAACGAGTAAGTTACGTACTTTATATAGGTATAAGTTTGAATGAGTTCTTTGTTCCGGCACTTCGCTCAATCTAGCGGAAGCATGGCGAAGCCCGGGATTACATTGAATGATGTCATTAGTTGGTTGCTTAGAAAGGTGACTCCGTTTAATTCGTCTAGCAAGTCTTTTGTGTCCTATGCGGGAGTATCGAAGTTCTGTGGCTGTGCCCACTGCAGCGGTACATCAGTTTTGTAAATTTCAGGAAGACAATGTAGCTTGGCAATTGTTGGTTAAGGCTGTTTTAAACACTTGACAAGAAATCTGGAGATAAATTTTTCTGCGGCACGTTCCGGCGTTTTTCTGATGCAAAAGTTCCATGAGTTTGTAGGTCTGGCGCTAAAAGCCGATACTTACAAGCCCCAATTAATATACAGTGCGTGACTGATCTGAGGAAATGTTGGCCGAAATACTGAAATGCGTTTTCTACTAGGAAGGATTACTTAAGTGGTGTCGTAAGGTTGCTTATTAAACGACATAATTTCATAACATTTCGGACTCGCCAGGATGTCGGCTTTCGAATGCACTTCCTTTTGACCTATAAAAGCCACCGTTGGTAACAATGACTACTTGAGTAGTATGTGTTTTCACATTGATTTTCAACGGTGTTATAAATTCGAATATTTTGTACTCAAAACATGCGCAAAAATGTGCTTTCTTTTACTTGTTTGAAACAAAATAACATTGTTTTTACCTTTAATGTTTGAAGAAAGTGCATATTTAGGTTTTAAAAGTTATTAATTATGAGATTTTTAAGACAGAGCAGTGTTCATACACACAGCGTCATACATCTCCGATTACCAATGTTCCTTGTGAAACGCGCAACATAGTTCACATCCAATTCGAAATCTTATGGGCTTAACATGGTATCTCTTTAGAGGCACAGAGGAATATATGGTTTGTCTTATGCGAAAAGTATGCACCTTGTAGACTGGAATTGCTAAATAGTAATGCCACGGTTGATCTGGCCCAAAATTATTAGGGAATTAAGAAACTTTTTCAGAACCTAAATATACACTTTATTCGGATATAAAATGTGAAGACAATGTTATTTTCTACCGAACAAGTAGAAGAAAGCACATTTTTGTGCATGTTTTCCATAATAAATATTTAAATTTATAAGACGATCGAAAATCAATGTGAAAAAAACATGCTACTTTAGTCGTCCTTTTACCGAGTGTGGCTTTTATAGAAGATCAAAAGGAAGTGCATTCGAAAGCCGACATCCTGGCGAGTCCGAAATACAATGAAATTATCTGGTTTGACAAGAAGCATTACAACCCCACTTAAGTAATCCTTCCTAATCGAAAACGCATTTCAGTATTTCGGCCAATATTTCATCAGATCGGTCACGCACTGTAGGTCTGGCATCCAGAGGTTCGTGTGTTTAGAATGCTGGTGACATCTCTTTTGTCCTCAGGTAGAATGATGATGTCTTATTCCTGTTTTAAAGCATTTGTTTCAACGTGAGGTAGTGCTGAGAACATGTTTCGGTTTGTGAAAGCTTGCACAATGCTACCGCGAATCAGGCATATAGAATTGCTGCAACACATACGAGAAATGTTTATTCACTTTTTCAGAGATGTTCTAGCAAATTAGGCGTACAAACTTGACCCACATGTGGTTAAACTCACTTCGTTCGGTGAGGCCTCGTAGCTCAGATGGTTAGAGCGTTGGCTGTTCTAAAGCCTCCTCTTGCTGTCGTGGGTTAGAATCCCACCGAGGTGCCGAGTTTTTCACAGTTAGGTCAAACTGAATTATTTGAAATCTGCCAAAACACCTCTGAATTACGTGAGTCTGGTAGTCATCTGGTGGATTCTAGATGTATTAATTAGGAAATCCTGCTTGGGCAGCCAGCTTACTGTATCAGATTTGGTGGATTCCAGACGTTGCAGTAGGTTGGGCGAGTAATCTTGGCCCGAATTCGATTAAATTCGCGTCATCCTGTGGGGCCTTGTGGCTCGGATGGTTAGGGCGTTGGCTGTACTAAAGCCTCCTCTTGCTGCGTGGGTTCGAATCCTACCGAAGCACCGAGTTCTTCACGGTTGGATCAAAGTGAATTATCCACCTTTTGTCTAAGATGCCGTGCCTTCGTCTTCTTTTAACCAAGAACCTGGCATGCGCATATTCTCTTCCATTCGTGAGAAAAGTTGTTGTTTACAAAAACCCCTGTGCCAATTGCGATGTCTTCTATTGTGGTCAAACTGGGAAATCGGGCTCAAGTCGTACACAAGAGCATCAGTTATTCCCGAAGAGACGGGGCCATCTATTCCAGGTGATCACCGAACACAAATTTAGTTAGGCGAACACGAGTGTCGTGAATTCCTGGAAGCAATGCGATCGAATGGGACATGCATCAATCGGCTCATCGATTTAGACGCCACATTCAAAATCCTAAAGGAAATGTTGAAACGAGCACAGTCAATTCCGGAGCTATGATGGACTGCAGTTAACGGGCATTGGCGTAGACGTCGGCCAAACGTAGAATTCTTTACTATATACGGTTGCCTAGTTAATTGTTTTTCTAGACCAACCATAGTCTGACGACGAGCTGGGGAATCGAACTCGGACATTAGAACAATAAAGTTATATTTTTCCAAAAAAATTTCAAAACGTCCTTAAATGTACAGTAACTGGGTTATCTGATGAAATTCTAACGGAAGTTGTGAAATGTATTTTCGAATAGAAGGGATTACTTGAATGGTATTCTACTATTGATTATCATGAAGCATAATTCCAAGTTATTTCGGTCATCCCAGGATGCCATCCTCTGAGTGAGCTCCATTTAGACACCTGTAAAATCACAATGCTTGGAAAATCGCATGTAATTCTTCCACTGACTTTCTATGCCGCCATAAATGCAGATATATTTTATGAGTAACACGTGTAAAACAATACTTTCTTGTATTCATTCGGTAGAGAATTGCGACTTTTTCGAATTATTTGGTCAGGGAAATGGGTATAATTCGGTTTTAAAAGTTTGGCTAGGTCTCAGTTGGTAGCCAAAAGGTCTAGATCACAGTTGGTAGCCAGGACCCGTATTACAGGTGGCGGGGGGGGGTTTGTTTACTGAGGCTATTTTATGGGGCTCTATAATCACAGCTGACCCATTTGACTTCCGTTTTAGGTTTGAGGTTAGAATCAGGGTAGCGGTTAATGGTTTCGGATATTCGGGCTAGGGTTATGCCTTTAGGCTTAGGTTTTTGGGTTACGGTTAGGGTTTGAGCGTCTGATTAGGTTTCAGTATTACGGTTAGGTTTTCCAACTATGGCTATGTCTAAGGGCTACGGTTAGGTTTACGATTTCGATTAGGGTTAGGGTTGCCGTTAGGATTAACGGTTAAAGTTTAGGGTTGAGGTTAGGGTTAAGGTCGCCGTCCGCTTGCCCATTCCTGGCTACCAACTGCGATCTAGCTAAAAGTTTATAACGATGAGATTTTTGTGACCGTGAGATGCCCATTTTCATAGCATCGCATCAGTGCGTTCAGTAATGCTGCTTTCGAGGTCCACAAAACTGTCCACATCCATTAAAAAACTTTATTAGCCCTCGATGATCTCTTGTTTTATAGCATAGAGAAATGAATGGTTGTCTTTACACAAAAAGTTCACAACCTAAGCGCAAGTGGAGATGAAGGCGGGATTTAAGATTACGCGGGTGATGCTTGAGGTAATATCTGATGCCAGCTGGGTTAGCTTGCGCAGGGTTCTCAATAAGTGCCCGAGGACATCTTTCTAATTTCCCATGAGACGAGGATCCATTTTTTTACTAGGCTGAGGGGAAACATTTTCGGGTAAAAGACGCCTACCGAGACCGTAACACCACAGAATGCCAGCGAGACCTGTGTCAGTTGCGGGATTTCTATGGCAATACAAAAGTTGGAAAGACAAGTCTGACGATCAGAAAGGAGTTTCAGTAGTGGTAAAGGTTTTGGAAGTAGTCTACTTCACCTTTTGGCTATTTCCACGGCTCTGATCGATATAGGTATAGTTAGAATATCATAACTGACAAAGACAAGGGAGACTGGAATGGCCGTTTCTTGCTTATTAGCCGCCGTCAGCCAGTCATATCCAACCTCGAAGTTTGGAACACCTATTGGTTAGAAGTCCGATGCCTTTAACTAAGGAGCCGCGGGATCTTTGTCCTGTCGGTTTCGATCGGGAATATACAATGGCAGACTGGCTGACGACAGTTAAAAAGTCAGAAATGGCCATTCCAGTCTCCCTCGTCTTTTTCGATAATACCATTCTGCCTATATCCTGCGCCGTTGTGCGGCTGCTGGTTGGGCTCGAGAGAGAGAGAGAGAGAGAGAGAGAGCCCGTAAGGCACAACAGGACTAGTGAGTTCCGTAAGAACGATCGGTGAGCGCCCCTCTGCCAAAGTTATTTTTCCTGTGAGGGAGTTTTGGAGATCGCACCTAGCTTCCCCAAATGCTGCTCAAATAAAATATTTATTTCCGAAAACCTTTCTACTGCACATCAAACCAAAGCAACATACTTTTTCTTTGGCGCTACTTAAAAAGGAACCTTTGCAGTAAAGAAAACTGGGAATGCGTGTGAAAAGACTTTCTTATAAGTATCGGTGTACCCAGTGCTGGGGTTCCGCCTTTGTTTCGTCAGAACCAACTTGTGTTCAAGGGAATCCAACAATTTTGTCCGCTTATTTTCCTTTTTTTTTGGGGGGGGGGTGGAGGGGGCCACATCCATATTTTGCGCTCCTCAGGCTGCATCGATGTCAGATGTCTCGTAAAATATGGTGTGCTTGACGATATTTAGTTTTGGTCGATGGATAATGAGCTCATCAGGAAGGTCGTTTCTTTCAACATGCCAAATGGCAAAAATGCTCCTTCTGAGATCCCAGGAGTGTCTGCCCTGTTGTTTCTACTGATAGTCAGTTCGTTTTTTTCCGGATTTTAACTCGGTTTTCTCCACAGTGGACTCTCTGCTCAGAAAAGTGCTCGTCAAGGCAACTGGAAACGAAACGATTTATTTGATCTTGCTAGCAGCCACACCATGACCATCTGTCGAGAGGATCCGAGGCTCAAAAGAGGACTCGTTTGCGGGTGAGCAATAAGTCGAACTCTGTACGACTGAGTTGCAAACCCCCGTCAGATGTGGTTATGTAGCCGCACCTGAAGTAAACAAACCCCAGCCACATGTAATACGGGGCAGGTGGCACAGTTGTTTGAAATTTCCGTTTTGACTCCATCGCAGCCAATTGGAGGTCCGATGGCGTCACCATATGACAGTTCGACCCTGGGTTTCGATGATGTCAATCGTAGGCTGTACAGTAGGGCGAGGGCTGGGATGGTGATTTACGAGTGAATTTGTTTATTGTGATAGTATACTTGCACAGCATCTACCGCAGAAACTTACAAAGTAGTCGAGTAAAACGTCTACGCCGCTTCAAAACTGGACCAACCCCTCCCCCTCCCTAAATACTCCTAGGTTTGGAGTAAGAGATAGTACTTAAAGCCACGCTCGTCTATCATATAGAGGTGGATATCCAGGGACCAAGTCTCTTCTTTCGTCATCCAGCCAATCTTCTTCTTTACTCCCAGGGATCGGAAAAGACGTTGACACTCATGCGACTGGTTGTAATTTCCACTTTGATTTCATCGCAGTCGACCTTGTGATCTTCAAGCTGCATCAAGAGCACTCATCACAGGGTCGATAACTGGGCCATGCAATGACTCGGGCAATGTTGCGTACACTGAGCGCCACAGTTATCGGACGAAGTCCCGATTGGCAAAAAGGGGCAAAATGCCAGGACGAGGGATTTATTCCGTGCAGAGCCCCCAGTTGCTCATTCAGGCAGCCGTGACCGCTGGCGGGAGCAGGGGGCGTGCTGAGGGCGTTGCCCGTATGACTTTGGGGATGCATAATTAAAGGCGTCGCATTCTAGTCCGTGCGCCTTGCGCCATGTGAGATGTGGGCGGTGAGGAAGTCTGCGAGTTGTTTTTATCAAGGCGCAGAAAGGCCCTTCGCATGGAATCTGCACAAACAGTAAAGCTACCGGAATGAACCTAAAATGTATTTACAGTGAAGATCTAGCATGGATGCAGAATCTCTCATTAGCAGGTCCCGTAGTTCAGATGTGGTTATGTAGCCCCACCGGAAGTAAACAAACCCCAGCCGGCTGCAATACGGGACCGGTGATAATAGGGCGTTTTTACAGGTGGGGCCGGGGAACGAACCAGAACCCTCAACCCTTATTCCTAACCCTAACCCAAATCCCAACAGTATTATTTCTATGAGGTAGGGCTACATAACCACATCTTACCCAGACCCCCAACTCTATCGGACGAAAGCGAGCTGCAAACGCAACTACTACTCTGTTACAACTAGGAAAAAAGTGTACGTATACACAATCAGAACCCAGTCGATTCCTCTGCCCGCGTAAAATAGGTCTTTCCTATTCGAGATGGGAGGGGGTGGAGGGGGGACGCAATTACTGGAAGAGAGGTTACATTTGCCTGACGTTTGGAACTTGCCCTCGAGTTTTGATATGTATGTAGTGGTATGGCAAATAATCCTATCGGATTCTGTCTCTGATGTTGAATTCGACTACGAGCTCGAAGTGTCAGTTGAATAAAACTCTTGTACGAGCGATCGGGCCTCTTGGTTTCAGCTGCTTTCGGAGACTCGCAGCGTCGCCAGCACGGACGAAGCACACAGTCATCCAGTTCACTTGACATCAATCCCAGAGTAGGATGAAGCCAGGCAATCGAATCTACCTCCAGGCCGAGAAATATTGTGTTCTTGAAAACACCTCTGCCCTCGAGTTCTTCAACACGAATAATGCAGGTCGAAATAACCTCAAAAAGTGCCCTACTAACCTATACTAATGGTTTTTGTACCAACCCCAAAACATGACTTAGCACACAGGAAGCGCAAGTTGAGATCTGAACCCCAAAGTCCAGTCCAAACAATGGGCCAACTCGTGAAATATGCGTACATTCACAAAATAATCAAGAACTCCGAAATGAGTCGAAAGTACAACTATGTGAGGACGTAGGACTTTGTAAGCTGAAGAAAGGTCCAGATGCCTGTCGATAGAGTGGGCATCGGAGAACAACGCCTCGAGACTTAGCCGTCCTGTTTTTGTGTTGTCTCGGCCTAAGATGGTAGCCCTCTGGAGATCAAAAGTGTGCCCCTGGCGGAAATTGCCAACTCGCCTACATGAGCACAAATAGGCTACTCGGAGGTTAGACCCTAACTCTCAACTAGCAACAGGCGTTGGAGGAAAAGGGCATACTTTTGACCTCCAGAGAGCTACCATCTTAGGCCAGGGCAACACAAAAGCAGAACGGCTAACTCTCAAGGCGTGGTTCACCGATACCCACTCTATCAACAGGCATCTGTACCTTCCTGCAGTTTACAAAGTCCTACGTCATCACAGTCGTCGAGCTCAGGACCAAACAACCACACCGGACTTAAGAAGGCCGTACGGATACAGCCCGACGGTGAGTTTACTTGGTTAGGAAGAAGAAGAACCGCCAGACCGACCGCCCGACAAAGGTTCAATCACACAGGCAAAACGCCCGTCAATCATCTCCCGAGAGGTCGAGGCAGCGAGAGGAAAGAAAAATCGATCAGCATGAGGCCGGCCAACATAACATGCCACTTGAAATTTCTGATCGATTAAGTGCATTTTACGCTTTGACAATGGACAGCCGACCAAGCCCTTTAAAACGTCAGCATTTAAATAGACCTGTTCCAGAGAGCCCATTTTCTTCTTCTTCTTCTTCTTCTTCGTCTTCTTCAAATAATCAACCTAGATCTTTCAACTTTGCCAATCTGATCAGCCAAAGCGTCCACTTGGAAATGACGATGAAACATAGATGCAGAAGGGGACATTAGATGAGTGGGAAATGACAATTTTTAATTTAAAAAGGAAAAGTCCCCATAAAGATGCATTGAATCCGCGTGAACTGCACAAATTTCCCTGGTAGGAAAATATGTCAGAGGTTCGCAAAATTGGCTAAATACAGTTAGTGACCTAACTCATGAAATGTGTCGAAATTTATGAATGATTGCCAATCACTCGCAAACCGACACCATTTCACGAGTGAAATGACCATTTTTGTTCAGTACAAGTTTGAAAGATTTAAAGACATAAAAGAAATAGTAAAGGCAGTGTTGCGTTGTTTAGAAATACCGATTTCTTTAGAAAAGCGCAATATCCCAAAAACGTCAGAAATGACTCTAATTTAGTAAACTTCCTTTTTACATGTATAGAATGTATTCTCATACCAAAAACGTAGTAAATATGAAAGAAGATATAAAGTAACGTCTAAAAGAAGGCGAAGGCACGATCACTGAGACAGTAAGTTTATTTGCCTGAGCTTTCGAACTCGAACTAGAGTTCATCATCAGAGGTTACTCGAGTGCAGCAAATTGTGAACATTTATATCGTTCGTCCTTGCGGGGGGGGAAGGGGGAGTACGTCCATGGCTAGGCAGGGTTTGTGCCGCCTGGTTCACGATGTTCCCCCGGCGTGGTGACGCCATTTGCACTTCGCGACGGTGTGAGCTGCGTCTAGTTATAGTGTTTCAGTGAAGTTTACTTCTAAATATCGTTGAATAAGTAGTGCGATTTCATATATGACGGTTTTTCAACCGCCTACATTCTGAGTGTAGATTCCAGAACAGTTTCCCAGTGTTTAGTGTTTTCCTTGGATAATTGGAGTTAAATGAGATGGGGTTCAACAAGAGAAACTGGATTTTGCTTGATTTCGCCGATGGGGACGTCGTAGGAACAAAAGTTTTCATAAGGTGACCTGCCATGAGGCCGGTCGGTGCCTAATAAATTTAAATAGAACTGACAGGCGTGATCGTAAACATGCCACTTTATGTTTATAGAGATAAGTTTTCTTCCGTTAAATTAATTTATACTTTCCCTTCGTTTTGGATTACGTTGAGTTTCAGATCGGCCTCGAAATTTTGCTGAATATTTCATGATTTTCATTGTTTTCACCCGATCGCCCATAGACAGATTCTGAATTACCTGTCTGTTGAGAACTTTAAAATAAGATTGTTCTTGAAGGCATTCACCGAAATAGTGAAGTTCGGAGCTCCTTTTCACGAAGATGGTCGTTTGAGTCACATATGAAGACTCATTCAAACATCAAACTTCATTTTTGAAAAAATGGCTGTCCACAACGAAAGTCACCAACGAATATGCTTTGGATTAGTAAGAAAACTTTCCTTAATAAGTCACCTCTTTACGAAGTGCTTTATACCTGCACGCCTTTGACAGATCTCTGTGTACTTTTCATTTTTGCACGGCAAGGCCAAGTACAAATATGACACTTTTGGCGGTTTCTTTCGCGTTCCTAAGCAATACTGGTATTTTTCTACCGTAAACGCAAAAACAAGCCTTTCTTTATACATTGAGGCCCTTTCTAGACTCCGTTCTTCGATTATGGATGCTCGGCAGAACGCCCACATAAAATTTTGATATTTTGATGAAAATATAAACGTCTTGCCCGTTTTGTTTCTGAATAAAGTATGCGCAGATGCTACAATACACGACAAGTAGTGTTTCGTATTTTTAAAGCTGAAAATGACCATTCCGTGGTGGTCATCTATGCGACATCAGGTAGCATTTTCCAAACGGCGAAGAATTTTCAGTCCATTTAAGCGAAGGAATCTACATGTCCGTTATCACTGCACTTTAGGGCACCAAATCGCACAGATCTGCTAATTAGACACTTCGAAACTGAAAAAACCTCTGGTTTTTTAAAAATAACCCTTTTCTTAGCAGGTTGATCACCATGGTTAACATCGGACATAAAATAAAATTTCTGGTTCGGCTAAATCGGTTTGTAAAACTCTCGCGAATAATTTACTATCCTTTCAATGAAAAAGTCGCTCAGATGCGTAACCCGAGTCTAGGGCATGCATTAGCATAGGAAATTGCACAAATATATTTCAACGTCCATTTTCGCTAAAATTTACTTATATTTTGCTTGATATAATTATGTAAACACAATTTCTGTACAAGAAAAGGACATTCTATTGGAGGATGTGGATGAGCGAAGAAAATGTTAAACGTTAAAGGCATCCAGAAATTTTCCCATCAGTTTTCGTTGTCAGATTTCATGAGATAGATCACGTACTGTAATTAGAACGGCATAATTGCGTCAACACCAAAAATAACTTTTTTAGTTATTCTTGGCTAATACGCCCGCCCCCTCAAATGAGTGTAATTTGCTACATTATTACCGATAAAGTGTTTGGTACTTGACGAATCTTTTAAGGACGAGTTTTCCGTTTTTCCGTTGTTCGAGACGTGGCTGACCGGAGGAGGTAGAGGAAGAGGAGGAGGAG
>CACRXP010000302.1:515886-542058 GCA_902702965.1 Spirometra erinaceieuropaei
GAGGAGGAGGAGGAAAAAAGGACTTTTCGGCAGACAGCCGACGAATTGTAGAAAGAGAAGAAGAGGAGGAAGGAGGGATGAGGAGGAGGTGGAAAGAGGAGGAGGGGAAGGAGGAGGAAGAGTAGGAGAAGGCGAATTTTGTTCTATTACTTGGGGGATTCATTTTAGGGACAAAACTTATCGTAAAAATGCATTTAGGGAGGCTATTCAGTAGCCCAAGAACTGTCAGATAATTAATAAGGGCGATTTAAAAAAATACGATGTCCTTCGTATAAGAATAATGTTTTTTCATAAATTTACAGTTGCCTTCTGGCGACGTTGCACTCCATATGTTAATGAATACTTTGTGGCTTTCGGCGTCTTTTGTGGGCTGCCCGAAATGATTTTTTTTAATAAGAGTCATCAAAAGTTCCAAGATGAGGTAATTTTGAAAGCGTTCATCCATACGTTGAATTAGTGGACGTCGGTGTTTCTGAAAATGGTATTTCGGATCCTATTTGTGGATTCATTTGTGCATGAAACACAATCTCTGAAGAGAATTAACTTATACAATGAAGGTCTGCGACAAATATGCTTTTGACATAATTAAGATCCAAACTGAATAGGTCTTTTCTTCAAAAAAAGCTTTGCTAGGAGACATTTCACACTTGAATGCCCACCTCCTATATCTTTTCTGCATTAACGTCAAGGGAAAAATAAAAACAATTTCCCAACTCATACGCTCTCTTGATGGACACTGATAACTCCACTGTTCCTTTCCTCTTTATTTTGAAGTCACTTCCGCCATCTCCGCTTAATTCTGTCGAGTGATTTTAAAGGCGCCATGGACTGACCATATTAATACCACAATAGCCCCCAAGTCGAAGGGCTTGTGGCGACCAGGCGGCGAGAGGAAGTGCTCTGAGAGCTAAAACCACCAAGTCGAATCCCAAGTCGTAAGGAGAAGAGAAGAAGCAGCAGAATGAGGAGTTTATCGTTCAGAGAACCCAGAGTTGTCCTCTCAGGCGACAGTGGCCCCTGGCGAAGCCAGGGCTGGTGTTGACTACATCCAGTCACGCCTGAGGCTCCTTTGGACAGTGGAGACAGCCGCTTTTGTAGGCTCGTGGGCCAAGTTCAAGTGGTCTCCAATCGGTGTGTGTGTTGCATTTGTCAAGGGGTAAGTGTCCCAGTGGCTTGTTTTGCTGGTTGCAGGGGGTGGCGCGTTCAAGTGGCGCATGGGCAGCTGCGACTGCGCGGACGCAGTTATGTCCGAGCTGTAGTCGCTCGTGTGACTTCAGGTCAGCACGTCTGGAACGGCTTGCTGCAAGAGGTGAATGACCTTGAGGTAGCGAGGTCTTGAACAATGACGCCAGACCGGTCATGATGGCTGACCGCTACAGGCTAATGATTGAGATTACGAGCAGAGTGATCCAGGACTGTCTCAGGCCCTGACGACTAACTGGGACCAGAAACACAAACAAGCACTTCAGAAGACGATGATGTGACCACTGGAGCAAGGAATTTACTAGCCGGACGTTTCGGATTCGCACTCGAACCCATCATCGGAGACAGTCGCAGATAATGGTCAAGTGCTTGCACACGACGTACAGTAGGCGGGCTAACTCATGAAATCTCTACAGAACTTGCGAAATACGTTTTCGTTTCGAAAAGATTAATTAATTAGGGTTGTGAAAGTAATCCTCATGCAGCGTAATTCTATAATAATTCATTTACATCAGGATGCCGGCCTTCGAACAAACTTCTTTTCGGTTGCATCTAAAAACCATACTCCGTAAAAAATGAGCAAGTAGCATAAGTAGTATGCAATTTTCCATTGATTTGCGATGCCCCTAAAAGTTCAACTATATTTCATGGAAGACATGCATGAAAATATTTATTCTTTTGCTCATTCGGTAGAAAATTACCTCTTCTTTCGATTTTACACTCGAAGAAAGGGTATAATTTAGTTATAAAACGTCTCCAATTCCGGAATAATTTTGAACGCAACCTGTCGTTACACTAGCATTCAGGGTTCCCAAACTACAAGCTGTATAATTTTTGCATACGGAAAACCATACATTTCTTTACTGTATTAAGAGGAGACCATATGGGGTTCATAAAATTAAGCAGTGGATTTGAGCCACATGGTTACCTTTACAAGCCACGTTGGTAAATGCAGAGACATGACGCCTTATGAACAGCCATTTCACGGTATAAAAAATCTCACAATTAGAAACTTTTTTAAAACCGAATTATACCCTTCCTTCGAGTGTAAAATCAAAAGAAGGCGTTATTTTCTACTGAATGGGCAAAAGAGTGAATATTTTTATGCATGTTTTCCATGAAATATAATTGAATCTTAAAGGGCATCGAAAATCATTGAAAAAATGCATGCTAAATAAGCAGTCATTTTTACGGAGTAAGGTTTTTAAATGCAGCTGGAAAAAAGTTCGTTCGAAAGCCAGCATCCTGGGTAACTGAATTATTAAAGTATCATGTTACACGATGATTGGTTTTACAATCCTACTTAATTAATCTTTACGAAACGAAAACGCATTTCGGAATTTCTGCTGAGGTTTCATGAGCTAGATGTTCCAGAGCTGGCATCCAACTCATGCGGTGCCTGTTAAAAAGGCTCTTTACTCCAGAAAATGCGGAGCTAGCAAATTAGGAGATTTTTCTTTGTTTTGACGGTTACTTTTCAGGCACAAAAACGTATAAATTTAGAAACTTAAATTTGTAAAGATGAAGGAGCTTTTGGTTTTTTGAAAGACAGCATGACCAATCACATCTTGTCTTACCTGATTTGAGTGAACTCGGATGTAGCGTTTCAAGTTGGTGAAGGTTGTTCTGACAAGCCTAGTCTCGTTTGGAATAATACTATCTGCAGTGGGTATGTACGGCAGATATCAGTTTTTGATATTGCTCGGATATAAAGGAGGACTGATTTCCGTCCAAAATATATATTTTTTGGTTGAATAAATAGCCCGAAAACGTGTTCTACGGGAAAAAAGATTTTTTTACACAAAGTATCAATTTTGAAACAGACATACACAGCAGAATTTATCGGAGCGAACACATTTTTCGACGGCCTCTCAATTGAAACCTGTCTCTGCATAACAGTGACAAGGAATGAAAAATATATAGAGATTTGGATTTCCACAGCGAAAATCGATGCAAAGCAGCACGGTCATCGTTTACTGCACGCAGACTAATTAATTAAAATAGTAACTTAAAAACAAAACTTAGAAAATAAAATTGGAAAGCTAACACGCAGAGCGAGTGTGCAAATCAAAGGACTGAGATTTGTCTAGGCAAACTGAGGTTGACCACGTGGTCCAGCCGTTTGCACAGGTCGGGTTTCTCCCGCCAAATGTAGGCTGCTTCCAAGTAGCGCAATATCTGAATTATTCGCGCCCGAACTAATACTCTGAAGGAAGTTTTGGGGTCAACGGAATGACCGCGAGCTAGGAGGCGCTTCGTGACAGAAGAACGGGGAATTTATTTTTTCTGCCTTAGAAGCTATTTAGGCAGATGCACAACTGACCTGGCTGCCAACTGCCTTTACGTTCGCCCAGTGTACTTGCACCCGCAGATGCATGTGAATTCGTAAATACAATCTGAGGTGGCGTGCAATGGTGAGTAAAGTGCATAGCCCCCCCCGCCTTCGGGACTGCAATCGTCATGCCTCGCCAATTCGACCACCCATTGAACAACGCTCGCAGTCTGCATTTAATCAGGCCAGCTCCATGCCGCTGGGCAATATCGATCGCGGCGGAGAGGATGCACGTTCGAGTCTCAGTTGTTGAGGTGTTGCGTCCAAAACGTGCTGGGGCCTGGGTTCGAGTCCCGGGGATTGCTTCTTATAGTTGATCTGTGGCCGGCTGACGACGATTGGTAGCTCAGAAACGATCTCTCGCATTTCCTCGCGTGCTTCTTGGCCGCTGCTTTCGATCGCCTTAGACCACATCTTTGGGATAAACAAAACATCCGTCTCCCATCTTGCGATGATATTAAACACCAGATCCATCTGTACTTGCATACTTGGCACAAAGCAGGTACTACACCCGACACAGTCAGATCCTGTCGCGACAAGTCTGATACAATTTAATCAGTTGATTTGTCGAAAGCACATGAATGTACAGAAACCTGCGGAAAATATGATTATTCTTCAGAAGTCCCAGGTTTTCTGTGAGAAGTGAACTAGTGCAAAACGACGTTACTCAGAATGGTATTACCGACAAAGACAAGGGAGATTGAAATGGTCATTTCTGGCTTATTAGCCGTCGTCAGCTATCTATACCCAACCGCGAGGTGTGGGACCTCTTAGGTTCGAACTCGCGACCTGTAAGTTAGAAGTCTTACGCCTCTAGCCACTGGGTCACAGGCCCGTTGTCCTGTCGGTTTCGATGGAGTATGACTGGCTGACAATGGCCAATAAGTCAGAAATGGCCATTCCAGTCTCCCTTGTCTTTGTCGGTCGTAACATTCTGCCTATATCATGCGCCGCTGTGCGGCTGCTGGTTGGGCCCGAGAGAGAGGCCGTAAGGCACAACGGAACGAGTGAGTTCCATTAGAACGATCGATGAGCGCCCTTCTACGACGTTACTCCTAGTTTCTGGGCAAAATAACCCAATGGCCTGTTTGCGAGCAACCTGTGGGTATTTTGGAGATGTCAGAACATATTTACCTGTGTTATGAAGGACTAGGAATCTTGAAGTGCGAGTTAATCAAAACAGTTGCCGTGCACTCACCTCCTTCATCCTTAAGTATTCCAGCAACAATCGTTAGCTTCCTTGAGCGCTGAAAATACGCCACCTTCTGGCCAAAATCCAACCTCCTCTCCAGCCCGAACGGTTTGTCGCTCCCCCCCTGAAAGTCTACATTTGTTCCTGGGGAACTGAAGAGTAAGGGGAAACACAAACTTACCTTGTCAGTGACAAAGCACCGTCGGAGCAAAGAAGTTCCGACTTAGGGTAAACAGGTTTTGTCGGCACATGAATGTGTGGTTACCAGGACGCGTGAGGCACGCTTTCGTGTTGATCCAGTCATGTGAGCCACTGCGTTCAAGTTCATTTCTAATCTGAACGACTTTGTTTTGCTATTGGAACATGACAGGGACGGGAAGAGAGAGTGAGGCAGATGCTGTGCAAGTCGTAAGTGTTTGCAACTCATAAAATGCTTACGGTAGCGTAAACATTGTCAATAAGGTGAAAAAGCGAGTCAGAGAGAGAGGAATTCGCTTTTTTTTGAAAACATAAATTCAAAATTTTCAGCAAAAAATTGGCTCCATTCACTATGAGCAGTAAATAACTTAATAGATCATTCCCGAGTCAAAAAGTTTAACACAAAAGGAATGATTATTATGGGGACAGTTCAAGTCTTAGCTTCTGTATTTCTATCTCTTCACACGTGAGATAGCGCGCCGGGTACGGCAATACAGAAGCTCGAATTGTCGATGTGCGACATGACACAATTCGGAAGACGCGGCGCATCGGGCGGGAAGACTTCGCAGAAATAAGATGGGAATGTAAAGGATGGGCAACGTCATCTATAATCCGACCGGTAAATTGCTTGACCGTATCGAAATGTCGTTGTAGGATAGTGTCGACTAAAAAGATAAGAAACACCAGCAGCAGAAGAGGACATTCGGAGGACTCGTTTTAAAATTAAAAGATCTTTTTTTGAGCAAAGCAGGAAAAATGATGGGAGAGCAGTATAGGATAAGAGGACGAATGCAGGCATCGATGAATCGCCAGACTAAGGGTTGAGGTGCGTGGTAGGAACGTAAACGTCGAATAAAATAAAGAAGTTTACAAACTTTAGTAAAAAGGAATTGAATATGGAGGGAAAATGAAAGATTTGAAGACAAAGTAACGCCAAGGTACCTGAAAGAGGATATCTCGTCAGGAAAGATGTCAGAGGATTCAGAACTAGGAGAGGGCCGCAGTCGAAAAATACACTGAACGGATTTTTGGTGGTTAATTAGGAGACCATTTTCCTCCGACCACGCTAGGACATGGTTTAGGCCATCCTTTAGAGACTGGAGGTGTGTTTGACTTTTGACAGGATGTCCAATAACCACATCATCAGCATACTTAGCCAAAAGACAGACCAGAAGAAAGAGACGTGATGGTCTGACTAGGAATTTAATTCGGTTAGTTAAAGCTCCATTTGTGGGATACATTAGCTGAGTAAGCGCACATTTATCGAAAGTCGGACCTTCCAAAGTTGTCATAGATTGTCGTACTGAGTGCTTAATTACCCAAACTGGAGTCGTTACTTGTCGCGATATCTTCACCAGTGTTGGGTACTGGCGTGATAATCACTCAACCGCTGTCGGGGGGAGCAGTGTTCAGCCGACTAATTACTCTGCACAGACCAAAAGTGAGACCTGAATATTGAGATAATACGTCACTGCTTCTGCTGACGGATCGTGTGCCTGCGGACAAAGACTTAAGCGGTTGGCGCCCAGGGCGTGAATTCGGGTCTTATCGAACCCGGAGGCATGACTCCGTCCAATGAGTCGAGGTCTGAGAGATGGTGGCAGTTTATCTTCGTGAAATTGGGTCAGACCAGACAAACGGAGTCAGACATTTCCTGTCGCGGCAGCTGGTCTTCCAGCCTCACTTCTTGATGCCTAGTGTTTGCCTCCGGTCCGTGTCTAACGACAGCTCCCAGTGACGCGAGAAGGCAGCTAGTCACATCCGCTGCCCTCTTGGACGTACGAGTGTTCACCGAAGTTTGCTGTCGGTTTGTTAATATGTCCGACTTGAATCGACTGGGCAACGAGCCCGTAGTTCAGGGGTTAGGGACGTTGGACTTCTCGCCAACAGGTCGCAGGATTGAGCCCCAGGTGTTCCAAACTTAGGGGTACGGTATGGCTGTCTGACGTTGTCACGATTGCAGACTTTTAGAAATCAAATGCTCACTTCCTTCACGTATAGACTTTACGAAGACGTAATTTACTGTAAGCGGAGTGAAAATTGTCATTTTTGAGCATCAGTTATAGTTAGATCTAGACGGGATCGACGCTCAATGGGTAAACTACGTGTCGCATTTTAAGATTATTATTCTGAATGGGATTGGCGCAGTTTACTAGAACACTACTCAATGAAGAGTCAGGATGCTACGGTGTACGTGTTAACGTTCGGCTGTGCCTCAAGCAAAGCAATATCGTGTCCTCTATACTGTGATCTTTTCCACTCGAGGGTATATTCAAACATTCTGGTCCCGGTAGGGCGTGTCGAACCATCACTCAACCTCATACACAAGCCACCAGCCATAAAATGCTTTCATGGGCTCATTTTAGCACGAGATGTCTTAGAACATCCCCAGGAGAGTGAAATCTGAAAACCAGAGATGTCAAATCCTGGCGTGTTTTGTCAAGAATTGACGACTCTTTCCTTTATTTTACCTCTCTTCACATTTTCGAGGTCTTTGGCTAAATGTGTTCCCAAACTAGACAGACGTGTTCATGTAAAGTGGCTGTTGATTGGTTGGAACACGTTGGATCCGACCAAAATGCTAGTTCAGTTATCCAAACAGCCTAGAATAGTGAGGTCGCATATTGCCTCTTCATGCGAAATCGGTAACTGAACAATTAAGAAACGTAGGCGGCCAGTCAATTATCGCACTACAAAGTTCCCTTTATTTAGATGATTAAATACGCAATAATTTAAGCCAAAAAACAGCACGTATTGGTTAAGGTAAGAAGCCTTAATGGTTATTTTTGGAGTTAAAGCCAGGCGGGTTTGTGTGGGTCCTATCTGCAGGTTGCAAGTGAACAGGATTCGCGCAAACACCTAAGTTGACATAAAGGGCTGTTGTCAGACATGCAATGACGTCCCAATTCAGTAGTAAGTGTCAACGCGTCTGAGCCAATCACTTTATGTTTTCTGCGGCATTTCATTTTATTTATGACCTGTTAGCATCCGTGGATGATCTGTCAGTGGCTTTGAAATGCGCATGGGTTATGCGGACCCCGCCTTGACTGAACAGCAGTCGGTTTTGTTCCGAAGTGTACCTAGGATCTGTCATTGGTTTCCCATACTTACCCAAATTAACTGATTGTCAAATTGACAGGAATTCGCTGTGTTCGCAAACTCACTGGGGAAGTTCCCATTTAACTTAGGGAAAATGGAGGTTAAATAGTCCTGCATTTTTTAAATGAAAACACGAATTTTACTCTGAGAGTAAGAAGTGTTCAGTTAAGCGCAACTTGAGAACAATGCAGAAACCACCTCCTTCACCTCCCAAATATTTTGTTAGATGTGATGTAACGATACTAAGGTCAGATGTGGTTATTAAGCCGCACCTGAGGTAAACACACCCCAGCCGCCTGTGATACGGGACCGGTGGTAAAAGGGGTTTTCACTGATGGGGCCGGGGATCGCACAGACGACGAGGCCAAGTAATTGTATGGAAAAGAAAAGCCATTTGGAATGCGCGGTTGTACTTTGAGTGGCTGAGGAATAGTTACCCTAACCCCTAACCCTTAAAAATACAAAGCGAAAGTTAGAAGGATATGATAGGCTGAAAGTCAAGAAGGACCACCGGCATTGAGCGGAAAAAGGTAGACACGGCAACAAAGAAACAAGCCCACCAACAGAACACACACCGCAATACACAGCGACACCATGCCAACATAAACACACCAACTCAAAATAATTAGGTAGGTCAACAGTATTGTGTCCATCAGGTGCGGCTACATAGTCACATCTTGTCGGACCTTCTTCAAGTGTCCGCATCTGATCCCCTTCGACGACGACGAGAGCATCATCATCATGATCATCATTTAAAAATCCCTGTTGCTTCAAGTCGTGATCATTTATTAGTGGCGAGCATTGGTGTGCTTTAAGTGTGAAGGAAAATACGCGGGGCACTGGGACTGCTTGTCTGCAGACATTGCTCTTATAAGTACTAACGCAGATTGCAACCGCAGTGTTTGTTTTGCTTTAATAAGATCGTATTTTATTCGCTGTTAACTGGGAGTTTTTGTAGATGTGGTTTGGCCAACTTCTGGTTTATTGTAGACTTCAGGTGGATTTACGCAGATTTCATGATGTATGTCAGGTGCTATGAGGTGCAA
The DNA here is from genome assembly GCA_902702965.1 of Spirometra erinaceieuropaei. Classification (NCBI taxonomy): domain Eukaryota; kingdom Metazoa; phylum Platyhelminthes; class Cestoda; order Diphyllobothriidea; family Diphyllobothriidae; genus Spirometra; species Spirometra erinaceieuropaei. The sequence goes on from CACRXP010000302.1 coordinate 524,957, forward strand.
ACAGGATTAACAGCCTAGGGTGACAACTAAGGCTAATGCGATTGCAGGTAGTGGCCGCAAACGTCCGGACGTCGGTCCCCGAGGTTAACCAGTTTCTCCCTCTCTTAAGCGGAGACGATCTGCGTGCGTATACGAACGACCAGCGCAAAAAAAACAAAATACCACTCCCCCCTCCCCAAAGTCAGACATGACAGTTAGCTCCTTTTTTCCCCACCTCCATCCATTCTGCCACACCGACTGCTAAAATAAACCCATTTAACTAAAAACACGTTCATATGACCGTCGCGCAAGTGAGCCGCGGTACGACTTCACCTCCAGCGTCAGGTGAATACAGCACTGGTTTCCGATATGCTCCAGCCCTCTCAAATGCGCAGTTTGTAACCAATCTCATGAACTTCTATTTCCCAGGACCTAGGGATCGAGATAATTCAGCTGCTACTACAAAGCATATACGATGAAACGGAGAATCGTCTTGGACACGCCCAAATCATCCAGCTCCTGAAGTTCTGTCTCAGGACGTACTTCACGTTTGGCGGGACAATCTACAAACAGGTGGAGGGCACACCATTGGGTTCGCCGATTTCGCGATTCGTCGCCGAGGCGGTCCTGCAACGGTTAGAGTCGCTGGTCTTCCAACATCACAGACCAAAGTTCTGGGCCCGGTATGTGGATGATACCTTTGTCGTCGTTGAACGGGATCAGGTGCTGACATTCAATGAACATCTCAACGCCGTCTTCCCCGACATTCAATTTACGATGCAGGGGGAAGAGAACAACCAGCTGGCCTTCCTGGATGTCCTCGTATGCCGCAAAGATGGTGGTGGACGAAAAACCTTAGTGTTCAGGAAAGTGACAAATACGATGCAAGTACTGAACTTCAACAGCAACCACCCAATCCGCCACAAACGCAGTTGTGTAAGGACGCTCTGTCGGCGTGTCGAAACGCACTGCAGTGAGCCGGAAGGCAAGATTGCCGAACTACAACACCTCCGACGGGTCTTCAAAGCCAATGGCTACCCGTGCAACTTCGTCGACCGGTGCATACGCAAAAGGGACGAAAGGCCTAACCGCACGGACACCAAATCTTGGCGGGCACTTCCGTATGTCAAGAACGTCTCGGAAGCTGTCGGCCGCCTTCTCGCAGCACTTGGGGTTGGAGTGGCATACGAACCGGAGGAAACCATCAGGCGTCTGGTAATGAAACCGAAAGACCCAATGCCACGGCTAGAAACGTCTGGAGTCGTTTATTGGATTTGGTGCAGTTGCGGACAAAGCAACTACGTCGCAGAAACTGAAAGACAGCTCCGAACGAGAATGGCCGAGCACGCTGCGGCGGTGCGGAGAACTGACGCCAGCTTTCAAGTTGCAGCTCATTCGACGAGATCCGGCCACATATTTAAATTCGATGAGGCCGAAATTCTCGCAAGAGGTGACAACCGAGTGAGCCGGGAGCTACTGGAATCATGGTTTACTGGTCCCAGTCCACTAACAAGTGCAATGAAATTCCCCTTCCATACTCGATGCTTAGACTTCGTCTAGGCGGCGTAATTAGCCACACGGGGAGAGCGCATGTGAACACTTCTCCCAACACCAGGGTTGGTGCGTCAGATGGTCGAGCAATCATCACACCAACATCCAACGCACGTGATGAAATTGCAGCAATTAACTACACTAATGTCAGTCATCAAACAATCAGCACACCAAGTGCGACGATCCCGGATAAAGGAGGGAGACCTGAATGTTCACAGGTAAGCGGTAGCATGGCGACTGCATCCTATAAATGCTGCAGCCCCTTGTGCGTGAATCACCCGTATCTGTTGTTGTCTCTGATGAAAGATTCGAGCAGGAATCCAAAAAGTCAGGCTAATAAAGCTCGTGTTACAGAGATCGTGCCTACTTCTTCAATCCCATTAACTGTTAATTTAAATTCTGAATTGCGTTTGCGATTGTAATGCGGTCGTAGGTAGTGGCCGCAAACGTCCGGACGTCGGTCCCCGAGGTTAACCAGTTTCTCCCTCTCTTAAGCGGAGACGGTCTCCGTGCGTATACAAACGACCAGCGCAAAAAAACAAAATACCACTCCCCGCCCAAAGTCAGACATGACAGTTAGCTCCTTTCTTCCCCACCCCGCATCCGTTCTGCCACACCGACTGCTAAAACAAACCCGTTTAACTAAAAACACGTTCATATGACCGTCGCGCATGTGAGCCGCGGTACGACTTCACCTCCAGCGTCAGGTGAATACAGCGATGGTTTCCGGCATGGCTTAGCCCTCTCATATGCGCCGTTTGTGACCAATCCCATGAACTGTTAACTTCTGAAATGCGTTTTCGATTAGGTAGGATTGTAATATCGGTTATCGCGAAACGTGACAGTCACGTCAGGGGGCCGACAATTGATTACACCTCTTTTTGACTGACTGTAAAAACTGGAGTCGGTAAAAAATCCCTACATGATTTTGCCCCATGACTTTCGATTCAAATTTAGTTTTAAGAAACGATAGTCAAAATATTCTTGCTTGTACTCCTTCGGTCAAAAGATCATATCGCCTTCAAATTTTGCATAGTCGTAGTTCATCATAGAGTGGGCATGTAAGTACAGTAGGTGTGCGAACTCGTGAAATGTTAACTGGAATTCTGAAATGCGTTTTAGAATGGAAGAGTTGACTTAAGTAGGTCTGCGAGATTAGTTGTCGAACAGCATAATCCTAACATAAATCAGTTACTTTGGGATGCCGACTTTTAAGCCACTTTCTTTTCGGCCGCCTGCGGTAATTACAGTCTGTAAAAAATGACTACTTAGCTAGCGTGACATTTTTAAATTGATTTTAAATGCCCGGATAAATTCACAGAAATCATGCGTAAAAATATTCCTTCTCTTACTCATTTGGCAGAAAATAACGTTTTCTTCAAGTTTTATACTTGACGGGAGGCCAGAATTCGATTGTAGAAGTGCTTCCAATTATGAGATTTTTATGACCGTGAAGTGCCCGTTCATAAAACATCGTGTTTCCCCATTTAATAACGTTACTCGCAAAGTTTGCAATATGGCTCAAACCCACTGCTAAAATTTATGAACCCATATGCTACCCTCTTAATACCGTTTAGAAATGTATGATTTCCCGTACACGGAAAATACACCGAGTGTAGTTTGGAAACCATGAGTAAAAGTATAACGGCTGGTCGAACTATACCTCTTCCTTAAGCCTACCATTTAAAGAAGACGTAATCTCCTACAAAACAACTTAGAAAGTGCATATTTTAATGCATGTTTTCTATTAAATAGGTTTGAATTTATAAGAACATCGAAAATAAATTAGAGAAATTCATGCTTCTTCAGTAGCCGCTCTTTGCGGAGTGACGTTTCTGCAGTCGGCCGAAAAGGAGTTCGTTCAAAAGCCGGCCCCCTAAGTAGTTGAAATAATTTGGGATTATATCTCACACGGTACTTAATACTGCAGCCTTACTTAAGTAAACGTTTCGAGTCGAAAACGCATTTCAGAATTTCGGTCAACATTTCATAAGTTAGCAAATCTACTGTACTTAAATATCACTTAAACTGTTGATGAGGCGCGTGTTCCGTTTCTAAGTTGGGCAGAACCAAAACGTAGGCCACACAAACAGTTGCTTAAAAGTAAAAATGGCCGCTTAATGGCCGGTTTTTTAGGTCTGACTCTATAAAGCCATGTCCTAGGCACTTAACTCCATGTCTCACATTGAATAATTGTTAAAATTATTATCTTGACTATTTCCTGAAGTTCACACACAAAAAGAACGCCGAGGGACCCACTAGGGAGCGGAAGCCTTCGCAGCTGTGCCACGCAGCCTAGAAATCGGCGAGACATTTGTCTGGGGTTTAAACTAGTACCTTTATCGGAAGTACGGTATAACCGCATGTCGTATTAATAAGTTGTTTGGAAACAGTAATTTCTGAAGAAAAGCAAAAAGTTTTCGAATGACACCAACTGAATCCAAGCATTTTAGAATTCATATGGATGCGTAGAGGTAAGCAAATAATAGTGTTTATGAACAGTCAAAGTAAATCAGTGAGGATGCCATTGGCATGCAATGTGAAACTCGTGAACTAGGGTCACTGAAAGTTGGATTGCAGGTGCGGCTAGGTCTGACGGCGAGATTTTTACTGATAGGCCTAGAGGGACGAATGAACGACTATTTTCTTGTGCCGATGAGAACAGCATATATGCTGGTTCGGATTAACATGCACCCGCATTTAACCAAAATCTGGCATTAAAGACCGAGTTTACGTGCTCATACGCATTCCTGCCTGAGTGGACTTAAATGTTCTAAAGTTTAAAATGGGCTTTCGATTTCGCGTAAACCACGTGAAACTATACGGCAACACTTCTAAGGCCAGTGGTTGTAATAAGGACCAAAAATCACATACTTTAAATCAATGACACTTTTCTTATAAAGGGCAACAATTCCAGCAGACAAGTCTTAGCCCTACCACGCTGGTATTGAATTCCCGTAAGCGATAACTCTACAAGTTTTCTGAAGACTGTATATTAGATTTCAGTGAAAATGTTTCCAAGGCAACCAAGATTGTTTTAAAGCGGATTATTGTCAGCAAAAATTGAAAATTATGTCCCACAGAGCAATAACGTATTCATTTGAGTCTTCAGATCGTTTTGAAGCCGGTGAAGAAATCAATGCAAGAGTTTTAACTGAGGTTTAGACAGTCAGCTCTTCTTCATGTCATCGGGCCTAGTTGTGTCGATTTTTTGTGCCAGTCGCCAATTCTGCGGCTGGTTTTCAGACCTTTGTGTCTGACTACGTAGTGCCGCGTATGCGGGCGCGAGTTCAATGTGTCTGGTCAGCAGTGTTCGACCTGATTCCCACGCCTCGATCACGTCGCCTCCCCCCCTCCGGTCTGTTTAGCTCTTCACTCAACCATAACAGACAAAGTTTACGCGGTGATGACTCTGTGTTTGCAGAGTTTTGGCGTATTATCAGATTATGTGCAAACCAGACGTCGAACGCGTCCCATGTGGGCGTTGGAGAAACACTGTCGCATGTCTGCCGCGGTTCAACGACACTGTTGAGAGGTAAGAGAGCGGTGCGTAGTAGGAAACAGGGATGACGACAGTTGTTCGTAGATGAAATGCAGTCCAATCTTTCCCACGTGACGCACAACGAGGCTCATTGTCACTCAGATAAATTCTGATTGCATTACCTTTAAATTTAGCAGGAAATGGATGAACGACATCTGGGACATAAAGCGAAAAAACGTAGTTGATAAAGAAATAACGAAACTGTCACATGACTTTGATGCGGGCGTCTATTTTCGTCTTGAGGAGAGTTCATCTCTGGACCGGCGTACGAATAAGCCCCAAAATTACGGAATACTCTCTCCTGGGAAAAACCAAATCGGAGAATCTTGTTAATCTGTTGTGATTTGTCTTTTTTTTCCATATGGACGTAAAATACGGACAAGAGCTTATCTGACAATCAACTAAAGACAGAAGAAGACAGTGTTTCTATTGGTATTTTAAAAGCCTCTTTAACCCCCTGCAGTCCGCAGTATCGTCAGAAATAAAATTTAGATGTGTATCAAGCCAAATGTCTCATAGACAGTGAATACTGCACAGGTAATGTACATACAGTTAGTGACCGAACTCATAAAATGTGTCGAAATTTACGAATGATTGCCAATCGCTCGCAAACCCACACCATTTCAGGAATTCAATGTTTATGTTAATTAAGTACAAGTTTTAAAGATTTAAAGACATAAAAGAAATGGTAAAGGCAGTATTGCGTTATTAAGGAATGTCGATTTCTTTAGAAAAGTCCTATATTCCGAAAACGTCCGAAATGGCTCTAATTCAGTAAACTTCCTTTTTAAATGTAAAGAATGTATTCTCGTACCACAAAAGCAGTAAATATGGAAGTAGAAATAAGATAACGTCTAATAGTAGTGGTTCAGTGAAGTTTACATCTAAATATCGTTGAATAATTAGCGTGCTTTCATATATGACGGTTTGTCAATTGCCTACATTCTGAGTGTAGATTACAAAACAGTTTTCCAGGGATTCGTGTTATCCTTGACTCGTTTGAGTTAATTGACATGGGGTTCAAAAAAAGAAACTGGAGTTTGCTTGATTTCACCGATGAGGACGTCGTAGGAACAGTCGAAATCAACTAAATTTGAATAGAACTAACAGGCCTGATCGCATACCTATCATTTTGTGCTTACAGAGAAAACATTTTTTCCGTTAAATTAATTTTTACATTCCCCTTGTTTTGGATAACGTTAGGTTTCAGATCGGCCTCGAAATGTTGCTGAATATTTCATGATTTTCAGTGTTTTCACCCGATCGTCCATAAAGACAGATTATGAATTACATGCCTGTTGGGAACTTTAGAATAAGATTATTCTTGAAGGCATTTACCGAATTAGTGAGTGTTCGGGCGCTCCTTTCAAGAAGATGGTCGTTTGGGTCACATGTGAGGACACATTCAAACATCGAACTTCATTTTCGAAACAATTGCTGTCCACAACGAAAGTCAGCAGCGAATATGCCTTCGATCAATAAGGAAACTATCCTTTATAAGTTACCCGTTTAAAGAGTGCTTTATTACTGAACTTCATTGACGGATCTTTGAGTACTCTGCATTTTCGCAAGGTGAGTCCAAGTAAACATTTGTCACTTTCGGCCGTTTCTCTCACGTTCCTAAACAATGCTGTTTTTTTCTACCGTAAACGTAAGAACATGCCTTCCTCTATACATTGAGGCCTCTCCACTGTTTTTGCTCGCATCTAGACTCCGTTCTTCGATTATGAATGCACGGCAGAACGCCCATATAAATATTGATATTTTGATGAAACTATTAACGTTTTGCTCGTTTTATTTCTGAATAAAGTATGCGCAGAAGCTAAACTACACAACAAGTAGTGTTTAATAGGTTCAAAACTGGAAGTGCCCATTTGATGGTGGCCATTTATGGGATATCAGGTAGAATTTTCCAAACGGCGAAACACTTTCAGCCCATTTAAGCGAAGGAATGCGTATCTGCGTTATTCCTGCACTTTATGGCACTAAATTGCACAGATCTTCTAATCTGACATTTAGAAATTAAATTAATTTCTGGTTTTCTTAAAATAACCTTTGTGTTAGCTGGTTGATTACCACGGCTAGCATCGGACACAAAATAAATTTTCAAGTTCGGATTAATCTGTTTATTAAAACTCTCGCGGGTAAATTACTATCCCTTCAGTGAAAAAGTCGATCAGATGCGTAATTGCAGTTGTGGACATGTATTAGCATAGAGAATTGCAGGAATATGATCCAACGTCCATTTTCGTTAAAATTTACTGCTATTTTACTTGATATAATTACGCATATACAATTTCTGCACAGGAAAAGGACATTATATTGAAGGATGTGGAGGAGCGAACAAAATGCGCAACGTTAAAGATGTCAAAAAATTCTCGCATCATTTTCCGTTATCAGATTTCATGAGACGGGTCACGTACTGTAGATTAAGACAAAATTCTCAATCAACCGGAAACCTCCCAAAACGCGTTGATGGAAAATTCTGCTTAACAGCAAACAACCCTCGGTCAAAGTTAACACAACAAATATTTAAATTAATGTCATATTGGTTTGATGTTGCATTTTTTTAAGAGGTGCTACCGTGCCAAAATTGGAAAAAGTCATTCCAAACGAGTAAAATCAATCTGCATAAGTGCACGAAATCTACCGAAAAAACAGCCGAGCAAATAAAATACTGCCAACACAATAGCGTTAAAAAATAAAGATCGTTCACTTTTCAGTACAGCGGGAAGTTTTGCAGTAAGTTAACCGTCTAGAGTTTGATTACAAGCTTTAGAATGGTGGACGAAAATTCGATGGCGTTCCTAAGTTTATTTACTGATTGGGACCCAGGTAGCTAAAGGAAAGATGATTTGACTCGACGTCAGATTAATGAAAGTTTCCATAGGGTTGCATACCGAAAAGCATATGGAAAGGAGCAACAAATGCACTCTCAAACATGGTATTTGTGCACATTAAAAGAGTTTCTATTCCGTAAATTTACTGTGTAGTTTTTGACGATGGTGGAGTATGCCGAGGTTCCCGGTGTCATCGAAATGTGAATGAATACTTTGTTTTTAGGTGTTCTCAATCTGGCGGTTAAACTGATGAATTCTTAAGTTCTATATTGAAGAATTACAACAAGAGACTGAGATGACCATCGTCCGGGTGCTGATGACCTGAGAAATAAAATAAACCAGTTCTTGAATCCTCAGAAGTGCTTTTGCTATGCGAATTGTGATTCATATCATACCTGGAGGCTCACACAGATGCAGAAACTGATCGCCGAAAATCACGACAGTTCACAACAAGGTCTCACAATCAATATACTCTTGATGGATTAAAAACGCCTCTCTCTTATGAGTTACTTCTTTTAAAGTGTTCCAGTAGGTTGGTTTACTGATGAAGGCGCACACCCTCTACTGGCTTCTACACACTCCTATAAGATACTCTCAACCGTCTCGTCAAAATTCGTCCTATTTGTCTACTTTTAGGCGTCATCCTGCCTTCATAAATCCACCACGGTTTGACTCATATCCCAACCGTTCCGTGTCTAGACTAGGTATCGGAAGAAACTGGTCTGCGGAGAAAAAAAGAGCCTACCATATGTCCGAAAATTAAGATGGCTTTTTACGGCTGCTTATGAAATACTGCCACGTGCAGGAAAAAGGCGGTTGCATTTAAACAAATCAGTGCTCACAGGCGCTGCTATTGCTTCTTAGGGCATAAAACCACACAGATTTATAACTCAGAATTTTTAGCGAGGGAAAAAGTTGTTTTTTAAGATAAAAATTATACGCTAAATCACATCCCGTCTTGCCTGGTTTACGCAGGCCAAAATTTATTTTCAAGTTGGTGGAATTTGTTTTGACAAATATGTAACGTCTAAATTAATGCCCTTCAGCGAGAAAACCCTCATTAATGCGCAGGTGTGAACTAGAAAAGTTAGTAACATAAATAGTTGTTTAAGTATAACGTAACATTTATTTTCAATCAAATTTATTAACTATTTCCTTAACGAAATCACCTCAAAATATATCCTTGTATGAGTGAAAGTCCCTCCGTGAATACGTAAATTTCATAACGTTGAAAATGACCCGAGATAATAACAGTGAGTGACTGACCTTAGTAAAATTTGGCTGAAATTCTGAAATGCGTTTTCAATTAGGAAGGGTTACTTGGTCGCGGTTGCTACACTGATTATCCTGTGGCATAATCCTATAATACTCCGGACTCGGCAGGATGTTAGCTTTTGAATACACTGCTTTTAAATCTTCTGTAGAAACCGACCTCGGTAAAAAATGACTACTTATGTCCCAGGAAGTAATCTTAAAGAAGGAGACACGGTCGCTGGGACAAGAGCTTTATTAGCCTGACTTTTCGAATTCCTGATCGAATCCATCGTCAGAGACAACAGCAGATACGGGTGATTCACGCACTAGGGGCTGCAATATCGATAGGATGCAGTCGCCATGCTACCGCATACCTATGAACATTCACGACTCCCCCCTTCATCCAGGATCGTTGGGTTTGGTCGATGCGTCAGATGGTCGATCAATCCTCACACCAACATCCAACGCACGTAATGAAATTGCAGCAATTAACGACGTGAATGTCGACCATCAAACATTTAGCACACCAAGTGCAACGATCCCGGATGAAGGGGAGGGGCCGTGAACGTTTATAGATATGCGGTAGCATGACGCCTGCATCCTATAAATACTGCAGCCCCTTGTGCGTGGATCACCCGTATCTGCTTTTGCCTCTGATGATGGATTCGTGCAGGAATCCGTAACGTCAGGCTAATAAAGCCCTTTTTCAAGCGATAATGTCTCTTTCTTCATGACTTAAATAAGGTCCTTAATCCTACCGTTGCCTCGTCAGAATTTCTCCTCCCGGGAATACTACATTTCGACATTAGAAACATTCATATGTACGTCTCCGAAAGTACACAATGACGCACGTCGCGCGCGCATGGCACGTTCATTTTGGAATTGACGATCGCATTAGACAGCCCCACATAACGGTAACCTAATAAGTAGCCTAAAAAGCAATTAATATACTTCGTTTTACAGGTTAGATAAACACGCCATAGCATCTGAGAAGGTCACCTATATTTTTTAAAGATATAAACTGCGAAACCACGTTGCCATATCTTGACTATTACCCTATATATTAATTGTCAAGGTACAGTGAGTGACCGATCTCATGAAATGTTGGCTGAAATTCTGAAATGCGTTTTCAATTAGGAAGGGTTACTTGGTCGCGGTCGCAACACTGATTATCCTGTGGCATAATCCTATAATATTCCGGACTCGGCAGGATGTTAGCTTTTGAATACAGTGCTTTTCAATCTCCTGCAGAAAGCGTGCTAGGTAAAATGACTACTTATGTAGCATTCATTTTTGCCATTGATTTTCGATGGTCCTGCAAATCCAAACATATCTTATAGAAACCATAAACAAAAATAAGCTTTTTTCAGTCAATTAGTAGAAAACCACGTCTTCATTATATTTTACACTCAAGAAAGGAGTATAATCGGATTTTAAAAAGCTTTCCAATTGCCAAATAATTTGGAGCCTGTTCATTCGTCGCATTAGCGCTTAGTGATTTCAGTCTGCAAGGCGTATGTGTTCCGCGTAAAGAAAATTACATATTTTTCTATGCTATTAAAAAGATATCATACAGAGCATATAAAATGTTGCAATGGATGCCAACTACATCGTACATTTCATGAGGCGTTGTGGTACACGACGAGGTACAATGCTATGTGACTGGACATTGCGAAGTCTTAAAAAATCTCATAATTAGAAACTTTTAAAAGCCTAATTATACTTCTTCCTTAAGTAAAAAAGTACAAAGAAGATGTGATTTTTTATTAATTGACTGAAAGAAAGAATATTTTTGTTTATGGTTTCTAAAAGGTATATTTGGATTTGCAAGACCATCGAAATTTGATGGGAAAAATGCATGCTACATAAGTAGTCATTTTATACCGAGGTCGGTTTTTACAGAAGATTTAAAAGCAGTGTATTCAAAAGCTAACATCCTACCGAGTCCGAAATATTATAGGATTATGCCACAGGATAGTCAGTATTACAACTGCGATCAAGTAATCCTTCCTAATCGAAAACGCATTTCAGAATTTCAGCCAACATTTCCTGAGATCAGTCACTCACTGTTCACGGTCATCGCGGTTCACGAGTTATGTTGACTGTTGTGCATTTTCAGATTTTTATTGCTGCGAGTCACCTGCCAGGAAGACCTTCCCAAGTAGTCTTCGTTCCCTTCAACTGCAGTCGAGGATTTCCCATTAACATTGTTATGTTCTTCATTCTGCAGAAAGCTGAAAATTCAAACAGTCGCCTGGGGGCTTTTCGTGAGAATAAACGCGGTCTGTAGATAAAAAATGTGCTCTTTAAATTGTTTCGCATAAAAAAAATATATTTTCCCTATTTTTTGCATCCGCCTCCACTTCCGACTTCACGAGGTAAGTTCAAGTAGCATGTCTGAGGAATGTACATCTGATTTCAGAATGTCTTCGAATCTTAAGAGTTGGTTCAATAGTCTTTCGTGTTTTCTTTTTAGATTATCGGTTTTTAGTTTGATTTTCTCGGCAAAATGAGTGCCGTATTATGAGTATTTATCAAAACTGACGAATTTTAATGTAGTCACAAAGTGCGCCACCCACTCTCCGTTCCCAACTTACAATATCTGTTTTTTGCAATATTGTCAGTCAGAGGTGGTTCGGCAGATTTCAAATAATTCACATTGACCCAACTGTGGAGAACTCGTTGCCTCGGTGGGATTCGAACCCGCGACAGAATGGAGAGGCTTTGGTACAGCCAACGCTCTAACCATATGAGCTACGAGGCCCCACCGGACGACACGAGTTTAGTCACATTTAGGCAACGTTTACCCGTCCAACTTACTGCAACGTCTGGAATTCACCAAATCTGATACAGTAAGCCAACTGCCCAAACCGGATTTCCTTAGTAGTACATCTAGAATCTACCAGATGACTACCAGGTCACGTAATTCAGAGGTGTTTCGGCAGATTTCAATTTATTTACTGTGACTCAACTGTGAAGAATTTTAAGTCCTATTACCTGTTCAACTTCCAGCAGTTTAAATGTATTCAAGCTCAACTGGTCTTTTAAATTAGGGAATTATTTTTCCCTTGCTGATATCACAAAAACCGGATTTATGATCAAAACTGTTGGGCAGTACATTGGGACTGCTGATGAATTTTTTTGTTGGATTTAAATTTGTCCTCAAATTTTGTACTATTCGGAACTTGTTCTGACTCAGAGTGGTTACTCAGTATGCGATATTTCCGAACCCTGAATGCATTACAGAGCGCGCGATCGACAGTTTTATGAATGATCTACTCAGCCAACTGGACCAGTTCCTGGGAGGCACGGGAAATAGAGATAACTTTGTTATGAACACCAAGCCTGACGCAATGTGTCTGCCTAATGACACCCACTTCAAGCTAGCATTTGGGACATCTCTGAAATAACTGCTTCGCTGGAGAGCCTTTAGTCCAGTTTGTGTTACTGGCACAGTATGCGTAGGGACTCGTTAAACGCTTTGCGGACATGTTTAAGTAAGCCGCATTTCTACAAAAAAAGCAATGTCTGGTTGAAACTGCAAAAATGGTCCACGCGCAACATTGTTGTAAAGCGAAATTGCGCGCAACAGACGAAAGATTCTTCCAGGAATTTTGGAAAAAATTAACGAGTTATACACATTACTTTAGTTGATGACCAGCCTTTATAGAACCTTGCGACATTCTGTAAACCTGGAAATCCTCAAATCAGATAATAACAAAATTATTCTTGCCCTAGTTGTCTGTTTCTGGTGATTCAAATCAGGAATTTTTTTGAAAAATGCCTTATTTCGTTTCAAAAAACTAAATCCATGTAAACAATGCTGTCCATCGCATAGCATTAGCAGTTTTTTGAATATTGCCTATTTGTGCTTGCATTTATCCATTTTTGGTTCTACTTTTAAAATTTCATTTGAGGGCTGAGCAACAAACCGAATTGTTCTTATTTTCGAATTCACATCTGTCTAAAAGAGAAATATAATTTCTTGGAAGGTGAGTACTCTTTTCACGGTCAGTTTTATGTTTTGCCCCTCAAGCCGATAAATTTTGGGCAGTCCACTATTTTTCCTACGCATCCTACCTCAATTTCCAGCTCATTCGTGATTTTCTATCAGTCTTCCTAAAGGTTTTGCGTTTTGCTGACAACAGCATGTATTGTGGGTCAATTGTATGAACAACTAGTTAATCAGGTCACATTTGAAGTAGGAGGTCGCCGCCCAGTGACGCACCAATGCCTTTCCATCGACGGCGCGGACCAGGAATTTTTCAGGACATTCCCTAACTCCTCAGCAAACACCCTGATGATGTGCTGTCCCAGCACCATCGCTGGCATAAAATTCCCCTAGTAATTTTTCCATTTGGAAGCGTTTTGTTACGACGTCTCGTCGACTGGGTTAGATGCTATTCATCCTCTTTCAAAGTCTCGTCGGCTAGAAGACTGACAAATTACTCCAATACGCGAGTTTAATTGACAGATGAGGGTGCATTTTCTGCTTTCTGATGCTGCTTCCTTTGTGGCCTGCTGCAAAATGACACCACGAGCGCGCGCGCGCGGAAACTCATTATCTTTTGATGGACAGGTTTCAGCGTGTTCTTTTCTGGATAAAAATGTAATTTAGTGGGGACCACCAAACCAACTGACATAAAATACTAACTCGGCTACATTTTCACTGCAAAGAACAGTGAATTCTAGCTGACATTCCTTTCAGAAAACTGTTTTTATTGGAACAATACAGAGTGGCTTTAGCAACAATAGAATATCTCTTCAATGAACACTGCTGTACCCATTTCATTGGTAAGCTGTACCATGTCCAAAGAATATCTGTGAATATACACATAGTGACGTGAAAACGAAAGGTTTCTGCACCTCTTGGAAATTCTGAGAACACTTTTTTCAGCCTGAAAAGTACAGACGGGATAAAAAAAATGAGCGTCCACAGAAATTCTTACTGATTTTGGGCAAAAACATATGCTACTTACAAATATTATGCGTAAGCATCTAGTTTTTAATTATTACAGCGGCCGCTTACGCCTTCCCCTGCTTTAAAAGGCGTCGATATGAAAGTGAAATAAGTTTCAACAAAAATTCCAATGCTTTATGGGACAGGTTTTAGCGGAAGTCAGATTAATTTAAGTATAAATAGACGACGATATGTACGAAGCAAGTGACGTCATATGATGATCAAAGTTAACAATTTCTCTCTGCCCCCTAATTGCCTCTATCCGCATGGACGAGCAGGGTGTTTGACGCAGAGTTTTATTCGGGGATTCTGACGCCACTACATTCCAATTTTAGATTAGTATTTTAGCCCGCGCACATACTTTAATATGAAGATAGAAGGCTCGTCGGAAAAATGGAGTTTTACTCGTAAATTTTCGAGCTGGTGACACCAACCCGTCGTCAGACGAAGTAAACAGTGGAGAAAGTGAACTGGCCAGAATAAATTTGCTGGCGTGACAGGGCCGCCATTGACAGGCAAGCAACTAATGTGTGAATGGGGGTGGACAGATAATTAGGCTGGGATCCGTGGCGGGGGAGGGAAGGGGGAACTGTTGCGGCTCCCTGTGTTGGAGGGTAGGGGGATGACGATTCAATGGAATTATGGGCAGCAGATTTAATGGTCGTCGAGCCGGCATGCGGGCGGAGATCAGTGAGCCCAACGTAGAGGTGTTACGAGTTGCAGTTGCAGTTCGCTGTGTCTGGGGGTGTAATGGGGTGACGAAATACTGCGATTCTACATGGCCCAGTGTGGATTAGCGGCTGTTGTTAGATCGTGGGCGCAAGTCAGTGAGCCGGGCACGCAGACCTTCGTAATGAGCATCTAGATCGACATGGCGATTGATGCTTGTCGTGTTAGAGTGCCAGGCTTCGAGGAATTCACGAGCGTGTTTGGTGTTCGCCATGGCAACAACTTCAGCTCCTTCCCAGTTGAAGCGATGGTCGCATTCAAGAGCGTGTGCAAATACGAGTGGCAAAGGGTCACGCTTACATATAATCGCCTATTTGCTTTGAGTTTGATGAAAATTACATACAATGTAATGAATTACGAAACCCAATGTACCTGATAGGCCTTGTGCTTGATAGAAATTGTTAAACACAACATGAATCCCAGCCTAAAATATAGTTACATAAGTAGTGAATGTTTGAATTTTACATTTTTTCAGTCATGCGAGACATCCTTTGTTTTAATTCTATTTGTTATTGAAGATACGAAACATCGTGTATGGGAGATGGGTTAGTTCTACCCACATTGTTGTTTACATAGTTTTGGTAGACACCACAAAATGCTCTGATGTGCAGAACCGATTCAAAATGCTATTTCCGAAAATAGACTTATAGGTGTATCCTCATGTCTTAGAAGGACCTTTTGCCTAAATTCGGGAATTTTGTGAACGATTACGAACCCTCTCACTTAAGCTGTCTCGAAGTCGGTTTCGGATATTTTTTCACAGTTTTTCTACAGAAATAACGTTTCAGAGTTACGTTTAATAGTTTTTCTTTTCCCTTCCCATCGGCGTGGCCTGATTTAAACTCACGGGCAGTCCGTTGCGGGCGCGTCAATTACATACTCTGTCCTGAGATTATCGATCGGTTTGTCATATGTGAAGGTCAACCGCGGAAACCGCTATCTCAGCCCGCACTAATATCGACAAGCGGTTTTTCCGTGCAACGCTGAATTTTAAATTTAGTAAGTGCCAAAATATCACGACTGTTTTGGGCCTTAGTCATGTGCTTTTGTACCGTGAGTGCCCTTGGGACGCCATTTAGTTACTTGTGTAACAACTTACGATATTGAGGACTACGCACACACAAGCACTCGATGCGATAAAGTACCCAGGAGAAGTTTTCCGCTTGTGGAAACGCTGAAACGGATCGCCAAGCCTCGGTCCAAACACGTTCGTATGAATGTAACAGGAAAAGAGTTTGAAATGCATGAGATCTGTGTCACGAGAGATAGGTACAGCAGTGCTAAGGGGAATAATGTTACGGGAATAACTACAGTGCGTGACCGATCTCATAAAATGTTGGCCAAAAGTCTGGAATGCGTTTACGATTAGGAAGGATTACTTAAGTAGAGTTGTTATACTGATTACAGAGCATTATAACCATGTAACATTTCGGACTCGCCAGAATATCCGCCTTTGGATGCACTTTTTGGCCACCTATATAAACCACATTTGGTTAATTAATGACTTCTTAAATAGCATGCATTTTCATGTTGATTTTCGATGATCTTATAAATTCAAATAAATTTTACAGAAAACTTGCACAAAATATGCTTTATTTTGCCCATTTGGTAGGAAATCACATTGTGTTCATATTTTATGTCCAAAGAAAGAGTGTATTTAGGTTTGAAAAAAATTTCCAATTATGAGATTTTTAAGACCGTGTGATGTACACGCATGCAAGACCGCACATTTTCTTTTACTAATTCTCCTCATGAAATGTACAACACAGTCCGGATCCACTGCAAAATTTCACGAAATCTATGTAGTATCTTCTTAAAGGCATAGAGGAATATATGATTGTCCTTACGCGGAAAGCATGCACCTTGTAGACTGTAATTGCTGAACGCTGATGCAATGGCAGATCAGGCTGGAAATTATTTGAAAATCGGGAAACTTCTTTAAAACCTCAAGGCACAATTTTTCGGGCATAAATTACGAAGATACTGTAATTGCCTTCCAAATGAGCAAGATAAAGCATATTTTGGGCATGTTTTCTGTAAAATATACTTGAATTTACAAGACCATCGAAAACCAATAGGAAAAATGCATGCTATTTAGGTAGTCCTTTTTTTCCGAATGTGGTTTCTGCAGGAGGTCAAGAGGAGGTTCATTCAAAAGTCGCCATTCTGTTGAGTCCGAAATGCTATATAGTTTTGCTGCAAATAATCAATATAACAACGTTACTTAAGTAATCCTTCCTAATCCGAA
>CACRXP010000302.1:542220-581776 GCA_902702965.1 Spirometra erinaceieuropaei
TCCCGTTTTTCCTGGAAAAGGCTAGTTCTAAATGTCCTGAAACAATACTCCTCTGGTACCTTTGCCTAAAGTATTTTTAAGAATAAACTCAATCTTGCGAGAGCGTCGCACCCAAACTAACGCCAGTGACAGCGTTGCTTTGTCGATACACAACTAGTTTTTAGAGTCGAAAACTTTTCTGCCGAAGGAAACACGGTGCTCCTTAAATACTAAAGATATACAATATTAATATGTGGCACTATAATATAATAATTACTGTAATAATTATAATAATGCTATCACGATATTACGATATAATTATAATATATAATATTGAATATTAGTGGTATATTAAATATTACATTAATATGGTGCGAGTCGACGGCGGACGAACCTTTATTCGATCACACACCTGAAGAGTAAGATTGTTTTTTGTTTGAATATGCTTGTCGATGCATTTTTTGTTGGAGCCTACACGATTACTGTAGTGCAGTTTGTGTCTTAACGCACAAAACACGGTGAAGGAAAATGGGATGATCATTTTGTGGGTGATTAGTGATGTGTCGTAAATTTAGAGACATTTCTTGAGATAGGTCAGTTACTGTAGTCTCCTGTGAAAAACTACGTGCGTCATTATTCGTGCACTCTTTCCTTATCCAAGACTTCGCTATCCGGGAAGTCAAAATCTTAAAAAATATAATTTTACCGAACCAGCAGTTTTTGTACCCTTCGAGGGAAGTTTTAAATAAAGTGGCGAGAAGGCCGGAATGCCAGTTTCTGACTTAGTTACCCTCGTTGATCGGCCATAAGCCAGATCCGGCCTGAAAAACCCCGGGACCTTAACCCAGACTAGCTGATCATCGAATATTTGAGTCAAACACCCTACCACCTTAGTCATGAGTTCAAGTTCCGTCGGCTGAGATAGGAATGTTTGGTGTCACAGAGGATTGGCGTTCGGTTTTGCGCGCAATTTCTACAAGCTGAGGGTACAAAGAAATCCGGATTCTCCCGCGGTTTATCCTATGACCAACATAAACCGTTTATGCAACCTCAAAATTCTCAAATACAAGTATCGCGTTCATCATCCCCCGAAGAAGACGAAGAAGAAGATAGGGCGCATTCATGAATCGAGTTATATTTGTACTGACGTTTCGGAAACCCTCTCGTTTCCATCATCAGAGTAATGTGTTGACAGTTCCTGCTGGTCTTGATTGCGTCAGCCTTGATACCTGCCTGGTATTATATCCGTGCGCGAGGCACGAACTCTGACCTGCCCGTTCGCCGCCGATTAGCGTTGACCTCTCCACGATTGACCGCCGGTGGGCTCCTGCCACTAATGACCCCTTTGCGGCCGTCGTAATTGTTGGCGAGCCAACATGCTTGTCGGCCTCCACCTCGTCACTCACCGGACTGATCAGTTGTTGGGGCTCATGTGAGTTGATCTCAGCCTCGTGGGCGTCGCGGTGAGGTGGCGTCCCATGCTGGTCACATGACCTCCGGCCGGCTTCTCTCCTCTATCTGGATTAATTGCCGAAGCGGTTTCGCAGAGGCTTGAGCGGCTGGTCTTCGGCTCGTACTCCCCAAAATTCTGGGCCAGATACGTCGACGACACTTTCGTTATCATCAAAAGGAGCGATGTGTAGACTTTCAAGGCACTGTTGAATTCAATCTTTCCCGACATCCAGTTTACTACGGAAGAAGAGCTCAACAATCAGCTGGCCTTCCTTGACGTACAAGTGAGAAAACTGGAGGACAGGAAGATAAGTACAACGGTCTACCGCAAGGCGACTAACACCAGGCGAATCCTTCACTTCAAGAGCAACCACCCCGTTGGTCACAAAAGCAGTTGTGTCAGGACCCTCTTCCAACGCGTTGAAACACACTGCAGCGACGACAATGGGAGGAAGGAGGAGATTAATTACTTGAACGCCCTATTTAAAGCCAACGGTTATCCCAAGTCCTATATACGCAAGTGTCTTAAGAAGCCTCACGCTGAGTGGTCGGACGGAGAAAACCAGAAATTTTGGCTCGTAATCCATTATGTGAAAAACGTGTCAGAGGCGACGGAAAGAATCCTGAAGCCTTTCGGGATCGAAGTGGCTCACAAGCCAGAGTCAACAATCAGACAGCAAATAATGAGGCCCAAAGATCCGCTACCGGTGACAGAACAATCAGCGGTGGTCTACAGCATACCATGCCAAAACTGTGATGCAACGTATGTTGGTGTAACGGACAAACGTCTTGGCACAAGACTGCATGAGCACCAGCTTGCAATCAACCGCAAGGACAAGCTGTCTATGGTTTATGGCCACGTCAAACATGAGAACCACAATCTTGTTTTTAAAAGGGCAAGGGTAATCGGCCGGACCAACGATAAGATGGCCAGACTGATGCCCGAAAGTTGGTCCTCGACTGGCACACTCAACAGAGCCATAGATCTGCATCCCACCTATTAGGCGCTACGCACAAGGCCCGAGTCAGTGCGGACAAGGCCGTCAGGACAGTCGAGCAAAGTGACGCGTGGCCGACAGCCGATGTCAGCAGAAAGTGGGAGAGAAGTCGGCCGGGGATCATGTGACCAGCATGGGACGCCACCTCACCGCGACGCCCACGAGGCTGAGATCAACTCACATGAGCCCCAACAACTGATCAGTCCGGTGAGTGACGAGGTGGAGGCCGACAAGCATGTTGGCTCGCCAACAATTACGACGGCCGCAAAGGGGTCATTAGTGGCAGGAGCCCACCGGCGGTCAATCGTGGAGAGGTCAACGCTAATCGGCGGCGAACGGGCAGGTCAGAGTTCGTGCCTCGCGCACGGATATAATACCAGGCAGGTATCAAGGCTGACGCAATCAAGACCAGCAGGAACTGTCAACACATTACTCTGATGATGGAAACGAGAGGGTTTCCGAAACGTCAGTACAAATATAACTCGATTCATGAATGCGCCCTATCTTCTTCTTCGTCTTCTTCGGGGGATGATGAACACGATAGAATATCTGGACCTCGAATCTTTAGCCATATCAAATACAAGTGAGTGGTAGAATAAAGGTACGTCTGTCGTTGACTCGCATAACATTAATGCAATATTTAATATATAAATATTATATAATATTACACATTATAATCGCATTATTATATTATAATATTATCCTTATTAAAATTTTGTATATTAATATTATTTATCTTTAATAGTGAATAAGCGCTATGTTTCAGGTTTGGTTATGTTGCCTTCAATGCTGACTGTCTTATTTTGGGTTTTGAAATTATTATTACTCGCTATCCTTGGAAGTCTGGTTTCGTTAATGACTTCAAGAGGCCCGAGTGGTGCTTTCCTGCTGAAGCACTTTGATATCGAAGACATTAGGTTGCTTTCTAATCAATCCAGACTTTAAACTTACCAAGGTTAGGTTGCAAAGCTATGCGGTGCGTCCCTCTATCAAGCAGTTTGAATCTCATTAGCAGCAAATTATTGGGGTCACTAAAAAATAAAGCAGAAATAATTGTTCGGCGCTGATGGGCTGTCGGAATACTTCTGCATTGAGAAGAATTTAAATAGTCGCTATCTAAAATTCCAGCCGAGTTCCCTGCCATATGACCAATCAGAAAGCAGTCGCCGGCTTGTAAAATTTGAGATCCCTCTATTTCGGTCTGCGCTATATTTCTTATATGCAGAGGGGGGTGGGCTAACTGCACGGACGGAAATTCCTGCAATCTGTAATCCAAACAAGTAACAGTTATCCGGTTAAGTTACAGACTAATGGCAATGGGAATCTACACAGGCGGGAAACTTTCGCCCTGAGATGACATTTTGCAGATAGTTTAGAGCATTAAAACAACTACCGTTTTCTATGCGAGTAGTTCGCGTCGATGGATCAGAAGATTTAGCCGTAAGACTAGGTCATGTGAATTTTAACGCGCCATATGTCCGGTTATTTCACGATAAATTCGGCGTGACGCAAAGTTCAAGTAAATCCAGACGATTTTTGTTCTTCAGTATATGCCAACATCTGCCCAGCTGTTTAATTAACCTCAGCTGATTCGGCCAGTTTTTAAATCGGCCAAAAACGTCTTGATCGAATGCGACCCGATTAGTCGAGATCTACTAAACGTCAAACATTAGGAGACAATAAGCTATCGGCGCTCAAGTATAAAAACATTTGCATCAATTCTAACCCTTTAAAGTAATACATGCAGGTCAAAGTCCGCACACCAGTTCACGTACACCTTTTCTCAGCCGAATTATTTTTTGCTTGATAAGAATTCTGGTCGGTGTTTTGGAGGCGTCCGATATCGTTATGATGGGATGTTTTCGGAATTAACTTAGTATTCTGTTAAGTGGTTTCTCGTCGGATAATTTAAGACTTATCCCTTGTTCCACATCTCGATACTTCTGAATGAGAAATTTTTAACGAAAATTGCTGGCCTCTTTACTATGCTTACCGTTCCCAACACCTGTATCTAAAACCAACAGCGTGGTTCAATCTATAATATCTAAAACTGCAACCATTCCGTGCTACCCCGAGAAGTTTGGTAGTAATGTTTCTATGCTTCGGACTAGGGGACACATAGGCAAAGGAACCTCCACCAACATGACGTGTTCAAACTGCGAACTTCTCGAGAGACGGCTGGGTGCTCCAACTATCGAACTACCAGCATCGGCTGTCGCCGATTTTGTGAAATTCGATATTTCCTCCCTCCCGTCTTACAATCGAAATCTTCCATCATTTGTCACCTTTTATTGGCATAGTACTTAATTCGGTAAAGTAGCTATGTTTTTGTAATATTTAGCACGCCGAGTAGCACATAACTGCGCTAAACACTTTCGTCTAAAATCGCTCGTTATTTTCATCCTCACTAACTTTTTATGACGCTATAAGGTCTTTTGATTCCGATAGACTTAAAGCTGATTTTAGGCAGATTTCGCATGCTTTTCAAACATGAAAAATCTTTCTGCCGACAATTGAAGTACATTTCTCCTGTACTTCTGCGGGACGCATTTAAATATTACTACTTTCCGTCCGGATGAAGAATAGTGCACTTTTTTTCTGTTCAAGCAACACAATTGCTTGGGATTGGGTTCACAAGTTCTCCAGCCGTTTATTGAAGAGTTGACTCCAAGTCCGTTGGGATCAAGAGTCATAAGAGCATTTGGAAACTTGAAAATTGCCCACCCGAGACCTTCGCAGGTGACCTTTTGTGCAAAACAGTCTTAATAACCATAGAAGTGGAAGAGAGTATGCGCATCACAGAGTTCATCATCAGACACTGTTGGAGTGCAACAACGTGTGAACATTTATACCGTTGTGTTGTGATGGGGAGGGGGAGGGTTCCGTCCGTGGCTAAGTCTGGTTTGTGCTGCCTGGTCCACAATGGTCCCCCGGCGTGGTGACGGCGTTTGTTCTTCGTGGCGATGTGAGCTGCGCCACCTGGCTGCGTGGGCGGAGTGCCTGTTCAAAAGCTCAGACCAATAAAGCTATTGTCCCAATGATTGTGCCTTCGTCCTCTTTTAAACCATAGAAGTTTCCAGTCCAACGAAGTCGGTTTTAATCTGCAAACTGACTGAAAACGCTCGTTTTCTGTCATGAAAACGCTTATGAGACACGAACTAGTTGCGTGTACAGCTGGAACGCGTCGTCTGTAGCTGAGTGATAGAGCGCCCGATGCGGAATCGAAGTGTCCGGCTAGGCACATTGTCTCTTGCTTGTATTCGTCTCTTATCAAAGGGGATATTTATAAATTTCTTCTCCAGCACATTTCGAAATCGCCAGGATGTCGGCTTTTGAATGCACTTCTTTTTGACCTCCTACAGAAACCACACTCGGCAGAAAATGGCTACTTAAGTAGCCTGCATTTTCCTATTGATTTTCGATGGTCTTATAAATTCAAATATATTTTGTAAATAAACATACACAAAAATATGCTTTATTTTGCTCATTTGGTAGGAAATCACATTGTGTTCATATGTTATACCCGAAAAAAGTGTGTATTTAGGCTTTAAAGAAGATTTTTAAGGTCGTGCGAAGTGCATGCATGCAAGTGCGCAAATGTCCGTTTGCTAATGCTCCTCATGAAATGTACAACACAGTCCGGGCCCATTGCAAAATTTCTCTAACACTACGTGGTATCTTCTTAAAGGCATAGAGGAATATATGATTTTCCTTTCGCGAAAAGCATGCACCTTGTGGACTGAAATTACTAAACGCCGATGCAATGGCAGATCGGGTTGAAAATTATTGTGGAATTTGGAAACGTTTTAAAACCAAAATATACACTTTCTTCGGTCATAAAATATAAAAATGCGATTTCCTACCAAATGAGCAAAAGAAAGCTTATTTTTATGCACGTTTTCTACAAATTTCATTTGAATTTATAAGACCATCGAACATAAATAGGAAAAATGCATGCTACTTAAGTAGTCATTTTTACCAAGTGCGGTTTCTGTAAAAGGTCAAAAAGAAGTGCATTCAAAAGCCGACATCCTGGCGATTCCGAAATATTACGCTGTATGATTATCAGTTTAATAACCCCACTTAAGTAATCCTTCATAATCGGAAACGCATTTTAGAATTTTGGCCAACATTTCATGAGATCGGTCACACACTGTAGGTCACTAACTGTACATGCTTTCGGAAGTTTGGCTGTCGTAATCGACTACGTCCATCGCACAGTGTCGTGAGGTAGTTTGTGAGGCAGCAGACTTAGACAGCACCCGCACACTCACTCTTCCACCGATCAATGTGGGGACGACCGGGGATGTGTTCGTCTCTCAGAAACTCCAACAGTCATGGATTGTCCAACATGCTCACCCTCCAGCAACTGTAAATTCTTCACAATCTCCGGCAGCAGTGTGTCCACATTTTATCCTGCCGTACCATATTCGGTCAAGACACGCGTTGCGCTTTCAGGGTGTCCATTGACAAGAGATCGATGGCGTTCTATCGGTTGATGGCGAAGGTGTGGCATCTAACCTCTTGGGCCCTAACGCTAACCATGAACATGGCTGTAATGGGCAACTCTAACCCTGAACTCGTAAGCATTTAGGCTAATGCAAATCAAAACGCCAAATCGCACCTTCAGGATGTGCAGGATGGAGGGACGTTTCAGTAAGCTCGAGTAAATGAGTAATCGGCGAAGACCAGGGGAAGAACAGTGAGCATTTACGACTCATGTACCCTAGTCTGATAGCTGTACCCCAATGTAGGCTGTGAGGTCTTCACTTATAGTTCGAGTCAGCTCTGAACGCAAAATTTGGGACGAATGTATGTAACCTCCTGGGAAAACCGTAGTTAACTAGGACCTTAACACCAATCATGAACAGGGTTCTATTGGTGACCCTAACGCTTAACTCGAAAGCACTTAGAGAAAACGCGAACGGAAGCGCAATCTTAACCCTAGGTCTTAAATCCCTAACCTCAAACCCTAATTGTAAACCCCAACCCTAGCCTCAACCACAAAAGCAGACTATAGTCCAAGCCTGATAACCTCACCTCCAGGAATAAGCAAACTCCTGCTACTAACTCTAACTCCAGTCGTATCCCCAACGCAAATCTTCAACCTGATCAGGGAAACTTTGACGTCAATAACGCTAGTGAAGATTAAAATCCGCGTACCGACTTTTTGTCAGACAAACCATTATGAACCAGGGAACCGCCTTACAGACAAAGACAGTGGAGTCTGGAACGAGGTAAATTTGCCATCCCTATGTTATGTCTGAGTATTTGGTTTAAGGTTCTGCAGTTGGTCTACTGTTAGGGTTAGAGTTAAACTATTAAATCGATCTACATTTTCAGAGTGAAGTGTTTTTTTCCGACAAATACTTAACAGTCACTTTTATTACTATATGCTATATATGCTATCTAACTCAAGAAACGTAACTACGACCACTGACAGGATAATTTTTCCCGTTCAAAACTATACATTTTGCCCATTCGCTCAGCCTTTTTGGGGAAGTTTACTTTTATTTTGTATAGCACGTGTCTAAGCGTTTTTTATCATGCAAAGCGTTTATTAACTTGAGCACAGATCTAAGTTACTGTCTATTTGGGCGATATTTCATGTTAAAGGTCGTTTCAGGCTTCTTCTGTGGATTCGAGAGTGAGTCCTCGCGAGTTTTTCCAAACAGGACTTACCGCCCTTGAAATCTGAGGTAAACATAGAGTATGTACTTCCCTTGGGCGGTTTTTCAAAGTTTTGTTTTCTTATCTTATCTAGGTGCGGCCCCAAGGCACAACGGGAGGAGTGAATCCCGTAGCGCGATCAGTGAGCGTCCCTCTACCATTGTATATACTTTACCACAACCGACAGTACAACGAGCCCGTGGCTCAGTGGTTAGTACACTAGATTTCTAACCAACACGTCGCCGGATCGAGCCCCAGGATTTACACGCCTCAGGGTTAGGTATGGTTAACTGACGACGGTTAATAAACCAGAAATGGTTATTCCATTCTCCACTGCCTTTGTCGGTAACGCTATTCCGTGGCCCATATCGGTTTGCCTGACTATGAGTCGGCAAGTGAGCCATTCGGTACGCGGATTTTGATCTACACTAGCGTTATTGACGTCAAAGTTGCCCGGGTCGGGCTGAAGATCAGAGTTAGGGCGGTTCTTCAAAATTTTGGTTTCTTATCTTATTTAGATAGCTGTGGTGCGGCCCCTAGGCACAACGGGATGAGTGAATCCCGTAGCGCGATCCGCGAGCGCCCCTCTACCATTGTATATACCGGAACGTAACTGAGAATACAACGAGCCCGTAGCTCAGTGGTTAGTACGTTAGATTTCTAACCAACACGTCGCAGGATCGAGCCCCAAGATTTGCAAACCTCAGGTTTAGGTATGGTTGGCTGACGACGGCTAATAAACCGTAACTGGTTATTCCAGTCTCCGCTGTCTTTGTCGGTGACGCTATTCTGTGACCCATATCGGCTTGCATAAAAGTCGGCAAGTGAGTCATTCGGTACGCGGATTTTGGTCTTCATTAGCGTTATTGACGTCAAAGTTGCCCGGGTCGGGCTGAAGATCAGAGTAAGGGATACGCCTGGAGTTAGGGTTAGTATTAAGAGTTTGGTTATTCCCAGGGCCGAGTTTGTTAGTCTTGGATTATAGTTTTCATTTGCGGTGGAGGCTAGGATTGGGGTTTAGAATTAGAGTTAGGAGTTAAGGCTAGGGTTTCAGGTTTTGGGTTAAGGATTTAAGACCTAGAGTTAAGGTTGTGCTTACGTTCGAATTTCCCCTAAATGTTAACGGGTTAAGGGTTAGGGTTACCCATTACAGCCATGTTCATGGTAGCGTTAGACCATAGTTAACAGCGGTTTTACCGGAGGCTACTTACCAAACCCTTGCAAAAGGTGATTTTCTATGGGAATTTAACTGGGAGAGAGGAGGTTGCAAAGAAAAAGATTATTTTGGAAAGCCGGACGTCTTGTTGAATGTCAGAAGTCGGATTTGCAAATCTACGTGCTTTTGTGCCATAAAGCGCAGTAATAACGCCTACGGGCAGGTTTTTGCGTAAATGTGCCGATATTGCTTTGCCATTCGTTATGAGTCGCCATCAAAATGGTCATTGTCGAATGGTCATGTTGGGTTTTGAACATATGGAAAGATACTTTTTGTGCGGTTTAATTTCTGCTCATAAGTAATTAAAAAAAGTAAAGGGGTAAACAATAAAAGTTTGTGTAACAACGGCCACTCTTCTGTGCATTCATAAACGTAGAAAAGTCTAGAAGTAAGCAAGGATACCG
The DNA here is from genome assembly GCA_902702965.1 of Spirometra erinaceieuropaei. NCBI lineage: Eukaryota > Metazoa > Platyhelminthes > Cestoda > Diphyllobothriidea > Diphyllobothriidae > Spirometra > Spirometra erinaceieuropaei. The sequence goes on from CACRXP010000302.1 coordinate 551,940, forward strand.
GAAACTGTTGTAATCTAAAGAGTAGGGCAAGGCCCTCCGTCTGAAAAACAGGCTAAACCTGTTAATTTTTTGTTCTACTGTGTAAAAAGGCAACTAATATGAGCATCTGTCAACAGGATGCAGTAATAAAGTACTCTTTAAGCAGGTAACTGACTATTCAAAGCTTTCCAATTTACCGAAAGCGTATTCGCCGTTGGCTTATATTGTCGACGTTCATTTTTTCGACAATGAGGTTTCATGTTTGGGTGACTTTTCAAATGTGACCAAACGAGATGGCCTAAGAACTTCCAACTTCTGTTCTCAACTACTCCCAACTTCCCTTTATGAGCTATCGATAGAAAACGCCGAAAACCGCGAAACATTCACCGATATCTCAAGAGCTATCTGAAATTCGCTATGGTCAGTCATCAGAAAAAAAACGAAAATAAATTTGACGGAAGAAAGATCTTCTCAATATACGTAAAATGACATGTTTGCGAATGCATCTGCCAATTTTGTTTAAACTTAGTACTCACTGGCCGACAGGTGAATATGTAAATTTATTTAAACATTTATTCCTGTGGTATCTCAATCAGTTAAATTCTATTCGCCTCAGTTAACCGCATATTTGACAATGAGAAAAGGAAAGCGTTCATCGATTTTTTGCTACGTCCGCATGACTGAAAATTGTACATTTTTCTCTGTACCAAACTTCGCAAAACGTTAATTCTTGGACAAGCATTGTGCGCATTAAATTGGGGTCCATTCATGTGGCACAAAATTTCGTGTTTCTGAAATTTCTCTTAGAAATTGCTCTTTCTTGTCAATGAAATAGTACTTATGGTACCTGTTCTGCGTTCTCATTTAACTGGAGGTTGTTCATTATTAGTATGGTGCATTGGTGGATGCATTCCGGCCAGATTAGGCATACTTCATGAGTTAGGCCACTTGCTGTCTAGTTAGCCAGCATTTGCTTCTTTGGGACAAACAATGAAGCCAGAGAAGGCTTATCTTTCATCGGGAATTAGCACGTCGTCCGAGTAATGGCGCTGCGGACAGATTGACGATAATGCAAAGTACACAGAACCACGCCCTTCAGTAGGAATTATCTGCGCATCTCATCGTGGAGTACTCACTGCCTACTAAGACAAATTGCAGAAACATCTTAACTGATTGTTTGACTTTAAAACACTGTCGAATGTAGACCGAAAATAAACATCCACGCATGTCTATTAACATCCCACTTTTGGAAAGGCAAAAAACGAAATTAAAAGAGTAAGAAAGTTAAGGTGGGGGAACTTGAATATGTTGGCAAGAATGACTTAAATGGTCACCCAAGCGGGACATAGGAATAGGAACGTCACGCCAAAGCAATAAACGTGAATCTGCACATAATTTTAAAAAGGGCAAAATATTCCCGTGTCCTAACGCCAACGAAGGCCCTGATATAAAACTAAACCAGGTCGGATATGGTTATGTAGCCCCACCTGAAGTAAACAAACTCCAGTCACCTCTAATACGGGACCGGTCGTAATAGGGGTTTTAAAGGTGATGTAGAGGAGCGCACAGGCGACGAGGTCAAGTAATTTTATGCGAAAGAAAAGCTATTGAGAATGCGCGGTTATGCTTTGAATGGTTGAGAAATAGTTGCGCTAACCCCTAACCCTAACCAAAATCCCTAACCATAACCACTAGCCCTAGCCCACAACCCCAATCCTAACAGTACTGTGTCCATCAGGTGGGGCTTCCAAACCACCTGTTACACTTAAATGCGTTTTCGACTCGAAAAATTACTTAAGTAGGGTACTCTTAAACAGCATAATCTCAAGATATTTCAGTTACTTCGAGATGCCAGTTTTTGAACGAACCCCTTTACGGCGCCTGCAAATCGACACTGTCAAAATTGACTACTTAATTAGCATAAAATCCCTCAATAATTTTGGATGTCCTTATAAATTCAAACACATCCCTTAGAAAACATGCATTAAAATATTCACTTCTAGACTTATTTAGTAGAAAATTACGTCTTCGTTAAATTTTGTATTTAAAGGAGGTATAAAATTCGGTTTTAAAGTTTTTAATTATGCTATTTTTAGGGTTGCAAATTGTCGTTTCATAAAACCTCATGTCTCGGCATTTACTAATGTTGCTTATGAAGTCCATAATATGGCTCAAATCCACTGCTAAATTTAATGAAACCCCACAGACACACCGGTCGGGGCATACACCGAAGCGACTTTTTATGGACACCAGATGACAAGTGGACGGTGAGCAGACAAACGTTGGATTGCCAGGTCTTGTTCGCCGTTTCCCCCAAGTGGGCACGTGAATAACGCGCCCCCTCCGCGCACGTCCCAGCGGCGTCCTTGCGGCGGTCTATTAACGCGAAGTTTTGACTTTGCGCCTCTCCTATTGGTTGCCTCAGGCTCGTGTGCCAAGACTAGCCAATTAGGCATGCGTCGAAAGTGCAGCGCCGCCCGCAGGGTGCCTGTGCGCGAGCGTGTAAAAATAGTCACTGCTAGCAGACCGGTACTGGCGATCATGGCAATGATGATGACGATGATGCCGGTGGTGGTGGTGATGACGATGATAACGACAGTTCTTCCCCAGTGGACGCACTGATGTTTGAACAGGGGCTTGAAAGGAAAGCTTCCGCCCGCATTTCTAGGGGATCGTTCCCATCCCGCACACATACACACACATCTTTTCACTCACCTCTGCTGGACTTTATAGAGGCAATCTAAAATCTACGCACAATGGGATGTTCCCTATCTCGAGAAGAACGCGACGCTCTTAAACAGAGTCGCGACATTGACAGGCAACTGAAGGCGGATGAAATCGAAGCCGCTAAGAACGTTAAACTTCTTCTGCTCGGTAAAATACCTTTTACATGCATACCTTCTTTCCCTATCTCAGTAGATGCTTAAGACTGGTTTGATTAACCGTTTGGAACACGCTACCCTTGTCTCTGGACTTAAAATTATAATAAGAAACACCCAGCTAATTTTAAACGGAGAATTACTGAGTTTGACTCAGACAAATATTTAAACCAGAATATAAAATTTACTTGTTTACTTAAGGTTGCCACAGTTCACAGTGCTAGTATCAGCAAGATGGAGTTAGGCAGCCGCACAATACTGTTAGGGATTAGGGCAACTATTTCTCAACCACCCAAAGTACAACCGCGCGTTGCCAATAACTTTTCTTTTGCAAACAATTACTTGACCTCGTCGTTTGTGCGTTCCCCGGCCCCAGCTGTAAAAACCCCGATTACCTCCAGTCCCTTATTACAGGCGACCGGAGTTTTTTTTTACATTAGGTGCGGATAAATAACCACATCTGACCTTAGTATCGTTACATCAAATCTAACAAAATATTTGGGAGGTGAAGGAGGTGGTTTCTGCATTGTTCTCAAGTTGCGCTTAACTGAACACTTCTTACTCTCAGAGTAAAATTCATGTTTTCATAAAGAAAAATGCAGGACAGTTTAACCTCCCTTTTCACTAAGTTAAATGGGACCTGTCCCAGTAAGTTTGCAAACACAGCGAATTCCTGTCAATTTGGCAATCAGTTATGGGAAGCCAGTAACAGATCCTAGGTATACTTCGGAACAAAACCGAATGATGTTCAGTCAAGGCGGGGTCCGCATAACACATGCGCATTTCCAAGCCACTGACAGATCATCCACGGATGCCAACAGGTCAGCAATAGAATGAAAATGCCGCAGAAAACACCAAGTGATTGAATCAGACGCGTTGGCACTTACTACTGAATTGGGACGCCATTTTATGCGTGACAGCGGCCCTTTATGTCAGCTTAGGTGTTTGCGCGAATCCTGTTCACTTGCAACCTGCAAATAGGACCCCCACAAATCCGCCTGGCTATCACTCCCAAAATAACGATTAAGGCGTCTTACCTTAACCAATACGTGCTGGTTTTTGGCTTAAATTATTGCGTATTTAATCATTTAAATAAAGGGGACTTTGCAGTGGGATAAATGATTGGCCGCTTGCGTTTCTTAACTGTTCAGTTACCGATTTCGCATGAAGAGACAATATGTTACTACACTATTTTAGGCTCTGTGGATAATTAAACCAACCCTTTGGTCGGGTCCAACGTGTTCCAACCAATCAACAGCCACTTTATATGAACACGTCTGTCTAGTTTTGGAACGCCTTTTAGTCAAAGACCTCGAAAATGTGAAGAGAGGTTTTATAAAGGAAAAAGTCGTCAATTCGTGACAAAACACGTCAGGATTTGACATCTCTGATTTTCAAATTTAACTCTCCTGGGGATGTTCTAAGACATCTCATGCTAAAATGAGCCCGTGAAAGCATTTTATGGCTGGTGGCTTGTGTGTGAGGTTGAGTGATGGTTCGACACGCCCTACAGGGGCCAGAATGTTTGAATATGCCCTCGAGTGGAAAAGATCCCAGTATAGAGGACACGGTATTGCTTTGCTTAAAGAACAGCTGAAGACTATCACGTACACCGTGGCATCCTGACCCTTCATTGAGTAGTGTTCTAGTAAACTGCGCCAATCCCAATCAGAATAACAATCTTTAAATGCAACACGTAGTTTAGCCATTGAGCGTCGATCCCGTGTAGATCTAACTATAGCCGATGCTCAAAAATGACAATTTGCTTTCTGTTTACGGTAAATGACGTGTTCATAAATTTTATGCGTGAAGGAAGTGAGCATTTGACTTTTAAAAGTCATCGGATATGACAACTCCTGAGGCGCCAACACAGTTACTCGTGTTGCTGACTATTCGCGCATCAACAAACTGCATACAGCAAGCATGTAGTGAAATCCGTGGCTCTTGGGAACTGCTCTGAGCACCCTTCAACCTCATATAGGTAGAATTATGTGGCTTAGCACCGAAGAAAGTAAAGAACACGTACTTTGGAGACCTTCAGATCAACCAAAGAGGCACCTTTTGGTTCAAAATGGCTGCAATATTTTATAGAACCGATGTGGTCTTTTCCTTGAATTGGCGGGACACTCAAAGCTGGAGCCCGTATCCATTAGATCGATAAAAATCTGACATAAAATTGCCTGTCCTACTAGACCTCTCTCCTATTAGTCGAACTCTGGAAGTGTAGGGGATGGAGCTTTCACAGTTCAAGGTCTCCGTACTCGACGATGAGTTCCGGTTAACAGAAGGAGTTCTTGTCTTTTGTCAGTAGCATGTTCCCCTGCACTCCAGGTGCTGGACTCTACAGTGTTATCAGACAGACAATTTGTTTGCTTCAGCGAGCTCCTCCAGACTTTAGACAAAAGACAGACCACTGATAGAGATGAACATGCCTGTCTCAGGAAGCAGTTCAGAAGAAGAGGACGTGACCGCTTAAACAAGGAGTTTACTAACCTGACATTTCGAATTCTCACTCGAACTCATCATTGTAGACAGTTACAGATAGTGATGACGGGTTCCAGTGAGAATCTGAACCGCCAGACCGATATACTTCTTGTTCCAGTGCTCGCATCCTCTTTTTCTGCAAAGATACATCATCACATCGTGCGCCAAAAGGTTTGCATGCAGCCAATAAGACGTGGACTTGTGGTTTAGCTGACCATTTTGATTTCTGAACAAGACAAAGGCCTTTGCTGATGATTATCAGTGGTTAGAGGCATTGGACTTCTAACAGACAAGTTGCAAGTTTGAGCCCCAGATGTTCCACACCTGGAGGCTGAGTACGTCTAGATGAAGACGACTAATGAGCCAGAAATGGCCATTCCAGTCTCCCTTGTCTTTGTCGATAATGATATTCTGCCGCTGTGCGGCTGCTGGTTGGGCTCGAGAGAGAGCCCGTAAGACACAAGGGGACTAGTGAGTTCCGTAAGAACGATCTATGAGCGTTGACCGATACCACTGTTCTCCTCTCTGTTTGCTTCAGCACTGGGATGAATGGCGATGGAGTGACACCATGCCACTGTTTAGTGATTGGCGAGAGAGTATGTTTCACATATATGCACACCACAACGTCTTCCATCCCCTCCCTAAAACCATATTTAGGGGTTTTGTTTAGAGTTTTATGGCTTCCCGCACTAGGTGGAGAACTATCTGACAGAAACTCTTTTGCCCCATTTAGAGTCAAGGGGTTCACAAGTAGGGTTGAACTTGTATTACAAATGTATACAATGGAGGAAATTGCTTTCAGGAAGGCGTACGAACAAAGACAAGGGAGATTGGAAGGATTATTTCTGCCTTATTGGCCGTCGTTAGTTAGCCGTATCCAACTGCAAGTCTGGATCATCTAGAATTCGAATCCGAGGTCCCTCGTCATTGAGCATTTTGAGTTCAGCGATCGACCACTGAGGTATGGATTATACTTTATCCAAAGCTGAGGTTTGGATGGCTGTCTGACCACGCCAAATACGCCATTCCAGTCTCCCTTCGTCTTGGCAGTTCTATTTCCTGCGCCATTACTGGCTAATATGTGATCGCCTGGGAGGGCTCTGAATTGAGTTCCCCGACGGGCGAACATGCTCTTCCTGTGATAGCGAAAACACTTCGCTCGACCTACAGTAGATGTGCTAATGCATTAATGTTGACCGAAATTCTGAAATGTGTTTTCGACTCGAAAAGATTACTTAAACAGCATGCTCCGGAGATATTTCAGTTACTTCTCCGGTTTTTGAACGAATTTCTTACCGGCCGGCCGCAAAAAATGGCTACTTCACTATTATGAATTTTTCTCATTGATTTTCGACGCCCTTGAATTTCAAATATAAATATAAATAATATATAATATAAATATAAATACAAATTCAAATATAAATATTATTCTTATATGCACAAAAATATCCACTCTTTTACTCTCTTGGTAGGAAGTCAGGGCTTTTTATAATTTTATACTTCAAAAAGGGTATAAAATTTTCTTATTAAGAGATTTTTAAGATCGTAAAATGACCATTCATAAAACATTGTGTTTCTGCATTTTTTAATGTTGTGGGCAAAGCTTACAATATGACTCAAATCCATTGCAAAATTTTTCTGAGCCCCATATGGTTCATTTTTATTGGCGTATAAAAATGCATAATTTTTCGTAAACGGAAAATATACAACTTGCATTTTGAAAACCCTGAACGCAAGTATTACTGCAGGCCGGGTTCAGAATTATTTGGGAATTGGGAAAGTTTCTGAAAACCAAATCATACATTCCTTTGTAATAAGAAATTTGAAGAAGGCATACTTTTCTACCAAATAATTAAAAGAACTGCCACTTTTGTGCATGTTTTTCATGAAGTATGTTTGAATTTATAAGGGCTTCAAAAATCAATGAGAAGAATTCATACTACTTAAGTAGTCACTTTTTACAGTGCGGTTTTTGCAGGCGGCTGGAAAGATGTTCGCTCAAACGTCAGCACCCAAAAGTGACTGAAATATTTTGGAATCATGCTGCATGGCAATCAATAATTCGACCCTACCTAAGTAATCTTTTTCGAGTCGAAAACGCATTTCATAATTATGGTTGACATTTCACGAGTTAGCGCATCAACTGTATTTAGAGTAGGTGTTCTCCTTCACGATATCTATTCAGATAATTAAACTCCAGACATTAAACTAGAACCCCTAGCTGATAAGCCAAATGGATATCTTTCGCGTGCAGGAATGACCGGTAGAGGATACAAACGCTTATTTTAAACTCTCCATCCTATCCGTCTGACGCTCTCGGGGCCGTTATGTGAGTTAAGGAGGTTCATCAGTATCCGCGAAATAATAAAAAGTGGATTAAAACACTGTTTTCCCAGAATAAGTTTAAAAAAGACAAAGGAGACGAACTATGCAGAATTAAATGGCGTCATAAAATTCTGTGGCTATATTACGTGCGGATCAAATACCCTGGACGCACGCAGAGGCAGTTGGCAACTCGGCCAGCTGAACACGTGCCAAAACGGCTGCTACAAGCGGAAAATAAGGCACCCAGGAGTTCAATTAGGAAGCATTTAGTAGACATGGGTCATACGGTGAACCCAATGACTGCATGTAAGGTTCTACTTCGGGCGACGACTGAGCGTTTCCTGCGCTTTGTAGAGGTCTCTGCGATACGGGGGGTTTGGATTGCGGTTCAGGTTTACGTTTAGTGTTATGGTTGGGGTTAGGGTTAGTGTTGGGGTTAAGGTTAGACTTGGGGTTAGGATTCGGATCAGGGTTATAGTAGGGGTCGCCAATTATATTCGCGGTCAACGAAGACGAATGCGGGTCGGATTCAGCCACACAGACGGCATTTGTGGACTGCGTACCAAACAAAGTGTACCATATAAGGAGAGCTGTGCGGATAACTTTACAGTCTCTGAAGATGGGTATACGAAATAAATACTCGTAACGTCAGACCTCCAACAAACCTTGGTAGAGGAGGGCTCACCGATCGTGTTACAGAACTCACTCGTCCCACTGTGCCTTACGGGCTCTCTTTCGATCCCAACCAGCAGCTGCACAGCGGCGCGTAATATAGGCAGAATAGCACTGCCGACAAAGACAAGGGAGGACGTAATGGCCATTTCTGGCTTGTCAGCTGTCGTCAATCGGCCATGTCCAATCCAGATGTGCAGCTCGGTCCCGCGACCTGTGTAATGCCCCATATGGCTGGCTGACGAAGGCTAATAGACCAGACATGGCCATTCTAGTCTCCCTGTCCTTGTCGGCAATGCTGTTCTGCGTCGCTGTGTTGGTGGTTGGGTTCGTAAGAAATCCCTAATGCACAACGGGACGAGTGAGTTCTGTAAAAACGATCGGTGAGCACCCTTCGGCGAGGTTTAGTTCTGAGGCCCCACCTGAGTGATATCACATGGATAACTTTCTAAAAGCATTTTAGCAGATGCGAATACGCTGACTTTACAAATGTCATGTATTTGCATCTCCCCTACAGTTTTAATCCCACGAGTGACTGTGCCACGGACGAAGGAGTGCTTAAACGTTAGCCTCAGTTGCATCAGGTTTTAGCTCACTTGAGCTTCCCTGCTCGTGCTTCGAGCCCTGCTTGCGCCCTCCAGCGAGTGGCCAGGTAGACTTGCTAATGCAATTGTTCGGACGATGTGGAACTCCATCGGTTCCACTACAGTGACCATGCACTGCGAATTACTACGCGGTTCCCTCCTGTTTGATGAGCAGTCCGCCAATGCGGCCTGTGTGTCTGAGTCAGACCCAAATCTCACCGTCACCTATGTCGCTCCCGTCCTCGTTGACCGCAAAGATAATTGGCAACCCCGATTGTTCCGCACCGTGACTGTCCCCCGTCAGACAGGTTCGTCAAACCAGATAGGAGAGAGGCAAATTATTGTGGTGGCAGTCGGTGGACATCCAGACTTTTTTTCTGCATGATCATCGCCCCAGCCTACGATCTCATTGGCGTCAAAGTTGGAGATGTGTCCTATTTGCACGGCATGGGTTGTCACCCCCGACCTTGGGTCCAACCTTCGAACGGGCAACGTATGCTCGTGCATTAGCGTTTGCAGCCATCAACCGGTTTTTCCAACGTACTTGCACGCCTATTGGTTGCACTGGAGTCGGCAGGCAACGGTCAACTTCTCCTGCTTAGGAATAGGGGCTTTTGACCGCATCACTTGCCGTCGGTTTCCTGAGTCAAGCCTGTGAACAATTCCTATTCCGAGTGACGCAAGGGGTCTAGGCACGACTTCGGAGACTCCCTTCATGCGTGGAATGCTTCGTCTGTGCTCTTCATTCCACTGTCTTGTTGCATTCGGCTCCGTTTGACGAATACTCGCAGATAGTCCTTGGCTCTGAAGAGTTCTCGGAGGAGCTTCATTTCGTTCAGTTTGGCGGCTAGCGTGCTGCAATGAGTTTCCACCCGTCGATATAGCGTGCGCACACAGCTTCCTTTGTGTTGAGGTGGGTGGTTGCTGCAGTAACTGAGCATACTCAGCATTCGAAAGAACTTATTTTCGGCTGCATGCAAGATCTACACTCTGCAAAAAATGATTACATAAGTAGTATGCAATTTCCTCGTTGACTTTCGATGCCCTTGAAAATTCAATTATATTTCATGGAAAACATGCATAAGAATATTCATTCTTTTACTTATTCGGTAGAAAATCACGTCTTCTTCCAATTTCATACTCAAAAGAAGAGTATAATTCGGTTTTAAAAAAGTTTCTAATTCTGAGATTTTTAATACCGTTAAATGGCCGTTCATGAGACGCCATGTATCCGCATTTACGAATGTGGCTTGTAAAGTTAATAATATTGCTCAAATCCACTGCTTAATTTTATGAAATCCATATGGTTTCCTCTTAACACCGCAGAGAAATGCATGGTGTTCCGTAAACGGAAAATATACAGCTTGTAGTTTTGAAACCCCGACTGCAAGTGTAACAGCAGGTCGGGTTCAAAATTATTCGGGAATTAGAAAAGTTGTTAAAAACCGAATTATACTCTTTTTTAAGTATGAAATTAGAATAAGACGTGATTATTTACCGAATAAGTAAAAGAATGAATATTTTTATGCATGTTTTCCATGAAATATGATCGAATTTTCAAGGACATCGAAAATCAATGAGAAAATTGCATACTACATATGTGGTCATTTTTTGCAGAGCATAGATCTTGCATGCAGCCGAGAATAAGTTCTTTCGAAAGCCGACTCCCTGAGGTAACTGGATCATTATAGATTTATGCTGCATCATGATTAGTTTTACAACACTACTTAATTTATCTTTTCAAAACGAGAACGCATTTCGAAATTTTGGTTGACATTTCATGAGTTAATACATCTACTGTAGGTCGGCAAACTAAGTACTCAAAATGTCAGACCTCCGGTGAACGCTTCTTCTTTTTTGAAGGCTCGCTTGTTCCAGGATGTCAACAAGCCAGTTTATACGGTTTGTCGTCGGTTAAAGCGCAACGAGACAGGCACCTTGCGTAACCTGTTTAGTGAACATCCTTTCGGCAATGGTCCCTTGACAGTTATCCAAAGATTAGATTTTGGCCGTTTTGGATTTTTAAAATCCCAAGGTCTTTGCCAAATACAAGGACGGGCGCTCGGATTTTAAAAGTTGTCATTCTGCACTTTTGAAGCATTTTTTCCCGGGTATGAATTGAAAACGGACATGTACAGAAGGATTTATCGGGGCCAACAAAGTTCCTGACGGCTTATCAACTGCAGCCCGTCTCCGCATGACATACGTAACGAATTGGAGCGCACAGCAGTATGAAGTTGTACAGAATGTCAGTGCATAAGACCAAAGTCAAAGTTCAAGGCAATGAGTAATCAGATGAAAGGCGTTCCCATAAGCATCATATAGGAATGAGGGAGACGGAATGTTAACAACAAATCACAGTCACAAACAAGCTGAGGCGTAAAGGTAACCACGGCAATTGCAGATTAATCACCTGTGCAAGCAGTTAGAGCAGCAAAAATGGGCTAATCAGATCCATCCTGCGTGTAACTGGAAACGTGAATTGCCTATACTCGTGCCCATATCTTTGGTGTGCAGAATTTTTACTGTCGAAAATTTAGAGTACAGTCAATAATCTAATCCGGTCTGTCATAAATTGAATCAATTTGACAAATAATATGAAGTAAAGCCAGTGACAGATTTCATCAAATGTTAACCGGATTTGTGGAATTCGTTTTCGACGGGGAAGGACTACTTACGGGGGGTATAATAATGATTTTTGTGCTAAATAACCCCACAATATTTCAGCAGGATGTTGTCTTTTGAATAAAAAAAACAGCACTCGGCAGAAAATGAACCCTTACTAGTATACATTGTTTTGAGACCATGATATGTTCAGTCAAATATTTTATCTTCTGTGTCCTCCTTCTGATAACCCTCGTAAAGTATGCAGCATAATTCGCATCGATTGCAAGATTTTATGGCTAGAGGTCGGTTACACTGTCCTGGCCCCAAGTGTAAGCGCAATGTGGACATTGAAAGTAAATTTAGTCAAAGGAGGATGTCGAAATCTGAAGCATTATTTTCCGGGGCGACGAGGTCTCAAACACAATCAAGCGACGCTTGTGTTGCACTATAGAATGAACGTACAACGCAGCAGAACTTGTCTTCATCAGTTCCTCAAAAAGCCTTTCAATTAACCGGGCGAAGGATGCTTTACCAATGCACGCTACCCCAAATTGCATGCATGAATTCACATGCACTTGCGAATGCAAGTATATTGGGCGAACGGAAAGGCAACTGGCAACCAGGGCCGCTGAGCATTTGCCTAGTTGGCTTTTAAAACATGAAAACAAAACCCCCCGTTCGTCTATAACGAAACACCCGTTAGATAACGGTCAATTCTTCGACCCTAAAACAACTTTTCGAATACTTTTCCGAGCGCGTACAACTCGAACCTTGCGTTACCTGGAAGCAACTTGCATAGGGAGGGTGATACCTGACATGTGCAAGCAGTTAGACGACGTGATCAATCTGCAATTGCCCTGGTAACCTTCATGCCTCAAGTTACTCGTGACTGTGATTTGTTGCTAACATTCCGTCTCCCTCTTTTCCGTATGATGCTTATGGAAACGTCTTTCATCTGAGTATTCATTGCCTTGAACCTTGACCTTGTTCTTATGCACTGCCATTCGGTACAGATGCATACTGCTGTGCGCTCCAATTCGTTACCTATTTTATGCAGGGACGGGCTGCAGTTGATAAGCCGTCCCGAACTTTATTGGCCCCAATAAATTCCGCTGTACATGACTGTTTTCAATTCTGCGTTTTGCCTGTGGCGATATACGGGGTGGCCATGATGTAATTGAACCCTCATTATTAGTGACAGTTCCAAATAAATGAAACGAAGTTGGGTTAAGTTACAGTAAATGCATAGTGTCACGAGTTTATTGCAAATAATGGTTTGCATCCGTGCAACAAAGTTTTTCCATTTATTTGAAGCTTAAAATAATAGTCGGGGTTCGGTTACATGTGGGCCACCTTGTATATTTTCTCACCATAAATATCAGTAGGAAAATTTTGTTTTCGATAACTTATGTATTTCCCCAAAAGCTTCGTAAATTATTTGACAACCAGACTCCAGCCTATGAGCGAAATTAGCTAGCAAATGTTTGCAATCAAGGTTTTTATGGGTAAACCCAGAATTGTTTATTTACCATGTAGATGTGCGTGCGAGATCAGCAAAATTGACATATTGCTCTAGGCAGTCCAGAGCCTCTCTCAGGTGCCCAAGGGCCACAGTAAACAGAAGCTTCAGCCAGAAATGTCCTCTTTTCCTCTCAGTAACCAGCCACTCACATCTATTTTGGATTAATTCTGAAATTTTTCGCGAAAGCAGAACCTTTTGATCTCAGTCAGCTTCACAGGGCGCCGCCGGGGTTGAAAAACAATCGTAGCCCTGCACACAAATTAGCCCGCATTTGGGGTTTAAATATCCGGCAAAGCTGACAGAATCATCGGGTACAGGAGCGTTCGTCACCCACGGCTGCGAGATTAATGGTATAGGTGCGAGCCTAGACGCATATACTGGTGTGTATCAGGAAATTTCCGTCAAAAAGTACGTGATTGGTCACTCAATTCGATTACAATTATTCAGCCTGGGTGAATAAGCAGAATTAGCAGAAGTTGTCTTCGGCGCAGAAATAATTGTTAAGCCCATTAAATGATCTACTGCCGGGCAAAGGTTTACTTTTCCTAAGAAGCCTTTTCATTGAAAATATTTTCGTTAAGTGGAATATCAAAAGCACGACGCCTAATAAAGCCTACATCGCGACCCCTGAAGGTTCAACTGTGGCTCCTACGGTTACGTCGATGTCGACGCATCTCCTATACCCCAGGTTTTTGCGCCAGTTAATTTCAGCGCCATAGATGCTGGAGTCGGTAGTCCACGCATTTGTTTACGGTCTGTCTAACAATTCCTGAAACGTGGACTTCAATGGATATCTAAGCAGGAGGACTTACTTGGGTGCTATTTTAGTCCAAACTATCAAGGGACAGAATTTCGCAGCCGAACTTCGATCGCCGAGTTGTCACTTTCTCTGTCATCTAGGGAAACTACTTAAGTAGCCCATGGACTTTCAATTGATTTTCTGGGCTTGTATTGGATGCACGAAAACTCGGTTGTTGTGCTGTTTAACAGAAAACGACATCTTCAAACTGTACAGTGAGTTACCTAACTCATGAAATGTTGGCTGAAATTCTGAAATGCGTTTTCGATTAGGAAGAATTACTCGGTCGCGGCTGTAATACTGACTATCTTGCGGCATACTCTTATAACATTTCGGACTTGGCAGGATGTCGGCTTTTCAATATACTTCTTTTCAATCTCCTGTAGAAAGCGTGCTCGGTAAAAAATGACTACTTAAGTAGCATGCATTTTTCCCATTGATTTTCGATGGTCTTGGAAATTCAAATATATTTTATAGAAACCAGAAACAAAAATATGCTTACTTTTAGTCACTAAATAGAGAATCACGTGCTCTTTATATTTTTTACTTAAGGAAGGAGTATAATTAGGTTTTAAAAAGTTTCTAACTATGAGACTTTTTTAGACCGCAAAATATCCATTCACATAGCATCGTTCCTGCCCGTTTACCCCTGCTTCTCATGAAATGTACAACATGGTCCGCATCCATTGCAAAATTCCATGGACTCTGTATGATATCTCTTTAATGGCATAGAAAAATTTGTGATTCTCTTTACGCGGAACGCATGCACCTTGCAGAGTAAAATTACTAAGCGCTAGTGCGACGAATGATCAGGCTCCAAATTATTCGGCAATTCGAAAACTTTTTTTAAAACCTAATTATATCCCTTCCTTAAATATAAAATATAAAGAAAACGTGATTCTCTATTTAGTGACTAAAAGTAAGCATATTTTTGTTTGTGGTTTCTATAAAATATATTTGAATTTCCAAGACCATCGAAAATCAATGAGAAAAATGCATGCTACTTAAGTAGTCATTTTTTACAGAGCACGCTTTCTACAGGAGAATGAAAAGAAATGCATTTTAAAGCCGACATCCTGCCGAGTCCGAAATGTTATAAGAGTATGCCGCAAGATAGTCAGTATTACAACCGCGACCAAGTAATCCTTCCCAATCAAAAACGCATTTCAGAATTTATGCCAACATTTCATGAAATAGGTCACTCACTGTATGCGTAAAGTGAGGGGTTTTGCATTTAGTAACCCCTGTGGATTCAGAAAATCGACTGGTTTCCAAACCGCACGCTGTGAGCTAACAGTAGAGCAACTTAATTAAGATTTTATCTGTTTTATTTGAAGGCAATTCCTGATATAGGCAAGAACGGCAGGAATTATTGGTACCAAAAAATTTCGCGACTGCTCTTCAGCTGCTTCCTGTCGCTTCATAAGTGAGATAATGAGTGAGAACAATGCAACAGATTTGAATTCGTGCAGAAAATCGATGCAGAAATAGCAAGTTTAGGGTTTTGGGCAAAGTTGGCTAATCGATAAAGTTAGTAACACAAACGCCGTAGGGGAAGAAAGTGAAAAAAGGGGAAACGGTGTCACACCGTCGACCCCAAAACTTCCTTCCGAGTACTTGTTCGGGCACGAACAACTCGGACATTCCGTTACCTGGAGGCGACGAGTGAAACCAGATCTTTGTAAACAATTGGAGCACGTAGTTAACCTAACATTGCCATGGTAGCCTCTAGCTCCATGATTCCCCCTCTCTCCTCTCATTTTTGCTCTTTAACGTTTCCCCTTTTTTCACTTTCTTCCCCTACGGCGTTTGTGTTACTAACTTTATCGATTAGCCAACTTCGCCCAAAACCCTAACCTTGCTATTTCTGCATCGATTTTCTGCACGAATTCAAATCTGTTGTATTGTTCTCACTCGTTATCTCACTTATGAAGCGACAGGAAGCAGCTGAAGAGCAGTCGCGAACTTTTTTGGTACCAATAAATCCTGCCGTTCTTGCCTATATCAGCTTCGTACCGGGGACAAAATGCTTCAAATTCCTGATATCCACAAAACGGTATACTGGATGTGGATTTCCATCATATGTCGTGAGCAACATTCATCAACCTGCGGATATCGCATTAAATGATATGCCTCATAATATTTAATGACCGCAAGCAGTTGTTAGACTGCAAAATCCCTTTTTTTAGTGAACCGTATTAAAGAAGACTAAATTTCCTCTGCACTCTATGTAAAAAAGACTTCTGTCTAGGCTTTCAGTGCGAATTAATGGAAGCCGTTTATATTACTTGGTGCGTATCTGTGGTTAAATTTAGATTTACCCTGATGAGTAAACTTATGTCCAGCCAATGACAACATGCTCCACAGTCTACTAAAACCTGTAATCATGTTTGATTTATGGGTGTTTTGGCTGATTTTGAATAGTTTACGTGAGTCTGGTTGTCATCTAGTGAACTCTAGATGGACCGTTTGAGATATCCTGTCTGGGCAGTCAGCTAAAGGTATCAGATTTGGTGGATTCCACGCGTTCCATTAGACCGGGCAGATAACTTAACTCAAGCGTAATCAAGCTTACGGCTCGGCAGATCAGGTGGCTAGAGCGTCGACTGTGCCAAGGTCTTCCCTTTACTGTCGTGGGTTCGAGTCCCACCGAGGCATCGAGTTTTTAATTGGTGGTCAATATGAATCTTTTTTATCTCAATTAACATCTTAGAAGCATTAATTCCTTTCAAATTCCCTGTCCACCCGATGATAAACACTTGTCCCCACGAGTTTTTTATTGATCAACGTATTTTTTCATTCCTCTAACTAGGGTTATGAAGTGTCTCCAGCGACTTTTTTTCTTAACGCCTTCTACATTATGATTCAAATTTCGAATTTTATCGAGGTCGCCGATTGTCCCACAGGTGGGTTAAAATAAATAGTGTTCTATGTAAATAATTACTGAAATCTCCGTTGGGTAATATTGCCTGCTTGAAATCAAACAAAAACACAAGCCACCTGCATGCTGTGTGAAATTGCGGTCACAGAGATTTTGACCGTCGCGAATGCCGGTACCCCACAACAGAGCAAGCGCAGGAACGGCAAAGAAGGCATCGCACAGCCTCTACGCACCCCCTGGCGGCAAGACAGTGTAAAGTTGATCCGAGGTTGGCTTGGGAGGGGTAGGCCCTAGTATGTCGAATCAAAACAACAAACCCAACGGCGTACATGATAACACTTTACATTCGGACCCGACTGCTGTTTGATCTAGGAATGTCTGGGAACTTTTTGCGCCAAAATCTGAGAAGGCGTTTCTAATGGAGATTCGGCCGATTAAATGGCCCCTCAACACTCGAAAATATGCTTCGTCCAACGGGCTACAGTCCGCACTAACTGCGCTATACACGGAGCCCATCGTCGTATTATAAGTTGTAATTCGTCTCCTCCCCTGCCCCGGCAATTTCGACATTCTAGCCCCCATCTCTGCTTAGGCAAGTTTAAGTAAGCCCGAGAATGTGATTGTCTCCATAGCACCTACTTATTACCCATTACCCATCTAACTTCTTCTCAAATTAGTGCACGAACTTCGAGCAATTTCTCCGGAAAAAACCTTTACAGACCCGGTCTCAAAGTTGATATTGATATCTGGGCTGAAGTTTATGAGCTACTGTAGAAAAATCGAGCAATGCTGACAGGCCGCTAACAGACAGTCAGTAGTATGAAGGCACCGAATGATCCACCATACCGTATGGCGGAGTATTCAGGTGGCCGTTTGTTCAGGACGGTCAGCACAGCAGTGCAATAAGGCATTTTAATTCAGCGGGCTTAGCAGATTTTAATCACGGACAGGTTGAGCGAACAAAGTTGGAACGATATATAAAGCGTTTTGTTATTTACTTACAAAGTCCACTTACCAAACGCGGGGCACAAAACAAGCCAGGAGGGACCTTAATGATTATTTATGGCTTCATCAGTCAGGCGGGACAACCTGGGGTTTGAACTTTGACTGGACGTTCCCTGTGCAATCGCATCAGGTGCTCTGTCATACAACCAACGAACGTTGTCACTATGCAGCTTCAAACGCTATCGGTAGCAACTGACAGGATTTGAACCCATGACTTCGAATGTAGAGTTTTCAGCTCAAATACGAAGAACTCCGGACCTACCTGCCAGATCTCTCCGGTCTACATTTTGGTCCTGACAAGGCAAAGATTTCCAATCCTCCTCCCTCCCCCAGAACCTTTATTCCTCGTTACCCGTCATTCTAAGATCGTCGGTCAGGGGTGCTGACGGGTACCTCAAGACAAAACGGTATTGTCCTTTGCCATCCAGAATAATCGCTGAAAATTCCCTCCCAGGTAATACACGTGCTCTTTCACCGGAAGGCATTGCAAGTGATGGTCTGTCTATGAATTGTATTTCCACTTGTTGACATCTTTATCTTTGCCATGTCTGGGTTCTTCATGCTCATGGTTAAGGGCGTGAAGAACTCCTGAAATGAAGATCCAGCTAAATGTGTGGAGTCCTCAGTTCACCGGAGAACGCTTGTCACAGGACGTGGTTGGACCACGTACCTTCCGTTTGCATAGTACACGCCCTACTTACAGATAACGTGCTTACTATGACTGCATTTCCTACTCATGTGGGCTTTCAGTTTTCTCCGTCTTTGGGGGAGTTTGCAGTGAGATCCACAAGATCTAAAGTGCCCAGCAACCCGCGCCAATGTCATTTGACAACGGAAACATCGGCGAGACCTGCGTCTAAACCCTTCGCTTGCACCGTTTATATGGGCGCAATAAAACCCCTCTCTCATAAAATTTTAAGACTTTTTATAGCAATTGCATGCAGAATGAGCATTACGCGCTTATGCAGCAAAATGCCTTCAAGAAAAACTTTTATTAATATTTCGTAGTTGGCTCCAAAGTCCTGCGTCAGGCACCTAACTCCAAGTACTGCGATTTATCCCTTCCCAAGTTACTAGGCTGCTGTTTATCTGAATGTCATAATATGTGCCATCTCGTGAAATGTTGGCCGAAATTCTAAAATATGTTTTTGGCGAGAAAGGATCGCTTAAGGAGGGTCGTAATAATAGTCACCGTGCAACACAATCTCAAGATATTTCAGTCACAATAAGATGCCGAATTTTAAACCAGGTTTTAACCTAACGCCCGCAAGAGCGACTATTTAAACAGTCGATTTTCGACGTCCCCAAGAATTCAAATTTGCTTCATATGAAACGCGCATAAAAATATTTTCCTTCTTCCCATTTGCTGACAAATTATATCGAGTTCGGAGCTCATGCTTAAAGAAAAGATGCCTTTCGGTTACGAAAAACCTTTTCAATTTTCGAATGCTTTTGAACCTAGTTTGTCATCCTGCCTGTATTCAGGGCTTCCGAACCACGGGTTGTATAAGTTTCGTGCGGAAGAAATCGTGCATTTATTCACGCTATTAAAGATATGTCATATAGTATTCATAAAAATTTGCGGTGGATGTAGACCATGTAGTATATTTTGCAAGCCGTACTAATATATTTACAGATATGACATTTTATGAATGGACATTTTGCGGTCTTAAAAATGTCCTGGTTATGAACTTTTTAGAACCATCTGAAACCCTTTTCTGCAATTATAAAATTTGGGGAAGACATAATTTTCCTGAAAATGATTGCCAAAGAGAATATTCTAGTACATGTTTTCCATAAAATATATTTAAATTTAAAAGTGCATAGAAACATCGTCGAGAAAATTTCTACCACTTAAGTAGCCACTGTTACAGGCGACCGGAATGAAACTCATTTAAAAGCCGGCATCCTTACGTGACTGGAATACTTTGTGATTATATTCCACAATAATTAGTATTACTAGCCTACTTAGCCAAAAACGCATTATTGAGTTTTAGCCAATGTTTGATGAGATAGCGCATCTGCTGTATATCCAAAAATCAGAATAGGGCCTGACTGTGAACTCATCGAGGGGCCCAGCAGTTTCTGAGCTTTCGATGAATATCTTTGTCGGAGAAACCGTGTAGTGTGTAGCATATGAAATTTCTGTTACGTTTGGTGCTATTTAAATATCGAATTTGTCTCACGCAGGTATTCCAAAGACGCTGGCATTTTGGGTGTGATTTAAAAGCGTTCTGTCCGGACACTTGACCCCATTTCGCACCCACTAAAATCTCCGGAATTACTGGAATTCGCGAACAAGGCAGCGCGTATAGAATAGTTTAAATTACAGCAGGTGCATCATGTATTGCCAGGAATATCGTAAATGCCATGCCGGAGAGTACTGCACACCTTTTAACGACTGACTATTAAACTACACGCCGCAATACGTTGTTGCAGAGTTAGCAATACACGGTTTTCCCGCAGATGTTGATTATTTTCTGCTCAAATATTGGCCCCGAACTTGAAAAAGTCACACCCCATGCGTGTAAGCTCAGGTTCTCCCCTTTCAAATCCCCGTGATATTTATGTAGGTTGCATACACCAGCACTGGGACTGTCAGTAAAAATTTCTTCCGAGTAGGGCATCCTAAGCTAATGAAGAAATACCATCTGCGTCCAAATGTTTTGAATACTCCGATCTACCGGTGCCTTTATGGACGTTCGTAAAATCTCCAGAAAAGGGGTTTTCCACGGCATGGTATTGTCAGTATGTTAAATGCATGTATAAATTCAGAATAACTGCTTCGGCTGTATGCCAGTCGACGCCGAAACTGAAGAACCACAGGGTACCTGGAGAAAAAGTGGGATCTCTAGTGGAAACTTGTGTGGAGCCAAAGCCTTAGTCATCTGACCTACGAGGTCCAAAGCGATGGCCTTGAGTTTAATCATATAGGAGTAGATTAACCCCCTAAACCTACAGTAGGTCGGCTTACTCATGAAATGTCAACCGAAATTCCAAAATGCGTTTTCGTTTCGAAAAGATCAATTAAGTAGGGTTGTTAAATTAGTCAGCCTGCAACATAATTCTATAATACTTCAGTTACCGCAGGATGCCGGCATTCGAGTGAACTTCCCTTCGGCTGCATACAAAAACCACACTCTGTAAAAAATGACTACTTAATTGCCATTAATTTTTCTCATAGATTTTGACGCCCTTAAATGTTCAATTACATTTCACGAAAAACATGCATAAAATATTCATTCTCTTGCTCATTCGGTAGAAAATTACGTATTCTTCTAATTTTATACTCGAAGGAGGGACATGATTCGGTTTTAAAAAACTTTTCCAATTCTCGAATAATTTTGAACTCGCTCTACCGTCACACCTGGATTGAGGGTTTCCAAACTACGTGCCGCGCATTTTCCGCGTACGGAAAACCACATATTTCTCTACGGTAATAAAGGGGGACTATATAGGGTTTATAAAACTTAGCAGTGGATTTGATCTTTATTGTTAACTTTACAAGCCACATTGATAAATGCAGAGAAATGACGATTTATGAACGGCCATTTCACAGTATTGAAAAGTTCCACAATAAAAAACATTTTAAAACCGAACTACGTCCCTCCTTCCAGTATAAAATTAGAAGAAGACGTAATTTTCTACCGAATGAGCAGGAAAATGAATATTTTATTCATGTATGCATGTTCATCATGAAATGAAATTGGACCTTTAGGGGCATCAAAAATCAATGAGAAAAAGCATGCTACTTAGGTAGGCATTTGTTACAGAGTGCGATTTTTGCATACAGCCGGAGGGAACTTTATTCGAAAGCCGGTATCCTGAGGTAACCGAAATATTATGGAATTATGTTGCAGGCTGACTAGTTTTAAGATCCTAATTAATTAATCCTTTCGAAACGAAAACGCATTTCGGAATGTCGGTTGACATTTCATGAGTTAGCCCACCTACTGTACTACGACATATTAGAATCTACAATCCTGCAACAGTAAGCTAACGTACCAAGCTGGTTTTAGTAAACGTACGATTTAGAAGCCACCAGAAGATTATCAGGCAAGTTAAATGGATACGTTTTGGCCGGCAAAATTGATAGCCATACAATGAATAGTGATGGAGAAAGGGGAGGACAATAATCGGAGAAATAAACTTTATAACAGCTGCTAAACCTTGTTATCTGCGCGTTTTTTGAACGAAATTAGCGAATTATTAGCTTTACTCGGCTAAAATTTTAAAAAATTCAGGAAAAATATAATTTATTAAAGTTTGAGGATTATAACTTAGATCGCCGGGCATCTTGGCTGTGAAATATGACCTAGCTGGTAGGAAGAGAGGATATCAGTGAAAACGGTGAAGTATTATTTCAGTTGTCTAAACTCCTCAGGAACTTATCGCACTCTTGAGTGAAGTTTCACAAGCTTACTCCGAAGGCTAATATGCCATACAGACCGCATAGGTGCCAGCTGAAAGCTACAACACGTGCTCCGCCAGTAAAGCTAAAAAGCTTCCTTCGGACTGCTTTTCTCCATGGCAGCGATAAGTTTCTGAAGCCATTAAAAATGGGTGATTTTGGAAATAAAATATCTATCAGAAAACACACGGTAACGCTGGTAAGCCAGTTGGTGCGCGATGCCTTTCACAACTGTGTTATACAGCGGCGGAATATCTGCAAAACCTGTGTCAGGGCGTATAGATAGCCCCTTTGCAGTCAAACACAACATATCGTGCAACATATGAATACGCATTATGTTAGCAGAGATTCTGCCTGATCATCAAGAGTATTCCGTGTTCTCGGTGTTCGTTCTATACCAAAAAATATTTGCAGACTAGGTCGGTTACGTCTGGGTGCGCACGCGTTTAATATAAAAAGAGACACCAGTTTACCAGAATCGCTGTCCGAGAAGGAGGTTTTTGGCTGTCGTGCCTGTCTCACTTTTTCTAGACAACGGTTGCTGAAACGTGGCTGGATCTCGTGGTTTAAAAAACAAACCAAATTCATAGACAGTAGTAGCGGTCGTGGCAATACCAACAGAGACAGGAGAGACTGGAATGGTCATTTCTGGCTTACTGACCGTCGTCGGCCGTTTATACCCAACCCCTTGGCGCAGTGATTAGAGCGTTGGACTTCTAACCAACAGGTTGCGGGATCGAGCCACAGGTGTTGCACACCTCGGAGTTGGGTATGTCTAACCGACGGCGGCTACTAACCCAGAAATGGCCATACCAGTTTCCCCCTGTCTTTTTCGATAATTATATTCTGCCTATATCATGCACCGCTGTGCGGCTGCTGGTTAGGCTCGAGAAAGAGCCTGTAAGGCACAAGGGAACGAGTGAGTTCCGTAAGGACGATCGGTGAGCGCCCCCTACCATTGATTATTCCCGATCGAAAAAACCGACAAGGCAACGGACACCTGGCCCAGTGGTTAGAGGCGTTGACTTCTAAATAACAGGTCACGATTTCGAGCCTCGGGTGTGCCACAATTCGGGGTTGGGTATGACTGGCTGACGACGGCTAATAAGCCAGAAATGGCGGGACTCGAGAGAGAATCCCAAGGCACAGCGGGATAGGTTAGTCCCCTAACGCGATCAGTGAGCGCCCCCCCCCCCAGCGATAAGAGCAGTTTTTGTAGAGGAGTACGAACGTTTCCTTCCTACGGTTGATAAATTGCATCAGTCAAGCGCATCGTCGTCACCACATTACACCGAACCCAGCGCACTTTTAATCAGGCGACCGAAATCGTCCAGGGACATTTTTTAAAACTGCTGGCCACGGACAGGACATAGTAAAATAAGGCAAACACCTGGACGATTCTCGACGAAAAAGGGTCACCAATGCAAACAGGCTTAAAATTGGGTCTTAAAGTTACAATTACTACCATTTGCTTTTGGACAAACCGCAAAAGTCTGCGTCTATAATCTTAATTTTCGAAATGGAAACTTAACAGGCAAAACCTGATCGTAACTGCGCTGAGCTCGGTGTCAGTCGGTAACGACGACGTGCCCCACCAACGCAGTTGGCCAACCGTAAGAACGAGACGTTTGTACTCCTCTGCAACAAATGTGACTGCTGCTACTTGGAAAAACTTCGTCTCGTTGTGACTCAGATTCCTCTCTCGAGCCCTGCCAGCAACCGCATACCGACAGAGACAAGGGGGACTGAAGTGAACATTTCTGACTTATTTGCCGTCCTCAGCTAGACATACCCAACTCCGAGGTGTGGGGAACAGTTGGGACTCGATCCCACAACTTGTTTCTTAGAAGCCTAATGTTCTAATTACTGAGACAAGGGGTTGGGTATGACTGGCTAACGACGGACGACAGGCCGAAAATGACCATCTCAGCCTCCTTTATCTTTGTCGGTAATGCCACGACTGGCTTCTTTTTTTAACCATGTGACGCACTAGATCCAGACAAGTTTCAGCAACTGCTGCCTAGAAAAGGTGAGATGGGCGCGACAGCCCAAACCCTCCTGCGCCGATAACGATTCCGGCAAAATTGGCGCCTCTCTTTTATCTTCAATACGTACCCAGAGCAAACCGACCTTGTCTGCGAATTTCGTTTTTATATAACATACGCGGCAAGGTAGGAACATTCATGGTAATCGGTCGCTGATAAGGGGTCTGGATGCCCCGCTGGCGGCGAGGGCGAATAGGGGCCGATTAGATGAATTCTCAGGGCCTCAGAAAACCGCGACTGGCGCGCACGGAGCATCATTTCAAGCTGATGCACACACGACAGAATGCCGATTTGTGGTGGCTGCATTTTCGAGACGGTTGAGACTGCTAGCACAATTCGTATTGTGTTCGTTAATCTTCTGTCTTTTTACTAATAAAACCATATTTTTGGGTGAAATGATCGATGATTTGAAGCGCAGATCTCACCTTGTGAAGCATAAATTTTTTAAAACTCCCTTACGTGATGAAATGAAACATTGCGCTTTTGAAAAATTCCACCCAGCACAACATACCATGGAGCCCAGCCGGTGTGTCCAAAAGTTCCAAACTTCGAAGATTTTCGGCAGATTTTTGAATAATTCATATTGACCGAAATTTGATTAAACTCGGCGCCTTGGTGGGATTCGAACACAAGCAGTAAAGGGAAGGCTTTACTACAGCCAACGCTCTAACCACTTGAGCTACGAGACCCCACCGGACGACGCGAGTTTAATCACATTTGGGTCAAGTTGTCCGCTCAACCTACTGCTACGTCTGGAATTTACCAAATCTGCTACAGTAATTTGACTGCCCAAGCAGGATTTTCTAAGTAATTCACTTAGAATCCACGAGATGACTCCCAGGCTCACGTAATTCATAGATGTTTTGGCAGATCTTTGAATAATTCATATTGACTCAACCGTGAAAAACTCGGCGCCTCGGTGGGATTCGAACCCACGCAGTAAGGGGAAGGTTCCAGACGTTTTCGTTTCGAAAAGATTAATTAAGTAGTGTTGTAAAATCAATCATTATTAAGAATAATTCTGTTATCTCAGGACAGCGGCTTTCAAAAAAAATTCTTCTTGGCTGCATCCAAGAGTTACACTCTGTAAAAAATGAATACTTAAGTATCATGGAGTTTTTTCATTGATGTTTGATGCCCTTAAAGATTCAGTTATATTTCATGAAAAACATGCACAAAAATATCCATTCGGGAGACGCTGTCGTCCTGAGCGTCCACTGCGCACCCCATGGAGTGAACGCAGCACCGGGAACTTGCGCGCGAACTGGTTTGCAGTGGGGTAGACTTGCGCTGCGTCTATCGCACTCCCTTCTCTCTCTCACCCACGAGGTTCTGATAGCAAGACAATGTCACACCGACCGCAGGCGCACTCGAGCGCGGTAAGGAACAAGACTAACCAGGAGGCCTACGCTTGCAACCCAAGACCTGGTTTGTAAAGCGGCTCTCGTGAGGCCGGTTTGCATTTCGCATCACTGAGAACGCCATAGAGGCCACATTAAGAAGGAGCCATCGCAGCCTGACTCGTAGCCCACGAAGGTCCAAGTTAATCCATCATTTGGCAACCTTCCAAGAAGCAACTCTCAGAACGTCATGGCAGCTTGGAACGCCGATAGAAGCGAACAGGCGAGTTCCAGTAAACAGTTCAAAAGACGAAGATCCGATCACTGGAACAGCAATTCATCAACAAGCTTAATGACCTCCCGGTACCATATTCGGTGCTGAGACATTCCCTGAGTAGGGGAATCAGTCACGTGGAGAGAGCGTGGGTGATCAACAATTCCATTGACGATGAGCTAAACTGCCGAGTCATCATCACGCCAACATCAAACACGGAGCATAAAATTGCGGCAAGCAACGACTCGTACGCGGACTGACAAGCCATCATCGTATCCATTACGACTCCCAGTGGCGATTGCGAGAGCTGTTACTTATAGTAGGCATATGGTCCCACAGCGGCTACGTACTATAAATACTGCAGTTTTTGTGCCTACAATGCCCTTATCTGCGACCGCCACTGATTATGGGTTCGAGCGAGAATCCGAAACGTCAGGCCAATAAACTTCTTGTCCCAAAGATAGCATATTCGAACGCGTCAGACTAATTATAGTGAGGAATGCTGTGACTTACTGGAGTCGATCTCTCGCTCTCTTTTCTCCCCCCTTCATTAATCGACTATCCGACTACCATTTAGTGTACTGTTCTTAGTCTTGTAATGTTACAGTATTTTCTTTTAACCAAGATTTTCTTTGAAAAGAGTTATATCATTCGTGCTCGGATACAGTACCCAGCGTAGACAGTATGTATCCAGGCCCAAGGGCATTGACTGGATTGTTAAAAAGAGAGTTCACCCAAGGTGAATTATTTAAATGGGACCGCGAGCCCAATAGGCATGTAGAATAACTTCAGAGTGTTCGATGCACGCTTGGATGTTGCCTTTGAACATTCGGTAAATCAGCTATCCACAAAAGACCTGTTCGTCAGAAGTGACTGCCTAATTGACCTGATTTATCCCAACGAGTTTAGATGCTTTTATAAGTTAAAATAGTTTTACACAGATAATACGCACAAAAGCATCTTTCTTGCGCTCCCATTGCAGCAGATCACATTTGTTTTAATTTTCCCCTTCAAAAGAATGGTTATACTATACTTCAAAATTTGCAAAACTGAAACATTCCGCCAACTCTGAACGCTAAATCCGTACGGACTATAAGTCCCAATGAAAAACTACGAAAAAAGGTTTTTTTGAAGCCAAAATATCCCTTCATTTTAAACAACAACCAGTTAATTTTATGCCCATATAAAGTCCTGATAGTTTATCTTTCTGATTCCGGGAGGTTCATTCAACTGCAGACGCTCTCTGTTTATTTACACATTAGGGGGACAGTGTCATGTGAAGAGGATAGATCAAATGCGGCATTATAGACGTAAACAGCGTGAAGAAGATGAGTGATAAACAGTTTGCGGGCGTAGGTCAGGAAACGCCATATGTTTAAGGCCAGAGCAAGTTAAACGTGTTAACTGATAAACAGACTGAACTGTTGTCCAGACGTACAACAGGCTTAGCGGGGATTTACGTGGAGAAGGGGTAAACATGGTCGTTTAGCGCGCATTGACTACCAAGAGAGTGTAGGTCTGATCGGGTGCTCCAGCTTGTACCCCTCTCTCCCTCAATTGCCACGGGACAGAGGAGGTGGGTCGGATCGGTGTCTGACAGACGCCTTCCGACTGAAATTTTGGTTGACTTCTTCGGGTGTGCTGCCGACCAGCAAGTGTTTTAGTTAACTATGGGTCATCTGACGCTAAGAAATGCTCAATCATAGTCAGTATTCGGATTAAACCGGCATCAGGAAGTATTCGTATCACCGAGTCGTCAACCATCTTTGCTTTCACCCAACGTAGGTTCGTGACCTATCTGATGAGAGATCACAAACTGCAAACTAACCCCCCTGTAGCGCACAAACCGCCCTCCGGCATCCACGAAAGTTATACTAAGTAAAACAGACAGCCCGTCTACAAAAAGGGTAGAGTTTGGTTTATGCAGTATCATTTATTAACTAAGGAATCATTTATTTTATCGAAAACCATCGGATTAACAAAGGAATTTATGATGGGTCAGTCATCTAAGGCGTAATTTAGCTGTCAGAAGAGAATAAAAATACGGTACAGCAACCAAATTATGAAAAGTATCAACAACCAAAACGTATAAGGGCTTTGTTAATTGTCTTATTGCTTTTAAAATTCCTGTAAGTCAGGAGAACATGGAGACTATTAAGGTGATTATTTTGTTTTGGTCTATGCAATTATTAATCACCAAATTCAGCCTTTGCTGCATTGACATTCGTTTTTTGCCTTGTTCCATTTTTTTTAATAAGGGCAAACAGGTTTTTGATCGGATTAAGGTTCAGGCTATTGTATGGCATAAAAATGTTTCTCAAGCCGCTGACAGAAAGGCTGGCTGTGATCTAAAATATTAGATTATAGTCCTAGGCTGAATTTAAATAGTATCTCCTTTGCGCAATGAAAAGGGGCATTAGCCTGAAACATCACATTGTCCATTTGAAGTCTATGAATGCCGCTGTAGCCGAAGACACCCTTTTGTGATGTCCCTAAACGCCTTGCTATTGATGCTCACCGTTGTTGAACGCCAAAATGGTCGCTCGCCTAATTGGATGGCCATCCAAACCATCATGCGTCGACAGTTCTTGAAAGTTGTTGTCGATACGATGTGTTCCTGTGGAAAGTTATTCCCGCATATGACCACCTGGGCCGACTTTGGAGGATTTTCTAAGAATAGGACTTCATCAGAAAAGTAAATGCTTTTCCAGAATTGAAGTCTATGATTAATATATACTTGAGCAAACACAAAAAACGTTCTCTGATAACTTTCATACTTAAAGTGGCTTTGTTTTGTCGTTTTGCTAGTGGAAGTCGAATTCTTTCATACTATTTTCAGTTACGCACAGAGAAAACGTCAACAAATGTTCTCTGTGAGTAGCCTTAAGGAGGAGTATAATGGTGCTTTTTAGTCGTTGTCGTTTCTTGTGCTTATGGGCAGTTTGGTCTACCTAGGCATTGTGCCACTATTAATCATTCTCTAGAGAACGACCTGGTTAATAGTGGAATATTAGTTTACGACTTATACGGCAGCCTTTTAGCTGCCAATTTTTATATGCGCACAGAATCGACGTCCGACAGGTAGGGCTTTAAAATTTTCCTCTCACGGCGTGACAAAGAAATGTGGCATCACGTCGCGGGCACTTAATATATATTTTTATGGGCACTAATTCTCGGTTTGGCAAGACAAACTACTGTCAGTCAATGCTGTTGCTTTGTTTTATGGAAAAAATCAAAAATTTGTAAAGTAGAACATTTTACAGACTAATCCACTTCTTTTTCATGAAAACAGAGCAGTTTCGCATAACTAAATCCATCTAATTTTTATGGGCACGAAATCCAATTTTCCGTTTCTTGATGGGATTTACTTGAAAACTGCCTTGCCTATTGCCAATAGAAGCGAAGTGACGAGTCCCAGGAAGTAGTCTTTAAGAAGGAGACACGATCATCGGGACAAGATCTTTATTAGCCTGACGTTTCGGATTCCTGCTCGAATCCATCATCAGAGACAACAGCAGATAAGTGTGATTCACGCACAAGGGGCTGCAGTATTTATAGGATGCAGTCGCCATGCCACCGCATACCTATGAACATTCACGGTTCCCCGCTTCATCCGGGATCGTTGCACTTGGTGTGCTAATTGTTTGCTGGCCGACATTCGCGTCGTTAATTGCTGCAATTTCATCACGTGCGTTGGATGTTGGTGTGATGATTGCTCGACCATCAGACGCACCGACCCTGGTGTTGGGAAAAGTGTTCACCTGTGCGCTCCCCGCGTGGCTAAGTACTCCGCCTAGGCGAAGTTTCAGTACAGAGTATGGAAGGGGAAGTTCATTGCACTTGTTAATTGACTGGGGGCCAGTAAACCATGTATTCACGCACAAGGGGCTTCAGTATTTATAGGATGCAGTCGCCATGCTACCGCATACCTATGAATCATGGTTTACTGGCCCCCAGTCAGTTAACAAGTGCAATGAACTTCCCCTTCCATACTCTGTGCTGAAACTTCTCCTTAAAACACGGGCGGGTG
>CACRXP010000302.1:581950-593607 GCA_902702965.1 Spirometra erinaceieuropaei
TCAGGGGCGGGGTGAGAGCGGAAGGGCGCGGAGAGTTGCAGCGTTGGTCAACCTTGGACCACTGTAGGCACGGAGCCTGAACGTGGCTCTTCTGTGCGCTTATGACTGTCTTTCGTAACCTAATGGACGGATGGGTTGCTTTCCCCACTAAAATACTATGATACTCGAAGAAAGGGTATAAATTGGTTTTCAAAACTTTTCCAATTCCCGAATAATTTTGAACCCAACCTGCCGTTACACTTACATTCAGGGCTTCAAAACTACAAGCCGTAAATTTTCCACGTACAGAAAACCATACATTTATCTACGGTATTAAAAGGCGACTATGTGTGGTTTATAAAATTTAGCAGTGGATTTGAGCCATATCGTTAACTTTATAAGCCACATTGGTAAATGCAGAGACATGACGTTTTATGAACGGCCATTTCATGGTATTAAAATATCTAACAGTTATAAACTTTTTTAAAACCAAACTATACCCTTCCTTCGAGTATAAAATGCATGCTACAGAGGTAGTCATTTTTTAGAGAGTATGGTTCTTGCATGCAGCCGGAAAGAAGTTCGTTCGAAAGTCGGCATCTTAAGGCAATTAAGTTGACGATTAATTTCAAAACCCTACTTAATCAATCTTTTCGAAATGAGAAAGCATTTCGGAGTTTTGGTTGACATTTCATTAGTTAGCCCACCTACTGTATCCCTGTTTAACTTTCGCACATTAGTCAACCATTAGGGGATATCCTAAGCCTCACACTTTTTCTTATTTGACAAGAGGTGGGCCTTAGTGCGTCTCTTTGATCATTCAGCACGCGTCAAAGTATTTTGTTGGCATAAGAATTGATATCATCTATTTTTTTTAACTTTACACAGGTAATGTGCAATTTTTATTTTTTTCTTCTTAGGTGCCGGCGAGTCCGGAAAGAGTACCATCGTTAAACAGATGAAGTGAGTTCTTGTTAGTAATATTACGCCTATTGAACATGCTTGAAAATAACGCAGGCGATTTTCAAAGTATGTACATTTAAATCTGCACTCCTGGAAGACTTATCGCCTTTTTCAGCATTGCAATTTCTCCAGAAAACAGCGCGTCAACTGCGGGTTCAGCCCCAAAAACTGTTAGGAATATTTAGGTAAAAATGCATCAGCTGCAGTGGGGTAACCAGGCAGCTAGTCGTATACGCATTCTGGTAGGTTCGCCAGCCCATGTAGTGGCTGAAAGCCGGGACACCGTTGCGTGACACAGCTGCGAGGCTCATCAGTAAGCCCTCCCCCCCGCTTTCCCCATGTTCTGTCTGGCAGGCGAAGCACGTGTCTGGCCTTTTATCTAGCACTTGTGCTGTTAGTATTAAATTATTCAGCCTGTACACAGTAATCCCTCGCTGTATCGCCCCTCGACTTGCACGTAGGCACAGCTTACTATGCATCGCCGATTTTTCGCTGCTCAGTGGATTTCTGTGGTTTGCCCGTTTAATGTTATAGACGGGAGGCAATATCTAATAGAATATAAGTAGGGGCTTTCTTATATGACCTCCTAAACAGGACATCGGAATAGGGATGTCCGGTTTAAGTAATAAAGCTAATCTGCGCATAAATCCAGCCGTAAGGTAAACCTAAGCGATAACTTCGGTTCTAACCCTAACCCTACCCGAACTTCTAACACTGTAGTTTACATCGACCCCAACTTTAACCCCAAACTCAACCCTAACTCACCCTAACATTAGCTTTTTTCCTGGCATTGAACCTACCTTTAAATCTAGCCCGAAACCCAGTCCCAAAACTGGCCCTAATTTTTCTGAAATTTGACGCGAAGCCATCTGTATTGAGGACGCTTCCTGTTCTCATCTCCTGAGTTGGGGCCATATAAGTAATCCTCACCGAATGTAAAGGTTTTATGCTGTATAACTATGTGAGAAGTGCTTGTGTGATGTAGGGGGTTTACATGGGCTGGAGCCTCTGTAGCTGCGTCTTACAGGCGAACCATGTGTCTGGAATTTTATCTAGCACTTTTGCTGTTAGCATTAAATTATTCAACCTGTATACAGTAATCTCTCGCTGTATCGCCCCTCGAGTTGCGCGTAGGCACAGCTTAATATGCATCGCAGATTTTTCGCAAGTAAGTGGACTTCTGTGGTTCGCTAAGTTGATTTTGTACACGGGAGGCTATATCTAATAGAATATAAGTAGAGATTACTCATACGACCGCCTAAACAGGATGTCGGCTTACGTAATAAAGGTGGACTTGCGCATAACTCCAGTCGTAACATAAACCAAAGCGGTAACTCCGGTCCTGACCCTACCCTAACTTCTAACACTGCAGCTTACAGCGACCCTAACGTTAACCCCAAACTCAGCCCTAACTCACCCTAACACTAGCCTTTAACCTACCTTTAAACCTAACCCTAATTTTTCTAAAATTTGACGCGAAGCCACCTGTATTGTGGGGGGTTCCTGCTCTCATCTCCTCACCCCAGGCTCTCTCGTCTGGCGACAACCAACACTGTGTCATAGGACACATATCACATACATCGAATTTAAAGTTATTATGCTGCATAATTGTGTGAAAAGTGCTTATGAAGTGTGTAGAGGGCTTAGTGGGTTTGGAATGTGTAAACATACAACTGGAGTTGGTAAACCGTTGCGATTTCATAGCGTGAGTTGGATGTCGGTGTGATGATTGCCCAACCATCTGGCCCATCGATTTTGACGTTCAGTGTTCGCCTTGGTCTCCGCATCGCATTTCCTTATAGACTGATGACCAGTTAACCATGACTCAAGTACCCCGCGGTCCACGCGACTGGCTCCTCCTAGTAAGAATTTCGGCCTCGTCGAATTTTTATGCGCGGCCGGCTTTCGTCAAATGATCTGAGAGGTAGCGTTTTCGGTCACCCGCGTTAGAGGCAGTCTTCTGGATTCTCCAACATAGTAGCCTTGTCCTCGAACACCAAATCCGATAAACGACTCTAGGCGTTTCTTGCCATGGCAGTGGGTACGATACGCGGACTGCTTGGGTCTGGTTTTCCGGCTCGTAATCCACCAACGAGCTCCTTAATGCGCCAGTTACCAGCACGCATATATAAAACGCAACGGTTAACCCCTTTCCGATTACAGACAATGTCATCATAGCCCAGATTACCAGCACCTGCGATGTAGACCACAGTTCCTTAGTATAGCAGGTGCACGGTTGCGCAACCACCGCACCCTGTACATGCCGCACCTTCTTATGCGTCTGTCACCCGTTTCTAATACTGTCTCCGACGACGGAATCCAGAGTAAATACGAAATTTCAGGTGAATGGAGTTCCTGATTTTGCGATTGAGTGTCCCTCTTCCCAACCACTTCCTAAGACTCGTCTTCTTCGCGTATTTCAACAAAAACTCGGCGGCTACCTCAATCCGCCATATCTAGGACATTTTAATAGGATATCGGAATAGGAATGCCCGGCTTAAGTAATAAAGGTGAACCCTAACCTCTGCCATCGCAGTTTACAGCAAACCTAACTTTAACTTTAAACTCAACCCTAACTCACCCTAACACCAGTCTTTTTCCTGGCCTTAAACCTACTTTTAAACCTAGCCCAAAAACCAGTCCCAAACCTGGCCCTAATTCTTCTGAAATTTGGCTTGAAGCCATTTGTATTGTGGACATTTCCTGTTCTCATCTCCTGACGTGGGGCCATATAAGTAATCCTCACCAAATGTACAAGTACTATGCTGTATAACTGTGTGAGAAGTGCTTATGAGATGTGAGAAGGTGTATAAGGACTTAAAATGAGTAAACATACCATTCAAATCGATGGTCGCGGCTATGTCATCACCTGTGTTGGATGTCGGTGCGATGATTGTGCAGCCATCTGACCCACCGACCCTGGCGTTGGGAGTAGTGCTCACCTCTGCGCTCCCCGTGCGGCTAATTACTCCGCCTAGCATGGGGACCAGCGAACCATGACTCAAGCAGCTCACGACTCAGGCGATTGTCTCCACTGGTGAGAATTTCGTCCTCATGGAATTTGAATGAGTGGCCGGATTTCGTCAAATGATTCGAGAGCTAGCGTCATTCCTCTGCACTGTTTCCGCGTGTTCGGCCACTCGCGTTCGGAGCAGTCTTCTGATTTCTCCAATGTAGCTGCCTCGTCCTCAACTGCACCAGAACCAATCAACGACTCCAGAGGTTTCTTGCCGTTGCAGTGGGTACGATACGCGAGCTGCCTGCGTCGGGTTTTCCAGCCGTAGTTCATCAATGAGCTCAATAGTCCCCCCCCCAACTCTAACGGCTTAAGGACCTTTCTGTAGGTAGTAAGTAATTACGCTGGGGACTTGTGGGCAGACGTAACTTTAAATGCCAGTATTGCCGAGTCATTATTGTGCCAATTGCCAGCACTCATAAATAGAACGCGAAGGCCAACGTCTCCTAAATGACCGACGAAGTCACTATAGCCCAAATTACCAGCACTTGTGATGAAGACCACAGTTGCTAAATTTAGCAGGTGCACGGTTGCGTAACCACCGTACCCTTTACATGCCGCACCTTCTCGTGCGCCCGCCACCCGTTTCTACTGCTGTCTCCGACGACGGAATCGAGAGTAAATACGAAATTTCAGGGGAATGAAGTTCCTGCTTCTGCAATCGAGTGTCGCTCTTCTCAACTATTTCCTACAACTCGTATTCTTCGCGTTTTTTTTAACAGAAACTCGACAGGTACTTCAATCGGCTATATCTAGGACATTTTAATGATGGAATTTGAGAAGCAGGAAATACCTTTACAAGTGTGAGTTAGGAAGGCGCCATCTGGGGAATCCGATACGAACTGGCGTGGTCGGTGGTTTCGCTTCGTACGGCGGCATGGTTCCTTGGCTGCTCAAGGTCCCGCTTCATCGTAGTCCACCATAAGAAATATTACAGTTGTTAAGATCACGAGTTACGCCGAGTTGGTCTTTTACGATTGCCTACATTGTGCTCCCGAAGCCCTGATGGACAGATTCGGTGACTCGCCCTGTGAGTAAGAGGACAGGGGAATCGAACTTTCAAGTTAGTCTGGCGATGGACATTTTTCGACTCTGGCAACCCTTCTACTTCCCCTCGGCTTGCCATTTTAAACGCTCTAATTGTGAAATAAATCAGATTTTACCATGTCTGCCTGTTGTAAGTTACAAAAACCGTCAACTGACAATTCGACTTTGTCCTAGTACTCCTTTCAATCCGGTTCGGTACCGGTTCGGCGACGTTTTCATTCTGTAAGTGACACACTTAACATGATTCATACTTCTAGCAGACGGAACGTTTTTGCGACAGGCTCTGTGGAACTGGGGAACTCACGCGGTCAGAGGGCGTTTGCGTCCCCCCCCCCAGACGAGCTCCTAACACCGACCTCCCAATTTTCGCGCAATGTCCATTATCGATTGGACTGCGGGGATTTGCCCCGAAATCCCACTAAAATGCTCGTTGAGACTACAAATGCACTGATCAGAAGAAAGGGAGCGCCGATCAGTTGACGTAAACGCCAGACGTGGTCCCACCACTGGGCATGAAATTAGAAGCCAGACGGTTCGTTCTCCCAGCAAACGTCTTTTCTCTAACTCCAATACTACGTGCAAAGAAAGGCTCCAATTATTACGATGGCTGGCTATTGTGTCAAATGTTTCTGTCACCATAATGATGAGGAGAACGCTTTCGTCTGCAGATTTATGGGTAAGATCTTATTTCGTAGCCTCACCTGTTAGGGGTTAGAGTTATGGACTGGTGTTAGATATTAGGGTTAGGATTAGATGTCAGTGTTATGGTTAGGAATTAGAGTTAGAGTCAGGGGTTAGGGGTTAGGTTTAAGGGTTAGGTTAAGGGATTGGAGTTAGGATTAGGAATTATAATTAGGGGCTAGTGTTAGTGTTTAGGGTTAGTGGTTAGTGTCAAATCCCCATATTACCATCGGTCCCGTATGAGGGGCGGCCGGGACTTGTCTAACGCAGGCGCGATTACGAAATAAGATCCGACCGATTTATGATCTTAGTTTCGATTAAGGAAAATTGCTGAAATGATAGCGAACGTTGTCCATGCCCCAGAACCGATCGGATCCCTATATTTTATTGCTTCAGAACACTCCATTTTCGACAAGACACCCCAACTTCGGAGACATCCCGATAGGTTCGTCAGATCCCGAAACTACTGCTGCAGCGCTTCCCATAAAGCTCGAATAACGAAGAGTTAAAGGTGTATAATCTCAAAATGTGGTAGCATTACGTTGACAACAACTTTGAGAATAAAGTAATTACAGTAGGTATGTTAACTCATGAAATATTAATCGAAATTCCGAAATATGTTATCGTTTCGGAAAGATTACTTAAGTAGAGTTTTAAAATTACTCATCATCATTTTTTAATAAATCAGTTACTTTGGGGTGCCGGTTTTCGACTGAAAATCTTCCCAGCCGCATGTTGAAACCACATTCTGTAAAAATGACTAATAAATTGACATAAGTTTTTCTCATCGATTTCCAATGCACTTGAAAACTCAATTGTGTTTTATGGAAAATATGCATAAAAATATTCATTCTTTTGCTTATTCGGTGGAAGATTGAATTTTCTAATTTTATGCTCGTAGGAAGGGCATAATTTGGTTTCAAAAAGTGTTTAATTGGTGAATTGGCTAGATCGCAGTTGGTAGCCCGGAATGGGAAGCGGACGGCGACCTTAACCCTAACCTCAACCGTTACCCTTAACCGTCAACCCTAACGGCAACCCCAACCCTAGCCGAAATCGTAAACTTAACCGTAACCCTTAGACACAGCCGTAACTGAGAAGCCTAATCGTAATACCGAAACATATTCGTACGCTCAAACCCTAACCGTAACCCGAAAACCTAAGCCTAAAGGCCTAACCCTAACCGGAAAATCGGAAACCATTAACCGGTACCCTACTCCTAACCTCAAACGTAAAACGGAAGCCTAATGTGTCCGATGTGCCTAAGGAGCCCCACAAAATAACCTAAGTAAACAACCCCCCCCCCACCTGTGATACGGGGCCTGGCTACCAACTGCAATCTAGCCGGGGAATCTTTTACGACCGTGAAATGCCCGTTCATAAAACATTGTGTCGCCAAATTTACTTGTTTCACAGTACATTTTACAATATGGCTTAAATCCACCGCTAAACTTTATGTACCCCATAGGATCTCCTCTTAATACCGTAGAGATATGTATGGTTTTTTGTACGCGGAAAGTATACGACTTGTTGTTTAGAAGCAAAAACCCGACTTGGAACTTGACTTGCCGTTGGTACGGCATCCTCTCCTACCCCCTACCGTCATGTTACTGCCCTGCTTTGAAGCAAGGTGGGTGAGGGATTAGAGTGTACGGCGGAGGCTGCTCAAGCGTACCCACCATTCGCTTACCCACATGTAAGTCTCCAGGATTACGCTCACTCTGCAGAACAGGCGATCGGGCTGTGCGTCCAGGGCTTCCTCGTGCCACGGAAGTTTAGCCTTATTGAACCGACTTAACCAGTGAAATTTGACAGCGTACTTACCACATTTTCACTTTCTGTAATCAATCAAACTAGGCCGGTTTTTATCGGTCTTTTTTTCCCCAACACCCTCTGTGTTGAGGGAAGTTTAATCTGTGCTTTTGCCCTCCGAATGTTCGACAAACGGCACGTCTCGGATCAACGGCGTTGCCTTAAGGAAGTTCTTAGAAATGGGAGCAGGACAGAGATTTATAGCCGCAAGTAAAGGGAAAGTTGGAATGCAGACCGCCAGTGACAGCCGCGCGCCAGATCAGAACCCGCGACCGGACACAAACCGATGTGCTTACATATGCCCACAACGCACGTGATTCACGTCTGAGGACGCATAGGTAGATTAATGGGAGCGGAAAACCGGACAAGTGATATTCCGACAGTAGAAAACGACGACGTTCACTCCTGTCCCACGAAACGGACCCAGTTCCGGCGACGTGCGCTGGTGCTAATGAGTAACGAGACAGACTTGTCCAGCAGCTACCTCACTCTCTCCTTTCTTGCCTGCCTTGCTCCGACAGCAAGACAGTTTCAAATTGACAAAGTTGAGAGAGCCGGGTTGAGGATTTGAGAAATAAGATGGGCTCACTGGTGCAGTTTTATTGGAATGCCGACGCTTTTCGGGGAGTTTGGTTTGCTGGCCATTGTCCAAGTGAAATGTGAAGTAATACGTCGAGCTGGTCGGTTTTTCCCTCCTCTCGCTGCCTCCGTCTTTCGAGGGATGTTGAGCGGACTGTTTGAGTCACCGCCTCGTCTGGGGAAATGACTGAACCTCCGTCGGGGTTGGTCGGTCTGGCGGCTCTTTTTCTTCCTAATCGAGTGAATTCGTCGTCGAGCTGTCTCTTCACGGCCTTCTTAAGCTCAGTGTGGTCATCTGGTTCTGACCCCCATAAGCGGAAGGACGTAGAACTTTGTAAGCTGCAGGAAGTTCCAGATTCCGACTGATGAAGTTGGCATCTGAGTATCACGCCTCAGATGTTGCCCGATCTGCCTTTGAGCTTCCCAGCCTAAGATGGCATCCCCTTAAAAATCATAAGTATCCCCAGTTTCTTCAAGCTACGTTTCAAGTTGAGAATTTAGGCTTAGCCCCCGAGTTGCTGATTTGTGCCTTTGCAGGCAGATCTGCAAGTTTCAGTCGGTTTCCCCGACGTAGTTGCTGTCCCTATCATTGCAATGTATTTTTCTGACAACCGTTGAAGGTTCAGTGGGTGGCAGCGTGTCATTAGATTGCATCGGGCGGCTCGAAGTGTTGCCTGGGGTAGGTGGGACATGCCTACTCTGGCAGGCTGTAGCAGTCAAGAGCCCACCTCGGAATGCCCCTCCCGACTCCGGGTTGCTGCTCCTTCGGCCATCGTCTGTTAGCTCGGTGCCTGCTCCTCTTGATACAATGGTTGAGATAACCATTAGTTGTAAATATGTTCTGGAAGTATAGTTACTCGGCCCTTGGCTTGCTGCGGCGTGTTTCGACTCTGTGGGATGGAGTACGAACATGGCTGCGTTTGTGAGACAGGGAAGGATAATGGTGAGCCGACCAAGCTATCCAAAAAGTCAGCACTGCGAAAAACTTGTTCCAGTGAGCCCATCTTGGTTCTCAAAGGGTTACGTCAAGACGACCGCAGGTGGACAAGAGCGCAGCGGCTACGCGTGCCACACACGATACGGATAATTTTGCGCCTCGGAATTGGCACGTATCTGGTGGAGTGATCTCGCAGAGCAGACCGACCCCCTGCTCTAGTCATGGAGTTCGTGAAATCCACGCCAACCAGGACAAACAAGTAAGCAATACCAGGAGAAATGCCAAGGATTGACAGTCAATCAGGCAAGAACCCCATGAGTTGATACTTTGTCCCCCCCCCAAAGGCAGCGGCTTAAAAACAGACCGGTTTATGATGCGGTGTCACTGCGAGAAATTGGCTGCAGTCAGGAACTCGACAGAAACCATATGGGTTGTTCCATATACGACTGATAGTTAAGCCTCCTCCGCGTGCTTCATATGTCACAAGTTAGAAGGTCACTCGTCAGGAAAAGTACCTCATTAATCACAGCCTTCTGGCCAGTTCTCGAGTGTGTCTTCAGAAATGCAAATAAATCAGCAACACAGACAGTTAGTCAGCCAATAGGCTTGGCCTGTGTCGTTGTGGGGGTCGTATTGATTTTTCTAGCAGTCAAAAACCCTATGACTCGATCACACCGCTCAGTTTGGCACCGTAGCACCTGGTATGCTGGCGAGAGTCCCATACACTACTTCAGCGATAAATGGCTTCATTTCTACGCTCCGCGCGGTCCTGCTGGTGGTTGGTGCGACGACCGAATTAAGGGTAAGACTAAAGGCGTGATATTTCTCCAGACAGTGAAAATACCCGTGCGATACCGGCTCTTCCTGTCAAACTCCACTCGTAGGCTCGCGTAGTCTAGTAGCATCCTATAGCCCCGTTTGATTCTGCGTGTTTTCAGGGGCGGTCAGCGCAAGGACTGTTAGTAATAATTCCACAGAGAGTCCTCCAATCCATGTGTCCGTTCGTTTCAGCCGTTACATGAGGTCTGAGACTTTCCGCCAAAAAAGGCCATGCACGTGTAGATTTAGTGAACGACTGTGTGTGGACCGCGTAGACGGCCTGCTCAGCCGTATCACTCACTGCGTCCGCACCCATCTCCGGTCGTTTTGATGCTGTCTCGCAATTGGAGCAAAGTGGACGGAGAAAGGTGCTGAGCAGGCAAGCATCGGTGCTGTGCTCGTCTCGAGGGGCAGACGGTTGATTTCGGCCCTTCCAAATGTCGAACTGGCGTCGTCTTCGACCCGAATAATGCATGTTATGAACGACTGAGTACACATACAACCGAGGTCCTTCAAAAGGATTGGCGGTTTCTGGCCTGCGTTTTGTCATCAGTCAGCCCCACCACGAGGTCAGTGACCAAAAAGTCTAACTAGACAGTGAAATTTGGCCATTGCCAAAGAGAAATCCTGAAAAACCAAACAATTTGAAATTTCACCGACATTTATACTATAACTCAGAGAACATGCAGATACCTGACAGTATGCCACTGCTCAGTCGGCTCCTCAGTTATGCTCCAAGCAACGAACTTCTCCAGACGGATTACTCCTCTTAGATTCTGAGTTTCATCAGGGTGCACTCTTTCCATGAAAAAAAACCACGCATATATCTAGATGGATAAAAGTGTGCAGTCAAAAGCACTTGTTATTAAGAATTATTTATTTATTACGTATAATATTTAGTGTAGCTTATGTAGCTTTACCTGAACTTTTGAAATGCGCTTTTGATTATAAAGGGTTTGCAGTAGTGACTACTGTATAGTATGATCTTAATTTTTTTCAGTCGCATCGGGATGCAGGCTTTCGAATGCAGATTATTCCAGCCATTCGCATAAAGCCCACCTGCTACAAGGTGTTTGCTTAAAAAACATGATTTTATCCATAACGTTTCGGTGTCTCGGCAAATGCAAATATATTTCGTAGAACGCATGAGCAAAAATGGCATCTCATGCTTTAGTTTTGTGGGCAGTTACGTCTTTTTTAGATCTTATATCTTTCAGTTTTGAAGTTTCCGAATTCCCGACCAGCCGTTGAAATTGGGTTTATGTTTTTCATTTAAAAAAAATCATGCGATCCACTAGGCAGCTGATAATGTAGCGTTTAGGACTCATAACGTCTTGGAATTGATTTGGAGTAAGTTATTGTTTAGTGAGGAGAATTTATGTACGTATAGACACAGCCAGATTCAAATAGGCATTTGACGGTCTTAGAAAATGTCATAATTTAAAAAAATCCAATCCTGCGAACTACGTTTCCACACTTCGGTGTTGGGTATGACTGGCTGACGACGGCCAATAAGCCATAAATGGCCATTCGAGTCTCCCTTGTCTTTGTCGATAATAACATACTGCCTATATCATGCACCGCTGTGCGGCTGCTGGTTGGGCTCGAGGGAGAGCCCGCAAGGCACAACGGAACGAGTGAGTTCCGTAAGAACTATCGGTGAGCGCCCCCTACCATCAAGTTTCCGATTATTCATCATCGTACCGGCAGAGTAATACATTTAA
The DNA here is from genome assembly GCA_902702965.1 of Spirometra erinaceieuropaei. NCBI lineage: Eukaryota > Metazoa > Platyhelminthes > Cestoda > Diphyllobothriidea > Diphyllobothriidae > Spirometra > Spirometra erinaceieuropaei. The sequence continues at coordinate 593,508 of CACRXP010000302.1, forward strand.
TTTACGGTGGAGCGACAAATGAACGACTTATAAGCAATAGTTTGGAAGAAGCGGATTGTGGGCGTCAAAACACTGCCAATTGAAGCGGATAGGCGAGTTC
>CACRXP010000302.1:598737-627327 GCA_902702965.1 Spirometra erinaceieuropaei
AGTAGAAGCGTGTGGGCCAATTTGGGCCAGGGCTGATAATGAATAATTGAAAACGTACTTTTTGTATGTACTTTAGTCAGTTCGAATCATTCAGTGTTTGCATGGATGCAATCTCGTGATCCTAAACTATTAAAAAATCTAAAAAGATCCTTTTTTCGAGTAACAAATTAAAAGAGCCATCATTTGCTGCAAAATGCCTCCAAGAGAAGCTATTTTGTCTATAAAGTGCACTTGAATTTGTAAGGACATTAAAAATTAACTGGAAAATTAGCGCTACTTAAATACTCGCTTCTTAATGAACAGAATTTATTAGGTGGCGGGGCAACGGTAGGTTGAAGGACTGTGGATCGTGTCATACGGGGTTTTATCTTGGAATCAGTTTGCAGGCCGTTGCAAAAATTACACTGCTAACATTAATTACTTCCTCGGGTTTCAAACTCCCTTATTATTTGAAAGTTTAACATTTGTTTATTTTTTAATTGACGCGCTTACTTTTGATGCCATACGAAAGCGTACGATAGGACTTCCGGCAGAAATCCTGAAAATTGCTGCGTTTTCTTGCGTTCCGTCAGCTTACTGTCTGGCATTCTGCCCCACCCGAAAAACCCCCTATTACCAGCATTCCCCTATGACACAACCCACAGTCTACCGACAAAATACCACTTCAAATTAAATTTCTGATCGATAAAGGGCATTTTACGCTTTGACAATAGAGAGCCGACCAAGCTCTTTGAAACGTCAGCGTTTAAATAAACCCGTTCCGGAGAGCCTATCTTCTTCTTCAAGTCTACTGACAGTTAATGGAGAACCCATGAAATGTCAGTTGAAATTACGAAAGGCGTTTTCGGTTCGAAAAGAGTAATTGCATAGGGTTGTAAAACTACTCATCACGAAGCATAATTCTATAATATTTCAGTTTCGTCAGAACACTGACTTTCGAACGAGCGTCTTTCCGGCCGCATGCAAAAATTATACTTTGTAAAAAATGACTGCTTAAGTAGCATGCCTTTTTTCATTGATTTTCGATGTCCTTAAAAACTCAATCGTATTTCATGAAAAACATGCATAAGAATATCCATTCGTTTACTCATTCGGTAGAACATTGCGTCTTCTTCCAATGGTATACTTAAAGAAAGGGTATAATTCGGTTTTCAAAAACCTTTCCAATTCCCGAATAATTTTGCACCCGCTCAACGGTTATACTTGGATTCAGGGTTTCAAAACCACAGGTCATATATTTTCCGCTTACGGAAAATCACGCATTTCTCTACGGTAATAAAGGATGACTATATAGGGTTCATAAAATTTGGCAGTGGATTTGATCCATATTGTTAACTTTACAAGCCACCTTGGTAAATGCAGAGATATGACGATTTATGAAGGGCCATTTCACGGTATTTAAAAGTCCCACAATTGGAAACGTTTCTAAAACAAATTTATGTCCCTCCTTTGAGCAAAAAATTAGAAGAAGACGTAATTACCTACCGAATGAGCGAAAAAATGAATATTTGTACGCTTGTTTTCCATGAAATATAATTGGACTTTTAGGGGCATCGAAAAACAATGAGGAAAATTCATGCTATATGTGTAGTCATTTTTTGCAGGGTGTAGTTCTCGCATGTAGCCGGACGGAAGTTCATTCAAAAGCCGGCGTTCTGTAGTAACTTCATTATTAAAGAATTATGCTGCAAGATGATTGGTTTTACAACACTATTTAATTAATCTTTTCGAAACGAAAATGCATTTCGGAATTTCTGTTGACACTTCATGATTTAGACCACCTACTGTACATAAAATTTCCGGTCGAAATGCTGTCTGAAAAATGTGGCCATTTACTGACTATCCGATAAGAACGAAAACTACGCCAAAAGTCACGTCAAAACCAACGGTAACCCGTCAGAAGCTATTTGATATACACCCGCCTGCTGATGGCCACTCGATTTTCAAAACCGGTTCCAGTAATTATTTATCTTAAATCCTATTTTTCTAATTGATAATGTCTCTTTCTGCCTCAAGGATCATTCATGACGGCGGATTCACGCTGGAAGATAACAGGCAGTACAGACTGGTCGTGTTCAGCAATACGATCCAATCGATGGCAACAATTCTGAGAGCAATGGATACCCTGGGCATCAGTTTTGACGATGAGGAACAGGGTGTAAGTTCGTAGACTCTTCGCGTCGGTTCGAAAACTCTCCGTTTTGAAGCTTGTTGCTGTGGCCCGGAAGGTGTTTTGTAAGACTCGCATTAGCAATCCAGGGCTTACTTGGTCGATTTCGACGGCGGTTATTCAGGGATTCTGCAGGTAGTCTCAGTGTTTCAGGTGCATAAGTGCATCTTGGACAAATTCAGAAACACCATGCCAAAAAATTAATTAACCCGGCAAAACAGCAGGCATTGTTTAAGTTCATTATTATGGCTCAGTGTACTTACTAATGTAACCTGGAGAAACTTTCCCAATTTGGTGGCAATCTAATAATAGTCCGTCAAAATGCGCTCATAAATTTTAATTTTGCGATTGTGTAGGAGGAGGCGACACCCCTACAACCTGCGGCCTATTAGATTGTAGTCAGTGGTTTTCTGTATATCCGGGTCAAAATAGTTACTTTTCACTTCCCAGCAGTTCGGCCACATTAGTAAGACAGCAAAGGCCTTTTCTGAATTTACATAAAGACGCCTGGTTGTTGGCATTATGAGAACTTTGGCAAAAGCTCATTTTCGGTTTTACTACGACAGCACATGGAAATGGGGCCTCCTCCTACTCCGGGGGTTTCGCGCTAATTTCTGGAGAGATTAGGGTTAAGGTTTGGGCAGAGGTTAACGTTAGGGTGGTTAGAGATCATACGAAAATCAAATTCGCTCGGATCAGCGAGTGAATTAGAATCAGGGCTTTTGATTAAGCTAAGAGAGAGTAGGATGACAAGCGCACAGAACGAATATCAGAATAGGTTAATTAGGTGGGCTATGATGGGTGTGAAACGGCCAGAAAACTAATGTTTTAATCTAATTGGTCGCTCTGGTGTCGCAAATAGGCGTGCGTTTTGGAATAAATGGGGTTGCTTATCTTACAGGAACCTTAACGCATTGCTTGATTTATCATATTCGCAACAGTTCGACTGCCGCCACCGACGATGTCTACCGTTTGCTTCACAGTAGGGTGAGCGCAGAGACGGCGACTTGCGCGTGGATTACAGTGCGTGACCGATCTCATGAAATGTTGGCGGAAATTCTGAAATGTGTATTTGATTAGCAAGGATTACGTAGGTGGTGTTGTAATATTGATTGGCATGCAGCATAATCCTATGGCATTTCGGACTCAAATGGATGCCGGCTTTTGGATGCACTCCTTTCTGACCTTCTGCAGAAACCGTGATCTGCAAAAAATGACTACTTAAGTAGCATGCATTTTTCGTATGGCTGTTCTAGCGCTTTGCAAATTCAAATATATTTTATAGAAAACGTGCACAAACTTTGCCTTCTTTTACTCGTTCAGTCGAAAATTACACTGTCTTCATTTTATACCTGAAGAAAGTGTATATTTAGGTTTTAAACAAGTTTTGCAGTTCACGAATAATTTTGAGATGCATCTGCCATTGCTTTAGCGTTTAGCGATTTCAGTTTACAAGGTGTATGTTTTCCGGGTAAGGGAAATCATATATTCCTTTATGCCTCTAGGAAGATACCATATAGAGCTCGTAAAGTTTTGCAGTGGAGCCGGACTGTGTTGTACACTTCATGAGAAGCCTAAGTAAACGGACGTACAATGTTGCATATATGGACATCACTCGGTCTTGAAAATCTCATAATTAGAAACTTTTTTAAAACCAAAATATACACTTTCTTCGGGTATAAAATATGAAGACAGGGAGATTTTCTGCCGAAGGAGTAAAAGAAGGCATAGTTTCGTTCACGTTTTCTAAAAAAAATATATTTTAATTTATAAGACCATCGAACACTGATGCAAAAAATGCGTTCTACGGATGAAGTCAGTTTTTGCAGTTCGCGGTTTCTGCAGAAGGTAAGAAAAGAGGGCATCCAAAAGCCGACATCCAGTTGAGTCCGAAATGTTATAGGATTATGCTGCATGCTAATCAATATTACAACCTCACCCAAGTAATCCTTCCTGATCGAAAACACATTTCAGAATTTCGGCCAACATTTCATGAGATCGGTCACGCGCTGTAGTTTATGGCGATAGCAAACTTTCACAGAATCTACCGCACACTCTCCTCCTTCCCTCCACTCCCCTCCCCCGCCTGGATTCGGTGTCAAGGCAGAGTCAGGGAGACCGGAGGCGAGAGAAGACGCAGGTGGTTGGCATGACATACACCGTCACCGAGACGAACCACCACACCCCATAATCCGCAACGCCAGGAGTTTACACAGCAAGAAAAGGGGGAAAACGACTTGGATCTGCACGCTACGTGGACTTGCCGTCACGCCACCAGGGTGTTGACATTTTTTATGGGTGTGCATTCCCGATAACGCCTGCCGGACTCCCACCTAGTCCCGTGTTGGTCCAGCGCGTCTACCGCGTCGTCCGTTTTTGGGGACAGAGTGGGATGGGGGGGGTAGTACGTAACACCCCCGACACATATTTCATCACGTTTCTGTGGAAATTAACAAGATCGGCATTTAAAGCTGGATTGCGTACAAGGAAGCACTCGGCGAATGCTGAGCGGCCAAATGGTGAGCCAAATGCCTAACATTAGCTAGTAAAGATCAGGCGGTTATTCTGCCAACGCTAGTGGATTTCAGCATCAATGCTTGTATCAACCCTAGGACTGCCTGTGACGAAGGATCCACTCCAAGTTGGGGAAGTGAAAATGTCTAAAGCTATTTTTGAGAAATTCGTCTTAAATAGCATCTTGGCGCGTCGTGCAACTGCGAACTCATCGGCGAAGCATGCGTTTCGGCTTTTACCAAGTACCTACATTGAATGACAGATCTCACGATATGGTGGCTGAAATTCTGGAATGCGTTTTCGATTAAAAAGAGTTACTTAGGCGTGGCCGTAATACTGATTGTCTTGCGGCATAGTCCTATAATCAGTCAGTTTTTAAACACACTGCTTTTCAATCTACTTTGAGACCGTACTCAGCAAAAAATGATAACTTAATTAGCATGCATTCTTCCCACTGATTTTTGGTAGTCTTACAAATTCAAATGTTCAGATTGGCAAAGTTGAGATATCCGGGTTGATTATTTGAAGATGAAGATAGGCTCTCCGGAACAGGTTTAGTTAAGTGCTGATGTTTCAAAGAGCTGGGTCGGCTCTTCATTATCAAGAAGTAAAATGCCCTTAATCGATAATAAATTTAATTTAAAGTGGCATGTTGTGTTGGCCGACCTCATGATGATCGAGGTTTCTCTTCCCTCGCTGCCTCGGCCTCTCGGGATATGATTAACGGACGTTTTGCCTGTGTGCTTTGTGAGTCACCACTCCGTCGAGGAGAGCTGATTGGACTTTAGTTGGGTGATCATACGTGTATATATAAGGTGTTAACCGAAATTTCGGAATGTGTTTTCGATTAGGAAAGATTTTATAAGTGGGATTTTAATGTTGTCTCTCATATAGTCTAATTTCAAAATGTTTCAGTCATGCCAGAATGCCGGCCAGTTCTATAAGTCACATTCTGCAAAAAATTATTGCCTAAGTGGTATGATTTTGTTTTTCTGATTTGTGATGCCTTTTCACATCCAAGTATATCTTATGCTATTCTGTGATGAGCGTTGAGCGTAAAGACGCTCAATGCCTTGGGAATCTGGGTCTGAATCCAAAGTTCTGCTAACCTGAGTTTGAATATGGCTGGCTGACGATAGCTGATAAGCCAGAAATAGCCAGTTACCCGACTATGCATTCCACTTGCTTCTTAATGGGTGAGGTGTGATCTGAAACACTGCAGGGATAACGCAACTCGAGCGTCCAAAAGCAGTCTATGTCCCCGGAAGAGATCGGACCGCTGACCTTTGGATTTCGCGTTGGGCGTTCTGCCTACGAAGAAAATGCCTGGTAGGTGCATAAATAGTCGGTAAGGCGTGCAGTTCGAGTCCATCCGGAGAGACAAACGTTTTTTTCTCTGTGTTAGCACCCTGTTTTGTTCTCCCGTCGGTCATAAGTAGTGTAGTTTTTGAACGTGCAGAAAACGCAGTGTCTGCTATCATCCTTTTAATGTGTATTTCCCAAATTGTAGTCGGAGGACGCCAAAACGGTCCTTGAAGTCATCCAGGCAATGCAGGATATGGCACCCTTCTCCCCAGAGCTACTAGCAGCCATGAAGAGGCTATGGGTGGATTCTGGTGTCCAACAGTGCTTCTCCCGATCTAATGAATATCAATTAAATGACTCGGCAAAATAGTGAGTTGGTAGTAGCAATTCATTTTAACTAGACGGACTATTTTCACTTTCTCGGACCTCGTTCGACTACTAAATTTAGAAGTGAGGGCTGTTCTTGAGCCTTTTATCTGAATGCTAACACGCTCAGGTTGCGAACCGTCAGATGAGAGCGAAAATTCATGCCATTCAATTAGATCCTAAAGAGCTGTACAGACGTACTGCTTCGTGCTTGAGTGTATATGCTAGACGACCAACGAGAGGCATAGTTCAGGACCACTAAAATTACTAGGGAGAGTTTTTGAAGACCTACCAGTTCGTGTGATCTAGACTGCCCGCCTTGTGTGATAAATATAGAAGACTGGTTGCTGCCGCGAGTAGGTGTCCATGGCAACACCCCTTCTGGCCAAACAGGGCCTAAAGTGAACATAAGCAGCAATGATAACGTAAACCGAGATCTTTTACTGCATATTAAAACTGAAGTAACGGTAGAGGTCGCAGTACAATGAATGTGTGCATAGTGTGTCGTTTTAAGTCACCGTAAATACCACGAAAGACTGGTTTTCGACCCAGCATCTTTCCAAACACGTGCTCTGCTGAGTAAGCAGTGTTTATAGTAGAAAAAACTTTCCATTTCTAAACTGGCCCTGTTTTTTACATTTGAAAAGGCTGGCAAAAAATGCCACTTCTTTTAACATTTTTGCAGGAGGATGATAATATTTGATTTTTATGAAGTGTGTTATATATATATATATGTTTGAAATCAAATACGTTCTTTGGGAAAGAGAGAAAACTTTATTGAGTAAATTTTCGACGTCGGTTCCCCGTGTCGTTGTCAGACTAGAGTAAATGTGCAGAAAGCAATTAAAAATTCAAACGTGCTACAATATCAATACTCATTTGGTGCCTCAGCTAGTAAGCTGCCGTCGTATGTGTCAGTCCGTATTGATCGGCTTTCACCTCTTCCACTTTTCTCTTGCATGGGTAATGTGCAGTTCAATATTTCCTAGTTTTAAGTTTGGTTATTTTGCTACCGCATGTTGTGGAAATATTCCGGCAAGCCGAGGGTGTCGGCATTCCAGCTCACTGTCGTATGAAATGAATGAAAAACTGCCTTACATGAGCATACATACTAATGGACTCGAAAATTCCAGCATCGTGCAAAGCATAACTCACAAACCAACTGCGGAACTTTTTAATATCAAAGTCCCCTGTAATTTACGATGTTAAGTTTAGATGGAAACATGCGTTCCTGAAAAAAAACGAACAACAAAGGGAGGAACTGCGTTTTTTTCCTTCAGGAAGAAACTTTTGACGTACAGGATCATAAGAAAAAAAGTGTCTAATGACGGGTTTTTAAAAAGTTTCCGGTTGTGCGCTTTTTAAGATCGTGCGATGTCCATACATATAGCGTCGCACATCTACGTTTATCAATGTTTTCGTGAAATGTACAGCATAGTCCACATTCATTGCAACATTTTATGAACTCAACACGGTATCTTCCTAAAGGCACAGAGGAATATATGATTTTTCTTGTGCGGAAAACATGCACCTTGTAGAATGGAATCGATAAATGGTAATGCAGCAACTGATCTGGCCCAAAATTATTAAGGAATTCGGAACCTTTTTCAAAACCTAAATATACGCTTTCTTTGGGTATAAAATGTAACGACAAGGTTATTTTCTACCAAACAAGTAAAATAAAGTATATTGTTGTGTGTGTTATCCAGAAAAAATATTTAAATTTATAAGACCATCGGAAATCAATGTGAAAAATACATGCTAATTAAGCAGTCATTTTTTACCAAGCGTGACTTTTATAGGGGATCGAAATAAAGTACATTCAAAAGCCGATATCCTGGCGAGTCCGAATTACTATGAGGGTATGCTGCTTAATAAGCAACCTTACAACCCCACCTAAGTAATTCTTCCTACTCAAAAACGCATTTCAGAAGTCCGGCCAAAACTTCATAAGATCGGTCACGCACTGTAAGTTTAAATGGAGACATGCGTTCCTGATAAAGGCGAACAATGAAGGGAGAAGCTTTGTTTGTTTTTCAGTAAGAAACTTTTAACGTACAGAATCACAAGAAAAAAATGGCCTAATGAATGGTTTTTAAGAGAACGACGCGGGTTGAGGCTGTTTCCCAATCGAAAGTCAGAGGACTAACTTATTATTGTGTTTCATGATAATCAAACTTGTCGCCTCGGTGTACTAACCTTTCCTCAAGAATTTTACCGAACAAATCAAGTATCTGAGAGATTGGTTCGGAGTCTTGGACCGTAGAGTGTTTGGTAAAGGGTTCTGCCAGTGGGCAGCTGACTTGGAACACCCGCCCTAAAGTGGCCGTTTCTGACTTGATAGGCGTCATCATCCAGTCGCGCCCTTGGAATCACACGGGATTGTTTGGTGAACGACACTCGCGTAACATTTATTCTTTAAAGAGCGAGCAATCGTGTAAGCTAGCATGTATCGTGGCGCTATAATGCTCACTGGAATCCTGGTTTTCGAGCCCCATTGGATCGATCTACTCCTCTTGACGCCTACTGCAAATGGCTCCAGTGCTTGATCAGTCGCATCTAACGCAGGTTTGGATCACGCGCACAGAAATATAATCTGGCTGTGCGACGGGACGACGAATTATCACAGGTGGCTGCGTACACCTTCGGAAGGGGTGGCGGATTTAACTTTGCAGCCATTAAGATAATCGCCCACGCTGGGAACCAGAGAGACTGGTTAAAACCCGGTCGTCGGATGAACACTCAGTCGATCGATATATCGATTTTGTGCAGGCACACAGAGCCCTGCACATTCACATCTAAACCTGCGACAGTGGTCACTGATTGGATGGTAATTCCTGTTACTGTTGTTCATTTGTATGCTGCTAATGTCGCTGACAAGGGGCTCTTTGAATGCGTTTGGAATCTCAGGAAAATTAGACAATTGTCCAGTCTTCTTCCTTTCTCACACGTACACCGGGACCTTGAACATTCATCTCCACTCAAAAACTACTCTGTTGAGGAGGATTTGCAGTCCAACCCTGTTGGATATGCAAACACTACCACTTTCGCTTTGCAAGCAATCACCTGAACACATGTGTCTCTGGTCTACGTCAAATTCGCCTGACAGCTGAATAAATAATCGATTTTCCACTGGGCAGTTGACCGGCTCGGAGAGTGGCTGAGTCATGGGAATGGGAATAGCGAATGAGACCAACGTCTCAGCGATTCTTCCTTACTATAATCAACCTGACGCCTTTGAAGCAATCACAGTGCGCTAAACACCGGTGATTTAAAAGGTTTCCAACTGACGGGATTACTCGGACTCGAAGTCAGCTCAGCGGGTGTCTTTGTGGAGTGGCCGAATGGCGGACTGAGAGTCAGATTCCAATGGCTCCTTCTTGATGTGGTCTCTATGGGACTCTAACCTAGTGGGGTCCGAGTCGCCTCTTCTCCCCTCTAGTTCCTGGTCAATGTACGTTGTGGAACAAGGCATGTGGCAGTACGTCTCGGCGCTGGTTTGCCCCGTGCCAGCGTCCTCTCCCGCCTTCGGTCTTCTTGACCCTGTCTTTACACCGGGCAAGGCGGGCGATGAAGAGGGAGTGAGGTAGATGCATCGCAAGTCCCTGCCCCCCCCCGCTTAGGAGCGCATGGTAGGCATCGTCGGCAACGATGGTCCAACAGCTGATTCCCTAAAGAACTGTTCCCGTTATTGGAAAGTCGACGGACCGAAGCAATTTCGGTCGGGCAAGAAGCCCAACATCTCCTAATCCCCTGGAATTTGAGGCAAGGTCAGCTGTGATGCGACAGGTCTTTATTCGGAATAACATTACCAACAAAGGCAAGGCAAGCTGGAATGACCATTTTCGGCTTGTTAGCCGTCATCAGCCAGCCATATCGTACTCCGAGATATGCAACCCCCGAGATTCGAACTCATGATCTGTCGGTTAGAAGTCCAATGCCTCCAACCACTAAGCCACGGGTTTGTTGTCTGGTCGGTTTGAAATCGGGTAAATTAACAATGGTAGGGGCTGCGCACCGGGGTTCTCTCTAGAGCGCAGCCAGCAGCCGAACAGCGGCGCATACCATTATCGACAAGGACCCAACCCCAGTTTCTAACACAGTAGGAAGGTGAAGAGAAGCAGACTCGATTGCAAGAACAAGAACTTCATTCGCCTGATGTCCCGGATTCAGTGATTACTGCGGGTGGAAGTGCCAGACACTCAGAGTGTGCAACTGCTCTGTGGGCCGTCCTCATCGTTAATTGTCACAGTTCCATTATCGGTGGTATAGTTTGGCGTGATAATTACTCAGAAGAGTGTCTTCTTAGCGTTGTTTCATGCAGCCACGTCAACTGTTCCCTCTCCACTCGAAAAGTTACTTCGTCTAAGCAACGTCCTGTGGCTGCTCATGGAGGGGAGAGATTGTGGCGGTTGTCGATGCATCGGTGGGGTTTTCACCTCTCGCGAGGATCGTGGCTTTATCGGGATTGGGGGCCCTGACAAGTGAGGCATGCCCTTAAATTTGGTGTCCCTTCCTCACCCCATCGCTGATGAGTGATCTTTCATCCGAGTCCAGAGCCACCCACCTGTTCCCCTCAGGCGATTTCTTTGCCCGTACGCTGGACCTATCCGACGAACCCGCGGCAGTGGGTCTGTTGGTTACATCATTTGGCGTTGGACAGTCACCTCTGACCCGTATGTAAAAAGACATCTCAGGGCTTCCAATACGCTGTAGTCCACCGTCCCATTCAGTTGAAGAAATTGTGCGGATAGCCATCAGCCGGTGAAATCTCCTCCCCGTGTTCGGCCTTACCCCTAATGAGACTATTTCCTTAGCTATATGTCAAAAAGAGACTCTTTCGAAGCCCTTCGCGACTGTAGATTGCATCAGTGCACTCCCCTCTCCAAAAGGACGTCCCGCTTTGTCAATGATAGCTTAAATCCATATGAAAAAGTCACTGAATAGAAAAAAAGAACTGAAAGTTCTTTCCTGAAGTGATTTTAGAAGTATTCATTTCTCAAACTGAGCTCTTTTACACGGTCAATTGCAGCTTCCTCGACGAACTGGATCGTATCGGTGCGCCAAATTATAGGCCAACGGAACAGGACATCCTGCGAACCCGCGTAAAAACCACCGGGATCGTGGAGTTTCGATTCCAATTACGTGATCTGAACTTCCGGTACGTTTTTTATTGTTTTTAAACTCTCTTGCATCTTCTCCCAAACCGCAACGTCCATTGAAAGGTTTAATGATGTAATTAGCTAGTTTTACAACGGCTCAAATGAAGCTAGGCCTGGCTTATTACTTATTGTTGAATATGGTCAAATGAACTACTCGTGTGTTTGGTCAGTCCGGCACTTTTTCCATAAACACACGAGATGCTTTTAGGGGGCCTCTGCCGCCCACGTCTCCGTCGGTTTGTCGCTGAACACTTTGGGAAGCATGGGAAGTCTCGGAGGATTCCGTCTTATACTTAAGAGTGTTCACTGCCCTAACCTTGGGTTATTCATCTGGGGCAAATGGTGCGTTGCTTAAGAGTACTTGAAGAGAACCACCACTGTTCCCAGGAAACAGTGATCGCCTGTACTTGAATTCCGTTACGCTCATGGAGACCGACATTATCGACTATCTACATCAACCATCTTTCAAAGACCAGACAAGGCTAGGACCACCAGATACGAGGTCCGATTAGGTCTTCCCCTTCCCTCTACCTGTTCAACGTGCACTCTGTGTCCTCAAACCACAAAAACCAGACTGTTAGGAGTTACTATGAGACTGCATTTAAGGGTGGCCCACGCCAACGTGGTAGGGGGTCCCAAGGGTAGCGTTTTTCCACCAGCTGATTGTCCTCCGAGCAAGTGACTTTAGTACACGCCCTGGACTGGCCTTGATCTCTCTATCTCCTTATCGTATCATGAGCTAGCGGCGAGATGCAGTCTAGTCAGTCACAGGCGACACTGTAACGGTGACTGTTCATGTATTCGTCCCCATCTACGCCCATGACCACGCTCGCGAAAACATGCCAGAAAGAAAATACGGTGAAATTTCTGCCGTGTTCTGGAGCAGGTGGCAGTACCATTCTCTCCTTGTTTTTCGAAATCTGGCGATCCTGAACATTGTTTTTCAAAACTGGACTACGTAGAAGGACTCTTTCGTCACGCTCAATACTCTCTCCAAGACAGTTCATTTAAATTAGCTGTCCTGAAAGCGTGATGGAATATGTCGGCCACATCGACAAAAGCTTAGTCAAAGCATATTACCCCGGTGGGTTTTTTAAGATGATTACTATCAGCTTCAGAGAAAGTGTATTTGTGCACAACATGCTTGCATGGAGCAAACTTTAGTTTCTGCAAATTGAGTGAATGCACACAAACATCGAAAATTAACTACGAAAAAGCAAAATTACTTAGAACCAATGATTTTTCCCGAGTCTCATTTATGCACAGGAGTCCAACCAAAAGTTGGTATGCTGTCGAGTATAAACTGAGCTGAGACCATATTTTATGTTAATACAGTAGATGTGCTAACTCATGAAATGTCAACCAAAATTTCGAAATGCGTTCTCGTTTTGAACAGATAAATGAAGTAGCGTTGTAAAACTAATCCTGATGCAGCATAAATCTATAATGATCCAGTTACCTCAGGGTGTCGGCTTTGGAAAGAACTTATTTTCGGCTGCATGCAAGAGCTATACTCTGCAAAAAATGACTACGTAAGTAGCATGTAATTTTCTCATTGATTGTCGATGTCCTTGAAAATTCAATTATATTTCATGGAAAACATGCATAAAAATATTCATTCTTTTACTTATTCGGTAGAAAATCACGTCTTCTTCCAGTTTCATATTCAAAAGAAGAGTATAATTCGGTTTTAAAAAAGTTTCTAATTGTGAGATTTTTTAACACCGTTAAATGGCCGTTCATGAAAAGTCATGTATCTGCATTTACAAATGTGGCTTGGAAAGTTAACAATACTGCTCAAATCCACTGCTTTATTTTATGAACATTATATGGTCTCCTCTTAAAACCGTAGAGAAATGCATGGTTTTCCGTACACGGAAAATATACAGCTTGTAGATTTGAAACCCTGAATGCAAGTGTAACAGCAGGTCGGGTTCAAAATTATTCGGGATTTTGAAAAGTTTTTTAAACCGGATTATACTCTTCTTTTGAATATGAAACTGGAAGAAGACGTGATTTTCTACCGAATAAGTAAAAGAATGAATATTTTTATGCATGTTTTCCATGAAATATAATTGAATTTTCAGGGGCATCGAAAATCAATGAGAAAATTGCATGCAACATATGTAGGCATTTTGTGCAGAGTATAGATCTTGCATGCAGCCGAAAATAAGTTCTTTCCAAAGCCGACACCCTGAGGTAACTGGATCATCATAGATTTATGCTGCATCAGGATTAGTTTTACAACGCTACTTCATTTATCTGTTCAAAACGAGAACGCATTTCGAAATTTTGGTTGACATTTCATGAGTTAGCACATCTACTGTAAGCCTTGCAATCATTTAAATGCATATCGAAAAATACATCATATCTTATCACCAAGATTTCATTAAAAGTATGGGAAATGACTTCTGGTGTATTGGGGAAGCGGGTGTTTCCAAAAACGACAAATCTTTAGCGTTAGGTCTTACGTTTTGATGTCAGGCAGATATCCTAGCCAAATCCTGTTCGTGTTAGCTATCAGTCTGGCACGCGCGCAGCCGAGGGCTAGTGGCTGATCAGTCATTGCCATCCCTGGTTCATATTTTGCTAGAAAATGATGCAGTTAAAAATTTTCCTCTACTCAGCATGTGTTCGCTTAGAATTACGTTCCACGCTTATAAAAACACAGAACCCTATCCAGACATAATTTCACATCTTAAAACTTAATTGAGACGATTCATTTGTGTTGTTACTGCATAGTGTGTTTAGTCCTTGTCCGTGAATGCTACAACGCTACTTGACTGGCCAATCCCCAGATAGCACTAGGCAACCTGCACGTTCATTTGGTTTTCAGCATATTTGACGTGGGTGGCCAACGATCCGAACGAAAGAAGTGGATCCACTGTTTTGAAGACGTCACCGCCATCATCTTCTGCGTGGCAATGAGTGAATACGACCAGGTTCTCCACGAGGATGAAACCACGGTAATTCGATCAATCTTTTTTCTTCTCTCCTATCAGCTTGCCAGCGTGGGTTTCAAAGCTCATTTTCCGAGTGCAGAGCCTCAAAATTTCAGGGGTCAAGAGCGGATTGCAGTGACAAGATCTCAGAAGACCTGTTTCTTTCTCACGAGCGACGATGCAGCAGCAGTGACGTGCGCGTGAACTAATTCATAGCGCGGCGCACTTGCACAGTAGCTATTGCACTCTCTCCCCCCTCACCCACCAGGCTCCGATGGCCAGACAATGTCACACCGACCGGATATGGGATCGAGCGGCTAAAACGGCTCATCTACGCTGAGGGTGGTTTGGATCTCATGTGCGAGAGAGTACCATAAGGGCCACGGTAGAAGGGAGCCGTTGCAGTTCACTCTCAGTCCAGATAATGTCGGAGTAATCCTTCCCCCCCCCTCCCCGGCCCCAGTCGGCAGCCTTCAAAGCAACGCCCTCTAACCGCTAAAATGACACTCGCATGCGGCCACAGACAGCCACAGACCTCATGAAATTCTGAAATGCGTTCTCGTTTTTGAAGGATCACCAAAGTGGAGTTGTAATATGGGTTATCCTGCAGTATAATCCCATAGTATTTCGGACTGGCCAGAGCGTCGGCTTTTGAAACACCTCTTTTTGGCCGCTTGCAAAAACTCCACTCGTCCAAAAATTTCTACTAAATTAGCATTAATTTATCTCACGGATTTACAGCGTTCCTATAAATTCAAACATATTTTGCGAAAAAACATGCATAAAAATACCTTTTTTCGTTTGTTTTGTAGTAAGCCCCGTCTTGTTTAAATTTTATGCTGGGAAAAGCGTCTTTCGGCTTAAAAAGAGCTTGCGATTATGAGGCTTTTTAGGGCCTTAAAATGTTAATTTGCAAAGCATCCTGTGTTTCCTTTTATTACTTCCCCCCATGAAGTAAAAACGTGGTCTATACCTACGACAAAATTTTATGAGCCCTATACGACTCCCTCTTAATGACGTGGGGGAATGTGTGATTTTCTTTATGTGGAAATTATACTGCTTATAGACTCTAAACTCCAAATGCAAATGTACCTGTAATTCAGGTCCAAGATGTTTCGGGAAGTGAGAAACTGTTTTATAATATAAACACCAAAAATACGTGCACTCAAAATCTGACTTCCGGATGAGATTGGAACATCTCGGGGTCATGCCGCAAAGTAATCAATATTTCAATCTCACTTATGCAAGCCTTCCTAATCGAAAACAATTTCAGAATTTCGGCTAACATTTCGTAAGCCTGGTCACCGACTGTAACAGCAAATCACATAGCTTTTGAGGCAATCTTCAACAGCGGACCGACTCCGGCAGCAATCTCGGGTCACCAAGGGCTGGCTGAGGAAGGTGATCAGGTACAAAACGATGTCCCAACTTCCCTATTTTGAAAGAGGTTAGCGGCAGAGCGAATTGCAGATCCAAGGAACGACAACAGGTCCCCCAGGTCCTGTATAGTGTTCAAAAACGTCCGCCATGAAGAAGGAGACACGATCGCCGGGACAAGAGCTTTATTCGCCTGACGTTTCGGATTCCTACTCGAATCCATCATCAGAGGCAAAAAAGCAGAAACGGGTGGTTGTTGCACAAGGGGCTGAGGTATTTATAGGATGCAGTAGTCATGCTACCGCATACCTATGAACATTCACGGCTCCCCCTCTTCATCGGGAATCGTCGCACTTGGTGTGATCATTGCTTGATGGCCGACATTCGAGTCGATAATTGCTGCAATTTCATCACGTGCGTTGGATGTTGGCGTGATGATTGCTGGACCATCTGACGCGTTGACCCGGGTGTTGGGAAGAGTGTTCACCAGTGCGCTCCCCGCATAGCTTGTTACTCCGCCTAGGCGAAGTTTTAGCACGGAGCATGGAGTCGGAAGATCGTTGCACTTGTTGATGGACTGGGGGCCGGTAAACCATGATTCCAGTAGCTCCCGGCTCACTCGGTTGTCACCTCTTGCGAGAATTTCGGCCTCATCGAATTTGAATGTGTGGCCGGATCTCGTCCAATGAGCTGCAACTTGAGAGCTGGCGTCATTTCTGCGCACCGCTGCCACGCGTTCGGTTATTCTCGTTCGGAGCTGTCTTCCGGTTTCTCCGACGTAGTTGCTTTGTCCGCAACTGCACCAAATCCGATAAACGACTCCAGACGTTTCTATCTGTGGCAGTGGGTCCTTCGGTTTTATGACCAGACGCCCGATGGTTGCCTCCGGTGGGTGTCTCCTTCTTCAAGACTACTTCCTGGGACTCGTCTCTTCGCTTCTATTGGCAACGTCCGCCATGCCAACCTCAACAACTGTGGAAGATGTCGTAATAAAATTGTTAATCAAGTTAGCTACGTGAATATTCAACAGGACTTCAAACAAATCCACTTCTAAGGTGATCCTCATTCCCTGCAATCTGCGGGGAATCTAGTTAAATAACGCAGCAGTTCTGACGCCGATGCGTGCTACAGTGAGCAAAACACTGAATTCTCTAGCCTCCAACCTCAAGGGTGGCCCAACTGAAAGACCATGGTTTATAACTCCGTGATCTTATTGAAGACAAATTTTAGTCGCGATTTGGCGAACTTACCACAAGAGATCAATCACCAAATATGAAACAGCTACCAGAAAGAGAAAGGAAGGTCTGACCTCTCTTGCATTTTAATTGATTGTTCTCACAGCCACTCAGCCATAGGTTTTTCAAAAGTACCGCAACTAAAGTGCCCCCACGTGTTGTCAAGGGACTCCGACTGGTTTACATCCTCCTATGTGCTGACCATCGACCTTATCTGATAATCGATAAATGTGCGGCCGCGGCTCTCCTGATTGGCTGATATCCACGCAGTATTTTATCCAAACTGAAAGTCATGCTGTCTCCCACTTTTATTTATAGCAATGCTCACTTGTGTGTCCGATGTGTGAATGGAAGTATGCGGCTGCTGCATTTCACCGCTGTCTCTACGAGTCCAGACGTCTGATGGTTCAGGTCCCGATTGTTTTTAGTTCGAATTAATGAATGTAGGAAAACATGGAGCCAGGCATTTTTCAATCTCAGACAATCTTCTCTTGTTTGTTTGGTGTTCAGTCACCCGAGTCGACCGAGAGCCAGCGCCAGCTCTGAAAAAAATCACTATTCCCTCATTTGCGACGCTTAGAACTAACCCATAAAAAAGGCAATCTACGAATTCCAGTAGCCTTCAATATCACAAACACTTGCTGATCTGCGAATTGCACCAAGTCTGTAACTTCGGTTCTTTTCTGCAGAATCGCATGCAAGAGTCCCTCAAACTCTTCGATTCCATCTGCAACAACAAGTGGTTCCAGGACACCAGCATGATTCTCTTCCTTAACAAGAAGGATCTCTTTGAAGAGAAGATCAAGCGTTCACCCCTCACAATATGCTTCCCGGAATATACGGGTAAGTATTCGGGCAAAGTGGTGGCCGCCCGAATGCGAGGGCGAGGGGTAATATTGTATAGCATCCAAATTTTAAAGAAAAACAGAACCCCCGACCTAACTGCGGGTTTTATCTGACCAAGATTAGGAAGTAGTTAGCTGTTGACGCGAGTAAGCTCATCGGCTCATCGGTCGTGCCGATTTTGATGTCCTTGTCGACAAACCGTTCTTCATTATAAATTGCCATTCGCCGTACTACGCGCAACATCCTAGCGGTTCACTTCCTTCCCGCCGAAACCAGTAAAGTGCTGTCCGGAACTCCGAAATTTCCCCGTCGTTCCCTTCTTATCCGCCTCCAAGACGTTTGGTCATCGTATGAGCCGATTCGGCCAAATGCACATCGATGACAATCTTCGGGAAAATAGCATAATTAGGACCCATCACAAAATCCAGCCCTACTTTTATACATACGTACGCCTAGGCTGTATGCCCTCAGCTTCGAGACAAAACGAAAATGCCTTTTCTTTCCTACGCTCGAGACAGATTACGTCATTCCATCCTCATGTTACTCACCTACCGCCCATTAAAGCTGTTTGGCGTTATTTCGAAAGGTTAATAATACCAGAAACCGGAAAAGCCATGCCAAAAGGAACGATGATGTGTTGGCTCCTTGAAAGATCTGTGTTCGTTTTACTACGAGCACTCCCGTAGGTCATTTACGTCGCGGAAACTTTTAACCGCCTTCTCATTCCAATCGCTTTTCACACTCCACCTAGTCTAGAGGCAATGGACGTCAGGTGTCCATTGCTGAGTCCGATATAGACGTAGACAAAGCTGATAAGCCGAAGGGAGGAAAATGTTCCTCTGAACACGGGTAGCCGAACACGCCCCAGCGTTGACTCTGCTGAGCCCGACCGCATCCACAAAGTTTGACGGGCCTAAACTCTCCGCAAGCGGCCGTGTGTCTCGTCCGCTGCTCAAGTCATTTGCTCGCCGATCCACAACAGATCAACAAACTTGGAAGCCTCTACCTACTGTAACATGGGCAGGACACCTATTTGCATCGATACACGATGAGCGTTTCTCCGAGAGAGGGCATCGACGAACCGAGCGATTGACTTGGTCCACCTATTAATTACTCTGCGCATTAAGAACACTCGCCATGACTGCTCGAAAATTTATAACTAGAATGCAGCCGATTCGTAATCCGGCAGACGCCGTCACAATACTCCAGGCCCCGTGTCTCCCTACCTCCATTGTCTCTGAAGGAACAGGCCAATAAGGTCCTTTTTCAGTCTTCCACCTAAGTATTTCGGAAGAAACTATGCATTGCAGTTTGGTAAATCGGACAGAACAAGAGACCGCATAGGAGGTGGCTGGGTACACCTAGATGGGGCGAGCCTCTCGGCATCAATTCCCACGGCTGCGACCACTACATGTTTGATAGTATGAATTTCGATACTAATTGCTGTACTTCGCATACATGAACACTGGGCAGTTATTAAGCTGACATCGCTAGTTCGTAACCAGAATTTTGACGCAAGTATGGGACTGTGTCTACAAATCCTTTACGAACAGTAAAACGGTGCACCTCGTAACTTTGAAGGCGCATGTGAGCCGACTTGCGATAACTGTTATCTGCTGTATTTCTGCGCTTGACAATCACAAGCCGGTAAGAAAAGGTCGACGGAATAGCCAGAGTGTGCAAGCGACTCATAGAAAACGTCTCCTGGAGTGCCGAACTTGCATGCGCCAGGAACACTGTCAACGGCTGCTAGCATCTGACAGATCTTACTGGCGGGATCGTGAAGGGCTGGCATCTAAAAGTGATCTCTCATCGTATCCCTACGTACGAGTTAATACGTGTTTTACAGGGAGTAGGCTTTAAACTCATTAGACGGATCGGATGAAAACCTGTCGGTCAGATAAATTTGGCTTAACGGTAGGCTGATGTTGGACCCTGACGCAAGAGTTGGAATACAGTAGGTGGGCTAAATCACGAAATAACAACCGAAATTCCGAAATTCGTTTTCGTTTCGGAAAGATTAATTAAGTGGGGTTGTAAAAATAGCCAGCCTGCAACATAATTCCATAATATTTCAGTTACCTCGGGATGCCGGTTTTCGAATTAACTTCCTTCCGGCTGTATGCAAAAACTACACTCTGCAAGAAATGACTACTCAAGGGGCATGCACTTTTCTCATTGATTTTCGATGCCCCTAAATGTCCAATTATATTTTATGGAAAATATGCACAAAGATATTCATTCGTTTGCTCATTCAGCAGAAAATTACGTCTTCTTCTAATTTTATACTCGAAAGAGGGATATAAATCAGTTTTTAAAAACCTTTCCAATTCCCGAATTATTTTGAACCCGCTCTCAGGATTTCCAAACCACATGGCATATATTTTCCGCGTACGGAGAACCACATATTTCTCAACGGTACTAAAGGGGAACTAAATAGTGTTCATGGAATTTAACAGTGGATTTGATCCGTATTGTTAACTTTACAAGCCACATTGGTAAATGCAGAGATATAACGATCTATGAGCGGCCATTTCGCGGCATTTAAAGTTTCACAATTAGAAGCTTCTTTAAAACCGATTTATGTCCCTCCTTCGAGTATAAAATTAGAAGAAGACGTAATTTTCTGCCGAATGAGGAAAAGAGTGAATATTTTTATGAATGCTTTTCATGAAATCGAATTGAATTATTAATAGCGTTGAAAATCAATGGGAAAAAAAGCATCCTACACAGGTAGTCATTTTTAGAGAGTATAGTTCTTGCGTGCAGCCGGAAAGAAGTTCGTTCGAAAGTCGGCATCCCAATGAAACTGAATTATTTAAGAATCATGCTGCCCGACGATCAGTTTTAACACCCTACTTAATCAGTCTTTCCGAAACAAAAACGCATTTGGAATTTCGGTTGACATTTCATAAGTTAGCCCACCCACTGTATTATTGTTAACGTCCTTAGAGCCATTTAACTTCAACAACAATCATCCACTGTCTCACAAACGTAGTTGTGTCCG
This sequence comes from Spirometra erinaceieuropaei, assembly GCA_902702965.1. NCBI lineage: Eukaryota > Metazoa > Platyhelminthes > Cestoda > Diphyllobothriidea > Diphyllobothriidae > Spirometra > Spirometra erinaceieuropaei. The sequence continues at coordinate 619,662 of CACRXP010000302.1, forward strand.
CACTCTATTCCAAAGAGTCGAAACACACTGCAGCACACCAGAAGATAAAAGGGCCGAACGATTGTACCTTGTGGACCTATTTGCAGCCAATGGTTATCCCAGGCATTTCATCGAGAGAAGCAGACGTTGGGCGCCCAGACAACGGCCAAATGAGCAGCAACCCGAAATCTGGAGGGCCATTCCCTACGTTAAAGGTGTCTCTGAAGCGGTCTCGCGACTGTTACAACCCACCAGAGTAGGCATAGCCCATCGACCACAAGCAACAATCCGACGTCGCCTGATGCAACCTACAGACCCATTGCCACCCGCTGAAACCTCAGCAGTCATCTACAAAATAAATTGCAATCAGGGTGACTGCAACTATGTGGGAGAAACTGGGCGGAAATTGCAAACTCGCCTACAAGAACACAAATCGGCCACTCGGAGGTTAGACCCTAACTCTCAACTAGCAACACACGTTGGGGAAACGGGGCATACTTTTGACCTCCAGAGGGCTACCATCTTAGGCCGAGGCAACACAAAAACAGAACGGCTAACTCTCGAGGCGTGGTTCTCCGATGCCCACTCTATCAACAGGCATCTGGACCTTCCTGCAGCTTACAAAGTCCTACGTCATCACAACCGTAGAGCTCAGGACCAAACAACCACACCGGACTTAAGAAGACAGCACGGAGATAGCCCGACGCTGAGCTTACTCGGTGAGGAAGAACAAGAACCGCCAGACCGACCGCCCGACTAAAGTCCAATTAGCTCCCCTCGACGGAGTGGTGACTCATAAAGCGCACAGGCAAAAACGCCCGTCAACCATTTCCTGAGAGGCCGACGCAGCGGGAGGAGAGGAAAAAATCGATCAGCATGAGGCCGGCCAACACAACTTGCCACTTTAAACTAAATTTCTGATCGATTAGGTGCAGTTTACGCTTTGACAATAAAGAGCCGACCCAGCTCTTTGAAACGTCAGCAGTTAAATAAACCTGTTCCGGAGAGCCAATTTTCTTTTTCTAATAATTTTCCCGGATCTCTAAACTTTTCCAATCTGAACCATTTAACTTCGTTCAAATATGGATCTTAGAGCCCCCCCCTCCCCTACTGACACTTTAAACGGACCTCTCTGTGTGTCCCTCTAGGTCAGCAAACGTACGCCGAAGCCTCGAGCTACATTCAGGCAGCTTTTGAGGCAAAAAACCGGTCAACAGAAAAGAAGATCTACTGCCATCACACCTGTGCTACGGACACTTACAGCATGCAGTTTGTCTTTGATGCGGTTACCGACGTGATCATAGCCGAAAACCTTCGCGAGTGTGGCCTCTACTAGATCACAAAGAGTGACAGCGTTTGCCCTGTGATTCCCTGCTTCAACCCTCACCTCCCCCACGTCCCGACGCAGACTCGAACTCTGGGAGCCCTTCTTTTTTTCACAACAAAAAGGTCTTTCTGTGCAGCCTATTTCTAACTGAATTTGACGTTTTTGTTGTTGTCTTGTCTTCTGAAAACTGGGCTGCGATCGACTTAGACCTGAGGTATTGCAAGCATATGACTCATTCACCGACTGCTACTGTTTCCGACAGAAATGAGCACCTCGGAGATCCGTTGCATATGGATATTAGTCTCCATCCAGACTCTTCTGGGTGACCAACTGGCTAACTCCTTCGAGCTTCCTCCTGAGATACTGGTAGTCGGTTGGCATAGGCTTCCAGACAGAAGTCATACAAATCAGCTTGCCCTGAAACAGTTCTGTTGAATGTGATTCTAATAAGTGCTTTACTGTAAACAGTACAGCTGGAAGACTAATTTTTCGATATAAAAGTGACGTATACACAAACTTTTGCCACCAACAAAGCAGTTGAAGAAAACAAAAGTGAAAAATCCTAAGGTTAATCCTAATTTGAAGGTCTCGAATTTGCTGGCAAAAAACGGGAAAATTGCATCTATACCTCCACAAGGGACAGAGACATTGATAACTTCTGATGTACCGTAAACAGTAAAGCTGGAAGACTACAATAGGTGGACCAACTCATGAAATGTTAACCGAAATTCTGAAATGTGTTTTCGTTTCGAAAAGATTAATTAATTAGGGTTGCACAACTAGTAGGCCTGCAACATACTCCTATAATATTTCAGTTACCTTACGATGCCGGCCTTCGAATGAAGTTCCTTCCGGCTGCATGCACAAACGACACTCTGTACAAAATGCCTACTTAGGTGGCATGAATTTTTCTCATTGATTTTCGATGCCTCTAAAAGTCCATTTATTTTTCATAAAAAACGCATAAGAATACTCATTTTTTCGCTCATTTGGTGGACAATTACGTTTTTTTCAAATTTTATACTCCGAAGGACATAATTCGGTCTTTAAAATGTTTCTAGTTGTGGGAGTTTTAAATACCCTGAAATAGCCGTTCATAAATTGTCATATCTCTGCATTTACCAATGTGGCTTGTAAAGTTAACAATATGGATCAAATCCACTGTTTAATTTTATGAAACCTATATGGTCCCCCTTTATTACCGTAGTGAGATGTGTGGTTTTCCGTACGCGGAAAATATATGCCCTGTGGTTTTGAAACCCTGAATCCAAGTGTAACGGTAGAGCGGGTTCAAAATTATTCGGGAATTGGAAAAGTTTTCGAAAACCGAAGCCGAGTATAAAATTAAAACAAGATGTAATTTTCTACCGAATGAGCAAAAGAATGAATTTTTTGTGCATATTTTCCATGAAATATAATTGGACATTTCGGGGCATCGAAAATCAATGAGAAAAATTCATGCTACCTGAGTAGTCATTTCTTGCAAAGTGTGGTTTTTGCATGCAGCCGACATCCCGAGGTAACTGAAATATTATAGAATTATGTTGCACGTTGGCTATTTTTACAACTCTATTTAGTTAATCTTTTTGAAACCGAAACGCATTTCGGAATTTCGGTTGGAATTTCATGAGTTAGTCCACCTACTGTAGTGCTTAGATATAAAAGTGATGTATATGCAACCTTTTGTCACCAAGAAAACAGTTTAAGAGCGCAAAAGCGAAATGTCTTAAGGTTATCTTTAATTTGAAGGTCCCACCTTTACTGGCAAAAAAACAGGGAGCAAAGAGATTGATAACTTCTGATGCCGCGAACAACAGAAGCGGCAGTGAAGAACAATGGGGGCCCCACAGTCCAAATCAGACCTACTCCCGCCTATTACTTGCAAGAGCAGGGGAATTTGCCACAAGGGTAGTCGACAGGGAGTTAGCGCAACTCGGATTCGAACCGAGGGTCTGTCCAGCCCGTCAGTAAAATTACCCTTTCGATCGTTCTTTGTACGCGACAGTTCGACCGTCGGTTTCGACTCTGTCCACCGTGTGCTACACGGCAGAGTGCAGCAGGCGCGGTGACTTGCGCGTGAATTAGTTTATAATGATGGTAGACTTGCGCAGCATCTACTGCACTCTCTCCTCCCCACTCCCCAGCCGGACCTGGTGTCAAGACCGAGTCAAGAAGACCGGAGTCGGGGGAGAGCGCAGGCGGCTGGAACTGCCGGGCCCGCACCTAGGCGTGACGCCAAATCCCCTAGCCCACAACATACACTTGACCAACAACAACAACACCCCAACAGGGGTCAGAAGGACGAGGATGACTGGGCAGCCATGCCCATCACCTGTACACCCAGCGGGAGCGCAAGCGCATTTTTTGACAGGGAACGAGGTGTCAGCGAACTGCCAGCGCATGCCAGGCTGCGAGAGCCATGGTTTGCTGATACTGGCATAGCGCACGCTTCCAGACCTTTTGTTCTTTTGACACGCAGGATCGGTGAACGCTGTCTAAGGGAAAGAGGAGGAATATACTTTGAAAGCACCATTTAAGATTTTCGACAAAAAATGACTCCATTCCTTTTAACCAAGATATAAATTTACAGATGCTGCAAGAGCAAATAGATGTGCATAAAACGGAGCACCTACTATACGGACAGTTCATGTTCCGTTGCACGTAAGGCATCGTGCCAGAAATGGCGACTCAAAATGCTGATATGCCGACGTACGGCACATGGCCCAGGGGAACTTCGTAGAGATTAAGTCAGAATGACAGCATCACTCAGAATTTCATCAGCTTGACCGTTGTGAGCAGTTGCTGTGAAAAAGACATAAAAAACATCAGCAGCAGAAGAGCACATTCGAAGAACTCATTTTAAGATTAACTGATCCGATCTACTCAATGTTAGCAGTCAATTTCTGAGGAAATTGAAAAACTGGAGTACCTACCAGAAAGCTCACGGGGAATGCTGGGGGACCCACCGATGAGCCGAACTCCTCGCAACTGTGCCATGTAGCGGCAGAATATCGGTGAAACACGCGCGTTTGGGTTTTTAGCGAGTACCTCTGCTGCTAGTACGGTATCTTCTGACGAGAAAATATACTACTAGCTGCCTGCCGGTAGATAATGATGGCTGATGCACTTCAACCCAAATATTCATGCATAAAATTCTCGGTCTGACCCTGTAGACCTTAGTGTAGACTGATCTGCCCCAAGTTAACGATTAATTTCTGGGGAAATTAAGAAGCGACAACTAGTATACTCGCCTTAGTAAATTAGGACAAATTACCGGAAGAGGGAAAATTCAGACATCCATTAACCTCCAGATTAGGGGACTGACGCGTGTGATAGGGACGTAAATAACGGAGGTAGTTCACGAAGTTTAATGAAAAGAATTCCAACATGAAGGAGGAATGGGAGATTTGAGGGTAGAGTAACACCAAGGATCCAAAATGAGTATCCGTTAATGGGAAGACTGCTGATAGAAGCGAACAGGCCAGTCCCAGGTTGCAGCTCAGAAGATGAAGATGCGATCACTGGAACAAGAAATTTATTGGCCTGACGTTTCGAATTCTCACTCGAATCCATCATCAGAGATATTCGCAGATAAAGGTAATGGTGGCACCAGGAGTGCAGTATTTATGGCACGTGGCTGCCGTGGGACCATATGCGCACTGCAATTAACAGTTCTCGCAATCACCGCTGGGGTCGTAATTGATGCGGTGGTTGCTTGTCGGTCCGAGTGCGAGTCGTTAATTGCCGCGATTTCGTCATCCGTGCTGGATGCTGGTGTGACGATGCCTCGGCAAACTGGCTCACTGTCACCGTGATAATTGCTCACCCGCGCCCTCCCCACGTGACTGATTCTCATGCCCATGGAAAATTGCAGCACGGAATATGGTACCGGGAGGTCATTGTGCTTGTTGATGAATTGCGGCCCTGAGAAGCATGACTCGAAAAGCTCGCGACTTACTCGGTTGTCACCCCTTGCGAGGATTTCGGCCCCTTTAAATTTGAAAATATGGCCGGGTCCCGTCGAGTGTGCCGCCACCTGAGAATTAGCGTCTCCCCTCCTCACTGCTGCTGCGTGCTCGGCAATTCGCGTACGGAGTAATCTCCCAGTTTCTCCGACATAGTTGCTTTGTCCGCAACTACGCCAGATTCCATAAACGACTCCAGACGTTTCCTGCCGTGGCAGCGGGTCTTTTGGCCTCATGACTTGGCGCCTAATGGTTGCTTCCGGCCTGTGTGCAACCCCAACTCCAAGTGGAGTGAGAAGACGACTGACGGCTTCCGAGACGTTCTTCACGTACGGAAGAGCCCGCCAAAATTTGGGGCCGGTTGGATTTGGTCTCTGGTGTCCTTTTCTTATGCACTGGTTGACAAAGTTGCGCGGGTAACCATTGGTTCTCATTACCCGTCGAAAATATTTGGATTCGAGTGAGAATCCGAAATGTCAGGCCAATAAATTTCTTGTTCCAGTGATCGCATCTTCATCTTCTGAATGGGAAGACTGTCCAATGATTCACGAATGAGAGAGACTCGCCGTCGAAGCACACAGCAGACTGATTTCTGGTCGTTAAGCAGGAAAACTTTTTTGACAATCCATAAATTCGGCGGTTCCCGATCATAACTGATAGGGCTCGGCGATGGAGTCTCAGCCGGTTGACCAAATGAACCAGAGGTCTTTTCTGTCCGGGGTTAGGGTACTGTTGGCCAGAAACTACTGCGCCCAGTCCCACTCTTTTTGCAGAGGGTCGATTCAGCACCTCTAGGCATTTTCTGTTCTGCAGAGAACAAAAAGTAGCTCGTTTGTTGATGCTCCATACTTACTGCTAAATCGTGATCTCAAGATTTGCATCGTCAGCTGTCGAACAACCACGGGAACATTGAACATAATGTTATCCGTAAAGCACTGCACAATTTGCTTCCATCGCAGGTGGATACACGAGTAACTTAGTTTTCGCAGCGTCGTAGAGGAATCCAACTCATAAATGGGCTTCTCAACATTTCTCATATGTGTTCCGGAAGCATGCAAGTTATCACGCGAGATCACAGTAGGGTAAGAATCGGGTGAAGGCCCCCAAGCACCTGCGGCATACAAAGAATACCTACTATACTTGTTTAAGTGGCTTTTAGTCCGACACGATTATTTCGGTTTTATGTTTCATCGTACAAGGTTGAGTCGTTTGTTATAGACAGTCTGATGCATTATCTACAGTGACCTCAGCTTAGAGAGTTTATAAGCGATCGTTGAAGACACTTAATGTCTATTTTTTAAATTGTCCTGCTTAATTTCGGTTGCTATATATCAATGCACCTCATTTTCAAGAAGTTTACGGGACACAAAAACCGTTTTTTTCGGTAGAGTGAACAGTCCATAATAAATGCAGTTGGGGATTTGGACCTGGACAGTCTGACAATCACATTATGTAAACTTAATCAGCATTTGTACACAGTTATGCTGTTTTCTCCCCAGACTCCTTGTCTCCCAACCGCCCACGCGGTAACCTTGCCATTTTTAGCGTTTTTCCAGCCTATTTGCGCAAAACCTGCTTAAATTATGCATTTGTTTACGAAGTTCAGGCGTCCCTCTTCCGTATGCACAGAGACTCGGGCAGCCGTTAAGTTAGGTTACAACATTGGCTTATGAAAAGCATAATCCTATGCCAGTCCGCACAACCTGGGGTGAGATGCAAACAAATGATGCTTGCGGAATGGCTTTTCCACTGCTTTTCTCTACCTCTATATATGCGGGCATATTTCCAGCAAAAGAAGCATAAAGTCTCCATTTTTGTACCTAACTTGTAGGAAATTACGTGTTCTTTTTGTTCCGTGCGGGACCGAGGGCCGTTTCCGAGTTTTGAAAAGGGTTTGACTGTGTGCAATTTCCGAAGCTATTATGTTATTCCGTGTGGCCTACTATCCGCTGTTAATTATTCAACTTCGTTCTGCAAAATTTTATGCACCCCAGGGGCCTCACTGTGGGAAGGCAAAAGGACATATTATTGTGCCCTATGGAAAATAACTCGTATGCAGAATGCTATTACCGACAATGAAAAGAGAGACTAGAAGGGTCGTTTCTGGCTTATTGGTGGTAGTCAGCCAGTCATACCCAACCCCGAAGTGTGAAGCACCCGAGGCTCTTGTTGCGCGAGCTGATCGAGTCATGGTTATCCGGCCCGCAATCCATCAACAAGCGCAATGACCTCCCGGTACCGTATTCCGTGCTGACATTTTCCCTGGTAAGGGGAATCATTCACGTGGGGAGGGCGCGGCGAACAATTATCCAAGTGGTGAGGAGGAGGACGATGGTGATGGTGGTGATGGTGATGACGATGACGAATACGATGACTGCCATGGTGGTGGTGGTGG